>CM038110.1:32636125-33140076 GCA_001642375.2 Mentha longifolia
CTTTGCTATAAGAACTTTACAACCTTAAAACTGAATCTAACACAATAGACTTGGTTTTGGGGTTTTTGGGTTTTCGTAAATGAGAATCCTTTACAATTAAGATCACAAGTAAATGGATAAGGATTCTCGAAGCTAGGTTATGGATATATGAGGTTGAACCTAGAAAGAAAGTAGTTGCAATACTCAAGAAAACAAATTTCTTGAGGACACACTAATTTGAAGCGCTTTGAAAGAACTAAAGAATGTAACTAATGATTTGCTTGAGTTCTTGCGAGTAGTATGCTTGAATTGTTTGTACGTGCGTTCATTTTAGTGTGTGCAACTCCTTCTATTTATAGCGATAGGAACCCTACTTCCCGTTGGAGAGACGTGGCGCGTGTTCCTCACTTTCCCGTGAATTATGGGAAAGTTGTTATTTGTCGGGTGCTTTATCATCATCTACAGTACTGGGAAAGTCATTACATGGTGGTTGAGTCAGGGTATGGCGGTCTTCACCTTATCGTGACTTTTCTACCAAACCGCTCTGTTGAGCAATAACGTGATTACACGTGGACTGCAACTGCGGCGCACGTCAGAGTTTGAAATTCAAATTGGAGGGTTAGTGAGTCTACATATCATACTGATAATATGGACGCTTCAAGTTTAGCTCTGGATCAGAGACGCTTTGGGTGAGCTGACTTGAGAGCGTTTTGCTTCTACTGAACAGAAGCTTCGTTCTAGGTATCTTTATCTGAAGCGTTTTAATAACGCTTTGTCAAACTCTACTGATGATGCTTTCACTGCTGGAGCCGCTTCGCTTTCTGACACTTCGCGAACTCTGACTGCTTCATCCTCCACGCTTCTAGACTAAAATAAAAGTTTCCTAACATGTAAGCTTTGCTAAGTATAACTTGTCTAGATTCATCAAAAATAATAAGGGAAATATTCTACTTAGGGTTTTGGAATCGAATCAAAACAAATTGTTTATTTAACTTGATTCAAGTTCCCCCTTAATATTATATCCCAACAATTTCCCCCTTTTTGATGATGCCAAAACCCGACGTCAATTACTTACATAAATCTAGACAATTCTAGGTTAAGTATAAGAAGGAGAGTGGGTTAGGTAAAACGAAATAGCAATGCAGTTATAGCAGTTAATATGCAAGCTTAAATAAAGTAACGACAATGAGAAATTATCTTAAAGCAATAAAAGATATCATTGTATTAGTGAGATGATGAAGTGAATACAAATACAATGAATATCTATTTTGAAGCGTTTTCGAGGGGCAAGAGGGATCATGCCATAGGCATTGTAGACTCTATCCTTGATGGCAGCTAGAGAGCGGTTAGGACGGTCGTTCTTTTCAAGTCATTCAGCACATTCCTCGATCTCCTTTTTGATTGCTTCCTCATCAGGGATAGCGCCTCCAATGAGTGAAAGTTTGTAGCTCTCTTTCTTTGGCGGTTTGAGAGTCACTCTATCTGCCAGCTCCAAAATTTTGTTGAAGAGAGAGTCTTTGCAATGATTCATGTATGCAACGAAGCAATCCATGGCGTACTCAGTGCGGAAGCCTTGCCAGTAGTAGAAGCGTTTGACGAACTTCACCTTGGCATCATTCCACTCCTCCTTGAGGTCAGCTGGAATGATCTCGTCAACAAACTTGGCATTAGGAGCCTCATCCCTCAGCCTCTTCCTATCGGATTCGTCCCTGGCAAATAGCTGCTTTTTGCATTTCTCGAAATCAGCTGTCCGCAAGCCCTCGGCGAAGACTCTTTTCCCTTCAAGCGCTTCCATCTTCAACAGATGAAGCGCCTTCTGCGAGTCAGTCACCACTTCTTCGTTGAAAACTTCCTCCCTGCACTCCGACACAGCTTTATATTTTGCCATCACTTCCAGGCATTCCTTTTCACCGGCGTTAGTCAGAGTGTACTTCAACAGATACCTTCGGAGGTGGAAGTTCATTTTGTGCAGCAAAATCGCGTCCAACTCATCCTGGAATTCGTGTTGTGCTCCAGCCTCCTTGGTCATCGTTGTGGGAGTCAATTTTATCTTCTTCTTGGGGTTGGTGTCAGCAGGCTCTTTGATCTTGCGCTTCTCTTTCTGTCGCGCTGCTGACACGGCTTGAAGTGGAACATCATCAATTGGCTCATCTAAAATGATTACATGCTGCTCTGCTTCCACCTTCTTTGGTGCTTCCACCTTCTTGGAAGCATCCTCAGTTGCCTTGGCCGTTGTGGATGGACCACTTGACGTCCCAGTCGCTTCCCCCTTTTTGGCAGCATCAAAAATGGGTCGGGAGGGAGCGGACCGTACGTTGGCGCTTTGGCTGGCGGCTCCTGGTAGAGTGATGTTCGACTGATTATGCTTCAAGAGGCCTTGTACCAGGAGTGTGCCTAGGACTTGTACGGAAAGGATTGGAGCTGGAGAGCGCGCATTGGTCAGAATGATCGACCTTTCGAAGCTTCCGCGAAACACGCGGAACTCAGATTGGACGAAAGCCGCGAGTGTCTCCATTTTGTTGGAGATGCCCTCCAACGCGGTGTGTGGCCCAACCTGGCCTGATCCGCTTTGCACTCCAGCCACGGCTTGACCCATCATGGCCACAGCCTGCTTCCTTTGCATTTCGGAGTCCGCGAGTTTCTTCTCCACGGACTCCAGCTTCTCTTTAAGTTGTTGGGCGACAGAAGCGGCTTCGAAATTTTCTGCTCTTGCCGCTTTCAGCTCTTTCTCCAGTTGAGCGACCTTGGCATTGGTCATGGAGAGTTCAGCTTCAGCAGTTTCGAGCTCCCTATGGACAAGCTCCCTGTCGTCCAACTCGGTACAAAGCTTCAGCACTTCCAAATGTAAGGCTGGAATTTCTTGAAGTTGTGCCTTAACGCTCGAAAGTTCATCATGAGCCAATTCTACGTGCTCTTTCTCCTCAGCCAACTGTATCTCCACAGCCGCCAATTTCACCTTCAACTCTTCCAACTCTTTGGTAGCAGTGGAGATCTCCTCTTCTTTCTTCATCTTCTCCTCCTTCAGCGCTTTCAACTCTGTGGTAGCAGTTGAAAGCTCGTCACCCACCTTCTTCTTCTCCTCCTCAGCTTTAGAAAGTTGGCTCTATTTCTCCTTTATTTCTGTCTTTAGCTGGGCACACTCACGTTCCACCTCGTCGTGAGCGGTTTGAAGAACCGAGAGCCGCTCTTCAAACGCAGTGACAGTGGCGCCAGCTGGTGTTAATGGAGTGGGTGTGTAGGAGGGAACAAGCTCTTTGACCTTCCTCTCGATGCGCTTCCACACCTCTGGCTCATCGATCAGGTCGTCGAAGCGTTCCAGTTCAAAGCGGCTAAGGATCGAGGCCTCATCCTCGATCAACGCTTTGGGGTCGTTAGCCTGCACCAACTGGCAAACTTTATAGATGTTGGTGCCGCGGATTCAGACATACTTCAAGAAGCGGGAAATTACTTCCAGTACGGATGGAGGTAAAGAGAAATCTCCAAAAAAATTCCGGATTTCCTCTTCGGCCCACAAAAGCTCTCTGTCGACAGCCTGCACTACCGGGCTGGACGCTTTGGGAGTGGGAAGAATGTCGACTTCCAGCTCCTCATCTACTGATGGACTTGACGCTCCATCATTAAAATTGAGAGCGCCGATTCGAACAACATCCTCTCCAGGCGCATCAACTTCCTCTCCTTCTTCATCCTGTGTGGCTTGGGCACCGGCTTCCAGATCCTGACTCAACGTCTGGTCAGAGTCTGAAGCGTTGGAAGAGGAAGCAGCACTTTCCTCGTCATCTTCATCTACCAATCCACGCTTTCCAGTCGTGGAAGGGACTAATTTCTCTGACATCGGACAACGCTTTGGATTCTTTGGGCCTTTTCCACCCTTCTTCTTCTTCCCTGCCTGCAACGCTTTCTTGAGGAGCGAAGCCTCATCTTCCGTATATTCAATTGTAGTGGCGGTTGAAGGGGCTATGCCAAATTCGTCACCTGGAAGCGCCTTGCTGAAGAGCACTTTATGTACGTCTTCTCCACTGGCCATTCTTGTGCAGGCCAGGCGTGCTCCAAAAACATTGACACTTTCATGCCGTATTTTAGCTTTCCACAGAAAGCGAACTTTTTCGCGGTCTGCTCCCTCCGTAAATTCACTCACGTCTTTCTTCGCTTCCAAGAGCCGGATGATAAACCACTCTCTCCAGTTGAAAATGGTGTTGTTGATGGCGGTCTCACAGAGCGCTGACATCAGACGAATCTTCTGCTCTGTGAGTATACTCCAGCTCCCAGTGTGACAGAGTAAGCACTTTGTCACAATATTGGCGAGATGGTTGAAAGGCGGTCGGAGGGCGGAAACCCTGGTTTTTTCCGAAGGAAAAGCGCCCTAGGGTTCGTGGCGAAGCGGCGGAACTCCCTCTGGATATCCGCATCACCTGCAGATTCGGGACTTACGCCAGTACTGGGGAGGGGAATAATATCTTCAAATAGAGATGTGAGCTCTAAATCATCTGTCTTGACCATATGAATGAGGCCATTTTCATCAGTCTGTCGGAGTGCAATCACGGTGGTTAGGGTTTTCGGGTTCAAGTTCGTGAAGAACTCAACCACCCCTACTGGGTTAATGTAGGTAGGATGCTGAAAGAACAGCCTATCCAACCCGGAGTTGAGAGGATGGTGCGCTTAATGATTCCGCCATCTGTAAGAAGATCACGGTCGAGGTGAGCCTCTACATAGACGAAATCAGCAAAGCAGCTTCGTGCAACGGTCTTGGTCTTGGCGTTAGTCATGATGAAGGAGATGAGAAATATGGAAAACAAGGAAAATTTTCAGTAGATATGAAGTTCTGTAAGAGAGAGAACTTTGAAACAATTTGCAGAAATGGCGATAGTTATGAAGTGAAGTGAATTGGTGTATGTATATATGTAAGAAAAAGAAAATAGTGGGGTGACATGTCACAGTGAGTGGCTGTGATCACTCTCCAAAAATGGAGTGAGTGGTTGGATCGTGCTCTACGGTTACTTTAATCGTGCGGTTAAGAATAAAGGAATTCGAAACGTCCGACGGCCAAGATTAAAAGTTTTGGAGTGATAAAGATGTTTTGGAGTGATTTTCTTGTACATTATGTGATAATATTATTAACTTTGGCAACACTGTGAAAGTATTAACGGACATAATGGTGGTGGTTATCCGGACAGTTTAGAATGTAGAATTTGAATAATGTGGGATATATCCTTTAGGATAGTATACATTATTCAAGTATTCTACACATGTTACTGTTCTAACTAGGTTGTCGATATGAGCTATATGGAAAAAGTGTCAGATATTTGTTATTGTTGCGTGCAAGGTAACAAATATAGTTCATTATCGGATTAATGAACATGGATAATCGGGAAGTATGTTGGTAAATGAGATAATCGACCTTAATCTATATGTTCACTTAGAAAGGAGAACCATACCTTGGAGAATCTCAGAACAGTAAAATGTTTATGAGAGTTCTTTCATGACAAGCTAAAATTGTAGTGGGAGCTACTAAAGCAGCTGTATGGTTGGGCACTTTACTTCGTGAAATGGTAGTAATCCTATTTTGCTAGAAATCTCACATGGAATGTGGAATTTCGAGTGCAGAAGCAAAATTTATGCATTTGTCAAACCGGGTAAAACACATAGGAGTACCAACTGGTTTATGTAACCATAACACAATGTTGTGGGTATAAAGGAACTTTTATTAATGGAATGTTGTTATGGCGGTTCATTCACTAAGTTTTAGCATGTCGGCACCTCTGAAGCACGTGGTGGGCATTGTCTTAGTGATCCCCCCATGGTAAAATCTTTCAGTATAAGTGGGAGAAGATGTGTAAACAGTGATGCCATACAGTTTCCTATAGACACTTGGGTATACTAAATTTTTTTACTTTAGTATAAGTCGGAGATTGTTGAGGTTGTTGTGTATAGCTAAAGTAAAAACATGTTTTCGTACATACGACAAGTATTCCACTGTTTACAATCACCTATCTGATTAAATATATTAATAAGAATAAACCCAATATCTCATGTTTTAGAACACGTGGACGGCTCAGGTGTCATGGAGATCACGCAACGTTCGATAATAATTATGAGATATAAACAGTGTCACAGTCGAGATAGCTCAAGAAAGCTATCAGTTTAGGCTGCAACATGACGGTAGTGGCGGGTCTCAGTCGCTAGTTATGTTGGTACGGTGGAACGTATTGACAGGATCGAGTAAGATAATGTTCTTCTTATACTGACCCTAGCAATAGGTGAAGAACTAGAGATCTCGGCATTTAGAGATATTATCTTAATCTCGATAGGCTATTAGATGTATATGTGTTGTTCATTGTTACTTTGATTTACAAGATAAAGGTCTATCGAAGTATCCCTGAGTATGTCTAATTAGTTGTATCGAGACACCGTGTCCGCATTAGGTTGAGAGATATCCCCTCAGGGAGTTCACAAGGTTTATTATACCAAGTCATGCATGTTGATTAAGTTCAGGTATAATAATAAGGGGTGAACGGGTACTACTTGAGGATAATAAGAGGTTAATTAATTAGGAGCAGTCAGAGGAGCTCTAATTAATTAATGGATATCGGAGTCTTAAACACGGGGATAGCTCTAAATGCCGAGATCTCTAGTTCTTCACCTATTGCTAGGGTCAGTATAAGAAGGACATTATCTCACTCGATCTTGTCAATACGTTCCACCGTACCAACATAACTAGCGACTGAGACCCGCCACTACCGTCATGTTGCAGTCTAAACCGATAGCTTTCTTGAGCTATCTCGACTGTGACACTGTTTATATCTCATAATTATTATCGAATGTTGCGTGATCTCCCTGACATCCGAGCCGTCCACATGTTCTAAAACATGAGATATTGGGCTTATTCTTATTAATATATTTAATCAGATAGGTGATTGTAAATAGTGGAATATTTGTCGTATATACTAAAACACATTTTTATTTTAGCTATACATAACAACCCCAACATTACTTCTTCCATGCTCTCTTTAGCCGCATCACTGACTCTGGCGACCGCTCCTACGCTACCCTCGCGTGCCGCTGTCGACAAGCTAGACCTCCTCCTTCATCTCCACTAGGAACACGGTCCTCAAGTTCTAGGAGAGCCGCCTCCACATCGTTGACGTTAGCAACACCTTCTGTACGCAGTGGCCAACGCTGCTCCAGGCCATCGCCATGCGCGCCGACGGCACGCCGTACCTTCGGATCACCACCGTCGTGGCGAGGAAGGGCGGCGGCCAAGGTGTGGCAGTGCAGAGAGTCATGAAGGAGATTGGGAGCCGGATGGAGAAGTTTGCGCGACTTATGGGAGTGTCGTTCGGTTTCTCTGTCGTCCACCATGACGTCGACCTGGCGGAGTTGAACCTCTTTGAGCTGGATATCAGAGAGGACGAGGCACTCACCATCAACTGCATCGAAGCTCTGTATTCGGTGGCAGCGGCCGGCAACTGGAGGGATTATTTGATATCCGTATTCCGACGGCTACAGCCACGGATCGTGACGATGGTGGAGGAGGAGGCCGATCTCGACGTCGGAGTGGATAGGATTGAGTTCATTAATGTCTTCCAAGAATGCTTGAGGTGGTTTAGGGTTTACTTCGAGGCTTTGGATGCGAGCTTCTCGAGAACCAGCAACGAGCGGCTAGCTGATGCTGGAGAGGGCGGCGGGGAGGGCGATGGTGGACCTCGTGGCGTGCCCGCCGTTGGAGTCGGTGGAGCGACGGGAGATGGCGGCGCGGTGGTCGCGGCACATGCTTAGCGGTGACTTCAGCCCTTTCTCGTTGAATGAGTAGGTATGCGACAGCATACAGTCGTTGCTGAGGAGGCGGATGATGGTGCAATGCTCCGATTCCACCGGAATATTCCTTTCTTGGAATGATCAGCCGGTGGTGTGGGCAAGTAACGGGATTGGTCGGGATCAATACTTCATAGTGAGGAAGAAGGGAAGGGTGGGAGAGAGATAGATTCAACAAATTTTAATTAAATTTTGATAGATGGCATGTCATCTTTATAAAATTTGAATAAAAGTAATAAAAAATTCCACCCCACACTTATTGTCTAAAATGGAACACGGGGTATATTTGTTACATTTATAGATAGCTGATGGTTTTTATTGTAATTATTAATAGTTTAGGATATAAGTATTTGTTAAATGGTCTATAGTTTATGATATAAACTATAATTTTCCCAAAAATTAAAGTAGATAATACATTTTGGAGGGAAAAACTATCTTACTTTAGTATATATAATAATAAATAAGTAATATATTTAATTTAATTTTATAATTATTTATAAAAATTTAATTTCGTTTTTATTAATAATATTATATACTCCCTACGGCTTATATTGCACGGGTGCGGGGGCGATACGATATGAGTGCGGGGATACGTATTTTTAAAAAATTATAGGGTGCGATTCGGCTAGGATATGTAAGTCTATTTATTTTTATTTTTATATTTATTATATAATGCCTATTATACATAAAATTTAAATAAATCTTAAACTAAATATATATGATTAAACAATAAAACAGTGCAACTAAATATACAACGTACGTCTTCTGCTTCTATTTTCCTTTTCTTTTAATAAAGAATGTTTAAGATTTGCATAAAATCCCTGAAAACTTAAGTTATAGCAAAAATAACCCAATTAATTCCGGATTCGTGAATCCTCTTTATCGGATTCATGTATCCGTTATTATTTATATTAAATTAAATAAGGATACGCCATGTGGCAAATCGGGTGCGAATCCGCCGCGAATCGCACCGAATGCGATACTAGTGCGAATCCGATACCGCAATGTGTTATTTTTTTTTTTGAAGAATTCGTGCATCAGAGCCTCCGGTTCAAGATTTCTAAGACCTTTTATTATTTTATACTTCACATATCAATATAAAAGGTCTTAAAAATCTGAAATCCTGAACTGGAGGAAATATTATATTATGGTTAATAAATTTTCGAGCTAGTGGGCCAGCAGGCTCTCGGACTAAAATAACTCGAGGCCTGGGCCTGGCCTGTCCCTTGGACAGTAGTATTCAATTCAATATGCTAAAAGATGGGTAATTCTATACACAACCCCCATTTTCCTCCTCACAGCCCCCAAATTTAAAAATAAAATAAAATATTACCAGATTTACTATTTTGTCCCTATAACCCCAACAAAATATTCAATTAAAACAAATATTGAAGAACTGCCGCCGGGAGTCACATTTTTGCAGAAACTCATAAGCAGATACATTGAAAAAAGTTGCTTTTAATCGGCGGAATTCGTAGGATTTGAGGCTTGATCTTTACCACTTTATACCATTATAATTTATAACGACTCATTGTTGTCGAAAGATCATGTACAATAACAACAATGAAGTTCGAATTAGTCAAGTTTTGAAAATTGCTTCGATCTATGTTTTATGTTGACAAAAACTTGTGTCAGCCGGAGGCACCGTGCGGCCGGGCCCAAAGTGTCAATCTTTATACAAAAAAGTGTCAATCTATATGAATAAAAGTGTCAATCTTTAACATAATTATTTTACGAATAAAATGACAATTTTTAAAAGTGTCAATCTTTATACAGAAAAGTGTCAATCTATATGAATAAGAGTGTCATTGTTTTAGCCCGGCTGCACGGTGCCTCCGGCTGACCCAAGTGTGTCTCTTTTATGTTTATTCAAGGTTGGTTAAGCCTTTTGTAGTAAATAAAAGATCAAAACTAGAAGATAAAATGATTTTTATTCAACATTTTTTTTTTCTCCCTCCTTTTTTTCTTTCTATAATGTCGACAATTTTCTTTTCGATCTCTATATTTCTCTTGCTTGAGTTTATTGGCTATCATATCCAATTATCTAGAAATCATTGGCTGCAAAGTCTAAAGAACACCCAAACATTTTGTGCGCACATCTTCGCAATTGATATTCGGTGGTTGTGTTCATTACTCTTTTTCATATTTTTTTGGATGGAATTGTTATTATTGTTAAGTGGTTCATTGGGGGCTGCAGGGGCAAAATAGCACATTTATTAATTTTTTTATTTTTTTTAAAATAAGGGGACTGTAAGGAGAAAAATGAGCGTTGTGTTTAGAATCACCCCTAAAAGACCCTAACATACATAAACATTAAACTTCGGCGCCTAGGCTATAATAAAAACTTAAAACTAACCTATGTTTTTAAAACTTATTTTTATTTCTCGTATAAAAGACTAGTGCACGTAATAATAATATAATACTCACTCCGTTCCTTTTGAGTTGTTATACTCCCTCCGTCCCACTTAAATAGTTCATATTTCCTTATTAGTTTATCTCATATAATAGTCCACTTTCCTAAAATGGTAAAAGTCTATCTCACAACTAATATTATTTTAAAATTTCTTATTTCTACTTGTATTGGTCTCTGTGCCAAAATCAATGTGGACTATTTTGGTAGTACAGATGGAGTATTTCTTTTTGGCATGCCTTTTACAAGCCTTTTGATAATAGGTTTAAAAATAAATTTTTGAATATTTTTTTTTCTTTATGAGATACTATTCCACTTATAGTATCTCGTAAAAAAAAAAAATTTAAAAATTTATTTTATAATATATCATCAAGACGTTTGAAAAACGCGTGTCTAACAACTCCAAAGAAATGTTAACTAACTCCAAAGGTTCCGAGGGAGTAATATAAACCTATTTCTCTTCCCCGGCATAAAAATAATACTGCTTTATGTGAAACTTACGAAATTCTTTCTAAAATCCTTCGCTTCTTGATTTGCTTTCTCAAACTTATTATTGTTGTTTGTATAGAAAAAGTTTGAGAGTGCGAAAACTAAAACTATTTAATTAAGGAGTGAAAAGAGGGTGAAAAACAAGAAATTCTTCTACTATTAACTGATTGTTGAGTTCTTGGCTGCTGAGTTTAGATCTGTTCACTTTTCCCTTTTTCTCAAGGGAGAAGTGTTTTCTGGTTGGTCTCTATATCTAAATTTGACAAATTTTGTTCTTGTTACTTGAAGTCGCAGAAAATTTGATGTATTTTTTGCCTAATTGTTTTGTTCAATTGTTATTAACGTCAAGGTTGGTCTCTTCTGCACAGTGATGAAGCGTTCGCGAGATGATGTGTTTTCAAACCCTCAAACGAAGAAGCCATTCTGCTCCTCTTCTCGAGGAGAATCGTATGCTTCTCCCTCTCTCCCTAACCATTTTTCGTTTTTCAGACTTATCTCGAATTGTTCTAATGTTCAGTGATTAATTGGATATATTTTTTTACTGCCCCCTTTTGAGGTTTGGTTGGTTTAATTAATGTTTCTTCTGAAAAAAAAGAATTTGGTTTTGGCGATTTATGTGTAGTGTAACCCAATCAACTGGATTCTGTTATAGTCTTCTTGATCAGAATTGTTTGGCACAATCTTTTGTTTCGTATCTGAAGTTTAACTAGGTTACCTTGTAAGTGGTAGATCCAAGAATTTAAATGGAAACAAAAGCAGAATTGGGTTAGTGTTACACCTGTTTAGGGGTGTTGAGATTGTCGTGACTCGTTAGAGCTATCCGATATGGAAAATTTGGATCTTTATGCTTTTGGTGCTTTGTTTTGTTGTGTGTCTTATCATAAAATGCTCTTGCATTTGCACCTTTTCTCCATCTGAGATTTTGGTTGGGTTAGATGGGGTTTGGGGGTGGCATTTTGAGAAAGTTCTCATTAATAAATGAATGTATTGGTTCCTTATGGCTTCAATACTTAGTGCCATCTCTTAAACCTAGTTGCTGATACTACTTACAAATTCATAACGAGTAACGACAAGGATTTCAGTTGGTTGAATTTACTAAATTAAACTTTTAAGTGCGCAAGGAAGTTATCCATAAATTAATTTGAGAGCTCATAGCTGTCCTGTCACCAGCTGTTCATTGAGGTGCATTTTATTTTAGTAATAAATGCTTCATCATTCATGGTGATTCTTGTTTCTTTGCCAAGGATTTAGCTTAACTTGAGTCTTTTGTGTACACTTATCTAGGTATGGGCTGCCAAATATTCCTATAGGAGGTGGAGGTGGGGGTGGAGGAGGCAGTGTTAATGGTAGTGGTGGAGGCAGTGGCAGTGGTACGGCTGTAACAGCTGGAGGTACACAAAAACTCACGACAAACGATGCATTGAGTTATTTGAAGGAAGTTAAGGACATGTTCCAGGATCAAAGGGAAAAATATGATCGGTTCCTTGATGTCATGAAAGATTTTAAAGCCCTAAGGTAGATGAGTTTAACTAGGTTATAACATCTTGATGCTTGGGATATAAATGTGATGTGTCTTTGTAACTCTTATTATTTGTTTTGATAGGGTTGATACAGCTGGTGTCATAGCTAGGGTGAAAGAGTTGTTTAAAGGGCATCCTAATCTAATACTTGGGTTTAACACATTCTTGCCTAAAGGATATGAAATTACCCTAACTGACGAGGAAGAGGCTCCAGCAAAGAGGACCGTTGAGTTTGAGGAGGCTATTAGTTTTGTCAATAAGATCAAAGTAGACAATTTATTACTTTTATGACGATACACATGATTTAGTTTATGAGAAAGTCCAATAATATGATTTTATGTCCATGGCTCTTAACTTGCAGAAACGTTTTCAAAATGATGATCATGTGTATAAATCTTTCTTGGACATTTTGAATATGTACCGGAAGGAACACAAGGTTATAAAGGAGGTGTATGAAGAGGTCTGCTTCTCTGCTCTTATCAACTCCTTGTTCATTTCTTTTAGTAGATGGTCCTGATATCTCTAGTTTCAGGTGGAAGCACTTTTTGAGGATCATCCAGATCTTCTTGATGAATTCACTAGATTTCTGCCAGATACTTCGTCCACTGTGTCAGCTCCTCAGGCTTCTTTTGGACGACATTCTTTTCATCGCTATGATGAGAGGAGCTCTGTCTTACCCTCAATGCGACAATCTCACGTAGATAAGGTTTCTTTCTATACATTTATCCAAGTACATGATATTTGTCACTTCTTTGCTAAATGCACGTTCCACAATTTCCTAGCAACGATCACGGAGGGACAGGATCATTGGTCCGCATGGGGAAAGAGATCTTAGCGTTGAGTGTCCTGATGTAGATGATGATAAAGCTGTTACACGATTGCACAAGGAGCTGAAGAAATATTCTGAAAAAGAAAATAAGGATAGGAAAAATCGTGATCCTGATGACAGAGATCCTGACATCGAAAACAATGAGGATGCTACCATGCATCGACCATCTGAGAAAAGGAAATCTGCTCGGAAAGACTATGGGGATGATAAAGATGCATCCAAAAGTGAGCAGTTATATTTTAATTATTCTTTATTGGAAATGCTGGTTTCATTTCATGTGAATAATCATTCTTTCTATGTCATAGAATCAGAAAGTTCTGTTATGGAAATATTCCCCACTTTAATACTCCTTCAACACTCCCAACATAAAAAGGGAAAGAAAGTGGGAAAAAAATAAACTGAAAGCATCTACCCTTTTCCTGTAATATAAGTGGCTTGCTGCCTATTTGTCATATGACTCATATTTGATTTTGTACTTATGCTCAATTGTGTTTGATGATCCCAGGTTTGTACACCCATGAGTTCAATTTTTGTGAGAAAGTGAAGGAGAGGTTGCGCAGTGCAGATGACTACCAGGCATTTCTGAAATGCCTTCACATTTACAGTACAGAAATCATTACAAGAAAGGAATTGCAGAGTTTGGTATGAACGTTGTGCCAGTCACTATTAATGTACATTTATGTCTTTATGGATATCGGAATATGTACATTAGCAAGCATTTATAGTTTTCTCTTACTTTCAGAAACTACAGTATCTTCTGCACCCCCTATATTTTCACATTTAATATCTATTTATGCTTTTAATTGAATTGACAATCCACGGTTTCTTGATTAAGCAACAGCATTCTAGGACTACCAGCATTTCTTCTTTAATATAGGTCTTTATTTTAATAGGGATACATCCTCTTTTAAGTATTGTTAATGTTATTGTACATGATTAGTTAGATTATGTCATTTAATCCGGTTCTTATACAAGTGCTTTTAGGTTGCTGATTTACTTGGTAAATTTCCTGACCTAATGGAAGGCTTCAATGAGTTTCTGGAGCGCTGCGAGCGTTTAGGTAGTCACTGATTTCTACTTTAGGAGCTTTTAATTTTGAATAAATTGCTGAAACTCCTAACTAATTGCCTACTGTGCAGAGGGATTTTTGGCTGGTGTTATGGGAAAAAGTATGTAACATTCCATTTATTTGTCTCCTGCATCTTTAGAATTTTTTTTCTTGTATCCACCCCACTTAAATAAGCTTTTTTGGGTTCTTATTTTGAGTCGGTTTTCTTGATAGCAGAAACATTGTGGAATGAAGGGAACTCTTCAAAATCTTTGAAAATTGAGGAAAAAGACAAAGAACCAAAACGTGAAGTGGAGGGAGGGAAAGATGACAGATGCAATTTAAAGTATTGGGGAAAGTCCATTCAAGAGCTTGACCTTTCCGATTGTCAACGCTGCTCCCCAAGTTACCGGCTTCTTCCGGAAGATGTGAGAATGCATTGTGTTTATTATTTAACCATGGTAGTAATAACTGTCTCGATTTAAAATTTTGTTGACATGTATTTCCTGTTGCAGTATCCGATAGCCTCAGCTAGCCAGAGGTCAGAGCTTGGTGCTCAAGTTTTAAATGATCATTGGGTGTCGGTTACATCTGGCAGTGAGGATTACTCTTTTAAACACATGAGAAGAAACCAGTACGAAGAAAGCCTCTTTAGATGTGAAGATGACAGGTATGCTACAGAAGTCTTTGACCATCCTCTTCTGCATGCTTAACTATGAAAAGTACACTTACATGGTGTTATTTTATTATTTATTATGCATACTGCCTGGGAGCTATATCCCCTTGTATTTTCTGCAATCTTATATATAATCTAGTTCCATGAAAGTGTACTAAGGGGTGTTGATTTTCATCCTATGTATCAGATTTGAGCTAGACATGTTGTTGGAGTCTGTCAGTTCAACTGCAAAGCGAGCAGAGGAACTTTTAAGCAGTAGTAATAACAACTTGATTGGTCTGGATAGTCACACACGAATTGAGGACCATTTTACAGGTTTGTCACTATGGAATCTTTCTAAAGCTATTCAACTCTGATCCTCAACCCCCAACACCCAACAAAAAATGTACTAATATAAGAGGTATGGATATCAATGACGGAAGGGTGCTTCTCTTTTTTCATGTAGCTCTGAATTTGAGATGCATTGAACGCCTATATAGTGACCATGGTCTTGACGTGATGGATATTTTGCGTAAAAATCCATCTCATGCATTGCCTGTTGTCCTAACCCGCCTTAAGCAGAAGCAGGAGGAGTGGAACAAGTGCCGTTCAGATTTTAACAAAATTTGGGCTGACATATACTCTAAGAACCATTACAAGTCCCTTGACCACCGAAGTTTCTATTTCAAGCAACAAGATTCAAAGAACTTAAGCACAAAAGGTATGTTTTGGAACTATAACTGTGTATTATTCCAGTTGTAATTATGGTACCAGTTCTGGCATGTTCTTGGCTTTTCAGGGATTCATACTCTACCCTAAAAAAGTCACCAATTTACTTAGGTTCAGTTTAGTATGATATGCACATGGTTTCTTTTATCTGCTTCCCTTTTGAATTCAATTCTTTGCCATTGTTTGTTTTACCGAGCATCGACCCCCTAGTGGCCCCCAAGACAGCTTTCTTCAACAAATTGTTATCTACTTCCGAGCTCAGAGCGATTTAAGTTTTTCTGGTCTTCAATATCTCTCATTTGTGAATTCATATCTAACTTATTGATGCGGCTTCATATTGTACTAGTGACATCCATGTCATTATTGATAATTATGAGCCACCTATGCAACTAAATTGTGATGCATCATCAGTGTTTGTTATTCATTTCCTTGTTCTAAGATACTGATGGGGAGCTTTAGTTCGGATTGATTATTGAAACTTGGTTCTGTACAATTGGCATTAGGGTCATAATGCATTGTTGTCCTTGAATCACCTAAACAACTAGATGTGAATAAAAGATACTCCCTCCGTCCACCAAGAGTGTGGTGTGCTCTTGGTGGCACGGGTTTTAATAAAAAAAGTAGGTAAATAGTTGGTGAATTTTTTTAGGTAGGGTTGGGGCCCACTACAGAAAAAGTTAAGTTATAAAGTGTTGGTTTTTTTGTAAATAATGAGGAAAGTGGGGTATAAAGTATGAAGGGGTGTGTGGGGTCATGGACTAAAATAGAAACACCCCGCACTCTTTGGGAACGGACGAAAATGGCAAAAATACCGCACTCTTTGTGGACGGAGGGAGTATATGCCTTTCGTCTATCCTACTTGTTCTGAAGATATTGATTCATGCTCCAAATGGGCAGCTTTAGTGGCAGAGATAAAGGAAATCAAGGAGAAAAGGCAGAAAGAGGACGGTGTGGTGCTTACTATTGCTGCTGGAAACAGACACTCTATCATTCCAGACCTTAAATTTGAATATTCTGATGCTGAGATTCATGAAGACATTTATAAGATTATCCAGTACTCATGCGAAGAAGTCTGCTCAACAAAAGAACAAATCAATAAAGTTCTCAGATTCTGGACTACTTTTCTTGAGCCAATGCTGGGCATTCACTCCAGGCCACATGGTTCTGTGGCTACTGAAGATGATACTGCCTCCAAGCATCGAATGACAAAGAACACCATCACAGACATAATTGATGGTGAAGATAGTCCCCATGCTGATGCTCCTACGACAAGCTTGAAGCAACCAAAGCTGAATTGCAATGGTGATTCGTCCAAATCTCCTCAACACAATTCAGGCAGGGTATGCTTAAAGAATGTAGAGGTTAAAGAAGGGCTTACAGCTGATGAAAAATTAACCAACTCTGATCTAGCTGTTTCTTCTGGATCAAATGCTAATCTTGGTATGTTTTTAGGATACACGATGGTGCATTTATGTATTTTGATGATTGAAGTTCGCATTTGTTAAAATTATTCGACTCTTGGCCATTATTTTGGCTGAGAGACAATAGAATCTTAGTATTACTTTCCATCCGTGGATATTGATTTTTTTGTCTTCAATTAATTTCCAAGTTTTTGAAATTCAAGGGCACGCTGCAAATTTATCACGGTTGAATAATGGCCATTCCGAGGAAAATCATGGAGTCAAACCTATCACAGGAGATTTGCCGTCTTCTGAGGTACGAGCTTATACTTTTTTGGCTTGACCTATAGATCACAGTTTATAGTCCCCCTTTCCACCCCCTTCTTGCTCATTACTTCTGCTGTATGTATATATACATATATGCCCTCTCTCTGCTGGGTGGCTATATTATTATATCTTTGGCTTTTGCTTTGCTTAGACATGTAAAATGATGTTGTACTTCCTTAGTTTTCTTTCAGTCTAAGTTCTTGTTGGAACAGGTTGGGGAGACTATGAGAGTGAATCAATTGAAAATTGGCGAGATTGCAGAGGGATCTAGACTAACTGGATATAAGGACAATTCAGTTGGTCCTTCTAAAAATGAGAAAGAAGAGGGTGAGCTGTCTCCAAATGGTGATTTTGAAGATAATTTTGGTGCCTATCAAGATGGCACTTCACCAGCCTTGTCTATGAAAATTCGTGGCACTGATGGCGCACAATATGAATCTGGGAGTCATGAAGAGAATTTTGCAGATGTTGCAGGAGAAGATGATGCAGATGCTGATGATGAGGACAGTCAGAATGCTTCGGAGGCCGGAGAAGGTGTTTCAGGTAGCGAATCTGCTGCAGATGACTGCTCACATGAAGAGCATGAGGAAGAGGAAGATGGTGAGCATGACCTTGACGGTAAAGCGGAGAGTGAAGGTGAGGCTGAGAACACTAGTGAAGCTCACATTATGAGAGCAGATGGTGGATCAGTACCACAGTCGGAGTGTTTTCTGGTGACTTGTAAGCCTCTGTCAAAGCATGTGGCATCTCAATCACTATGTGAAGGGAAAAAAGATCAACGTTTCTTTTACGGAAACGATACCTTTTACGTGCTGCTTAGGCTGCATCAGGTAAAGTTATGATTTATCTATGCACTTATTATTTATTTCATGGTATCTGCCCAGGGATTAACACCACTGTTCTCTGTCTTCGTCAACTCTTCATAAAGTGCAGTTAACCATTCCAATTATTTTATTTCTGATGATGAATGGTATTTGTTACATGTTACCAGACACTGTATGAGAGAATACTATCAGCTAAGGTGAATTCAGTATCTGGTGAATCTAAATGGCGAACAACCAAGGACAATACTTCGGATCCTTATGCCAGGTGATATAGTGGCATAGTTAAGTTTCTGAGCAGCTTAGTAGCTAAATTGCTTTACTAATTTAGCTGCAAGTTGTTTCAGGTTCATGAATTCATTGTTTAGTTTACTTGATGGATCCTCCGATAATACAAAATTTGAAGATGATTGTCGGTCGTTGATTGGAAACCACTCCTATATGCTATTTACTTTGGATAAGTTGATATATAAGCTAGTCAAACAGGTGAACTTCATGACCTTCTTCTGGATTTTCCTAAAGTTTGATGTCCTCATATTTCTCGAGTACCATGTTTCCTGTGCAGCTCCAAACTCTCTCGAGTGAGGAAGTGGACTGTAAGCTTATTCAGTTGTATGAATATGAAGATTCTAGGAAACCAGAGAAGTATGTTGATTCAGTTTATTACGAAAATGTCCATGTCCTCTTGCATGAAGAGAATATATACCGGTTTCAATGTGTAGGTCTCACTTGAACCAGTGCCTTCCCATAATAAACCCATTAAAAATTACTTTGTGTATTAACTGGATATTTGTTGCTGAGTTACTCTCTTTTCTTTTGTAGGCAAGTTCACCTACCCGCTTGTCTATCCAATTAATGGATGATGTAAATGAGAAGTCTGAAGTAGTTGCTGCTTCAGTAGATCCTAGTTTTTCGTCCTATCTTCATAATGATTATCTTTCAGTTGATCATGGGAAAAAGTTGTCATCACCAGTAATGCTGAAGAGGTATTGATATTAGTTCCAATCTTGAAATAGAGGAGCGTCCTTATATTTTGAGAAATGGTTAAATTTAGTGGATTGGTGCCCTGGCATTCCCTGAACAAAATAGAGGAGTTGTTTCCAGACATGTAAACACTTAATGTTTATTGAATATTGATTATGGCATGACTTGAAACCTGGATTACTACAGGTGACAGCAACAAGTGCTGTCTTCTTTGTTTGCTGGCCTTTATGATTTAGTCAATAGCTTGTACACTTCTGTGTTTGAATTCGTACCGCGGTACCGGTTACTAATTACTCATTTGACATTTTTTTTTTGTATTTTCCGTGTGATAGCTGGAATGATTAGAAAGGAAATTCTTGATTGCTTGCAATTTGAAAGAACATTGATTTTGGTAAGGTTGTTATGCCTCGAATAATTAACGGTTCCCTACTACTACTGCTCCTTCAAGCTGAACTATTGCCAGGCAAAATCAATGACAAGAAGATGAAGAAGATATACTTACCTGATTTTCTCCTTTTCTTTTGAGTGCTATATCTCAGGATCAATAATATAGATTGGTTTTCTGCTCAAAATTTTGATTGATTTGTGTCTTAAAGCTTGCTTGGCTTGTAAAATGTGCAGGAATATGCAAAAGTACGCTAATTTTAGTGAATCTACTGCACTATGTATGGCTACAGAAAACGTTATGATAATGAATGGGTTGGAATGCAAGATGGCTGCCTCCTCATTGAAGGTATTATTTATCTTTTCCCTTTTTTGGGCGTGTTTAAGATTTGAATCTATCATTATTAACTCTTTATATGAGAAGTAGAATATTGACACTAGGACAGATACTAAACATATTATTCTTGTATGACCAACACAAATTAAGGTTGTTAACATTGTATATCTTTAAGACGGACAAATGCAATTATCAATGGCTACCTTTTCAAGCAAATTCTTACATTCATTTTCTATGTCTTATGTATTGACAAGCCAATTCTTACATTTGTTTTCCATGTCTTATGTATGGATTAAGTTTGGAGCCTCTGTAGTTTCCAAATCTTACTGGAGATTCACAACTACAAAACGAATTAGGAAGTTTAGATTATTTGAGTTGCTTAGGTATGCCTGTGTCTGTACTGTGTGGCTGATGATAGGCCTTGTGGATCATGATATATTCTATTCCTGATTAGGGAACTTGGACAGTCTTTTACACATTTGCCAAATTGCTAGAAACTGAATTCCTTGATGCCTCTGTTAGAGTTAAGAGGATAGATGATCGATAGAAAGAAACTGAAAAGAATCTTCAATAAACAAACAAACTGAACTAACAAGCCAAATGTAAAAACCTACAGAAGAACCCTTCTGTTCCTAACGCCAAAGCGCTGCGACGGACTCAAAAACAATCCTAGACGCCCCTCTCATGAGGAGGAAACCCTTATTTATTTCCTGAAGAATCCTTTCCTGAAAGTGAAAGGAATATGATTCAGACCTAGGACCCCCTTTCCTTGTGGGAATAAGAATACTTATAAAAATGACTATCTTCTTTATTCGTTACATAAAATGATAATTAACTCATTCAATTTGAACGTAGCAGCCTCGAAAGCATTTTTCTTCTATAAAATCTATCTCTAATAATTCCTCATGGCTGGAGTTCGGAAATTTTCTCGTGATTACCTCCTTTTTCGACTGACGGTTAGTCACTTTTATCTAGCTTCTTGTCATCAAGCTCGGCAATAATAAATTATTTAAAGTGTTTCATCCGGGCATCGATGAGTCAGAGACCATTTTTCATCACAATGGAAGCACTTGCATGCTGCTTTCTTGGCCATATAATCCTTGAGTGAAATCTGCTGCATCGGCCGGTTTTACAGTATGGAACTTGCAGTTCTTGAGAGCTGTGAGAGCTGCCAGCTCTAGGAGTAGGTGGTTCCTTCAACCCCGTAACTAGGGTAATCTGGCTGAAGAAATTCTCACCCCCTGCAGTTTGCTGCCTTACAGTATCGATTTTGTCGGCTTGATCCTTGTGAGATCTGACAAATTTCTGCAGAGCTTTGAAAGCGGGATTGCTGGTCATATTATAGCTCATAACACCGTCAATGAGAACCAAATTCTCAGGTCTGACTACGTGTTACGGGCCTATGAGAGATAGAGGAAGAGGAAGAGGCTGCTCTATCCTTTTCTCTATGATGGCAGATAAGAGATGTGTAACAAGAGAAAACGGGAGTTGGAAGAAGACTTCCAAAATACTTAGTTTTATTCTTATCCAACTTGCTTTTCACTAACATAGATAGTTCTCTATTTAAAGAGAATAGATTTGTGTTTAGCAAGGAAACTAAAAGACTTACCAAATATGAATAAATCCTAATGCTAATTGCAACAAAGTAGGAAAGTAATAAATCAAATAACTTAAATTGAGGCCACGTTTTGTGGCTGATAATTGTGACTCCAAGAATGCATCATATATCCTCCCATAACAGCTGAGGAACAAGCCCAGACAATTCGATTCAGCAAGACCCTGCTCATGACTAAGCGGGATATGAAAGCAGAAATATACTTTCAGTCCCACTTTTGCCTGGTGTGAACCAACACCTCTATTGGATCGGATATGTCCCGAACATATTCAACATCACTAGTATGAATTGGGTTCCTGGAAAGCCCCAAAGTAGTCACCCACTTCCATTTATACTGATGCAAAGCATCCCCTTCCATTGCTATGAGGGATCCATCTTACTAGCCTCGAGGTTCTTATGCAAGTAAAAATATTTGTTCAGCCCTTGCAACTTAGAAATTACGATTCCTAATTGTTGCCGCCAAGCACACCGACAAGCTGAGGCGAGCCACCGCTGCATTTGCCTCACTCGCATTGAAGGACTGAGCCTCGTTCAACCCTTTGGAACCTGGCTCGTTCATGGCCGCACTTGCTCTCGTGTTGCTGCCCACATGGGTGGTGCTGAAATAGGCCTGAACCTTTGGATGTAGGCTGCTGCTGCCCCCAACTAGCCCAGGCTCGCACCTCTTGTAGCCTGTTTGAGCAAAAACCCTAGCCTGGTGCCTGAGCTCTGCACATCGCTTTCCTTGCTCACGACCCTCTTTCTCACTTCTGTTGCGCTGGATTCAGTTTCCAGTGCCCGGTCTCTGCTATGTACACTGGTTCCCTCACCCTTCATCGTCAAAGTCATCTTCTTCATCTCTTTCATAGTTTCCCTTAAAACATCCATCTGATCGGTCGTCTCTATAAAACATAGCTGTTCTATCTCAACCCCAATAGCCTCCTTCCCCTTCTCTAACTTGGCCAGATGGTTGTCCATTTTCAATTGCGATTGGTAATGATTTTGAGGCATAAACTGATCTGGCAGGCTGAACCAATTTGTTAGAGGAAAGAGGATAAATGATCGATAGAAAGTAACTAAAAAGAGGTCTTTAGTGAACAGACTGAAATAACAAGCCAAAGGTTAAAACCCCTACAGAAGAACCCTTCTGAGTTTTGATCCAATCGCAAAAGAGCTGCTACGATCTCAAAAATAATCCTAGACGCCCCTCTCATAAAGAGATAGATCCCTATTTATTCTAATAAACCTTTCTTTAGGATAATAGGATTTTTATCTAGGGCTGAGGTCAACCTTATAGGAAGAGGAATACTAATAAAAATAACTGTATTTAATCAAATAAATGTGATAAATAACTAATTAAGTCTAAACATCGCAGCCTCGATACCTTTCTTTTTTCTTCTATGAGATCTATTTTGAACAATATCTTTGAGTCTGATCGAATTCTTGATTTCTTAGCTTTTGTGGTGACATCAACTCCTGCTTCTTTATGCTGAAGGGATCTAGTTTCGTTAATTGTGGATTCACGGGTGTTCTGTTGTTTTGTTTAACCTAAGGTCTGTTTTGCTCAGTAGTTGAAGTCTGCTTTTGGAGATGCACCGTTTTTTTTTTTTTTTTTTGTCATTGTCTGATGATAAAAGTGTTTCAGATCTCGTATGTCCTAGACACAGAAGACTACTTTATTCGTTTAGGACGAAGACGCGGAAATAAACCAGCAGAATCACACAGTAATCAGTCAAGGGTGCAGGGGTTTCGCAAGTTTCTGGCAGCATCTCTGTGATCCAGCGGCTCCCCTTCTCCATTCTATGACGCTGAGAGGTACACAGTGTTTTCTTTATGAGGTCATATGCATCCTTTTATTTAGGCCAATAAATTTTGATTCCAAAGATCTGTTTTATATTTTTCTCCAGACTTTGCTGTCATTTGTTAAGGAATTCCCCATCAAGTTTTTTCGGTTAGCCTTTGGACGAATCAAATGACTATAAGGGAGCAGCGGCTTGAACCCAATCATGTTGTGCTCAAGCAACAGGCGTGGCATTGACCTGTATATAGAAGGCTTGGCCGATATTCTTAATTTTAGAGTTGTATTTTTTTTTTTTTTTCATTATTATATCTTTGCTTTTGCAGATGAAAAAGTAGTTTCCCGTCTGTTTTTGTTAATAGGGTTTACTGTATGTTTCTGGCAGTGATATCCTGCTGGAATGATATTTAACAGGTAAAGATAGATGGGGTTGTAACAGAATAGCTATTTCCCTTTTATAACATGATTTCTAGGCTTCTGGCAGTGTGTATAGAGTCGGTTTACATTTCCATTTATGTACATTATCAACTTGAGATCAAATTTCATCTAATTAATCCTTCTCTCTTTCTTTCTTTCTCTCTCTCCACCCCTTTTGTCCCTGTGGTAGCTTAGCAATAGATTGGCTAATGCCCGGTAACAAAGGTCTTGTGTTTGATATATAAAAAGAGACTTGTTTTATAAAATATAGATTGACTGTTGTATCCTTGTGGTATTTTAAATTAAAGGATAGTAATATAGATTCGCCTATTGTATCCTTGTGGAATTTTAAATTAAAGGATAGTTATGTAGTAATATACTACTGTATTATACATTTATACACAATATAATAATTTATGGGGAAGTGTGAAAATAACCATTTTTTATAGCAATAGTAATTTTTATAGCATACTTATAAAAAATATTTTTTTTAGCCCATTTCATAAGCTATTTGTCAAGAACACCCTTTACTTTTCCTTAATGATTCTCTTCTACGCAATTTCTACGCAATTTTCCTTAACGACTCAATTGCTGGCTATGAAGAATGGAGACTACACAAGTCACTGATCAATTCATCAAAATCACAATTCAATCATCTTTTGCGGTTTTAATTCAATATAATTCTTAGTTTCTTTCCAAATCTACTAGACGGCTTTTTATTTCTTTCTTTTTTTTTCTTTTTTTTTTCTTTTTAAATTTCTGAATCTTTCAGCTTTGTTCATTATATCATATGTACTATGTAGTGGTGGTTGTTGAGTCGGCGGATAGGCTACTTCTTTTCCTTTTTTTTTTCTTCTTCTAAATCTGTCACCGAAGAAAAGGCTTGCTGTAGAACAAACTCTAATCTTCACTGTCATTGAATTTTAGTAAATGAAAAATAGAAGTAAGAAATTAGAAATAAACTTCATTGTCATTGAATTTCAGTAAATGAAATTAGTGTCAGTGACCGGCTTTATCAAAAGATTCCCCAGAATTTCGGAGCAACATCTTCTCTGTCAAAATCTTCCTTATGTCAACCGTCGCCTTGTAGGTTTCTTTGGTTTGACGATTTATGATTTATGCAGGATACCTTCATCGTCAACTTCTCAGTATCCAAATACCTGAGAAATTCTGTCACTGCAACTAGGTAAATGTTCTTCGATTTGGCGGAAAGAAAACCTCCAAGTCTGGCTCTAGCGATTGCACGGCCGATAAATCCCTTGGTTTTAACCTTCTTATCATCAATGCGGTGTTCTTGATGCATATATCGTTTGATTTCGTTGGAGATGATGTTCACCGTCGTTTCCTCATCTCTATCCTCTACCCTTTCCTCCACTTCCTCCTCCCTAAGTCTCTCGGCTTCTTCTCCGAGCATTCTGAATGTCGTCTTAGTCTTCGCCATTTGAAAGTTTTAGGGTTAGAGAAAGAATTGGGGATTTTCTGGACTTAGAGAAATTTGGGATAAATTTTGCAAGTATAAGAATATGAGTAGGGCTGTCAAACGGGAATTCGGTATTTCGGGATTCCTGATATCGGACCGGAACCGGTACCGGATAACCTGATTCCGGTCCGGTAACTGGTTCCAGCTTCAAGCGAAATTCCGATACCCGGGTAACCGGTACCGAACCGGGTACCGGTTAATATTTAATTTTTATATATTTTTATAAATAATTATATATTATATTAATATTAATAATTACTAAAAATTTAAGATACCTTAAATTGTTAATTATATATTATTATTTTTATAAATAAATTATATATTATTATTTTTCTATGTTTAATTTGTTTTACGCTTAAAAAAAAAAAAAAAAAAAAAAAAAAAAAATCCGGTACCTTAACCGGTACCGGAACCAAAAACCACATAGCTTATCTGGTTTCGGTACCAGTTCCTGAAAAACGTGAATAACCAGTACCGGGTACCCGGATTTCCGGTTCCGGTTAACCGGAACCGGACCGATAGTCAGCCCTAAATATGAGTCTGAATAGTATGAGTGAGAGAGGTTTATATATATGGAGGTTCAAAAAGTGAGGGAAGAAATATGGGTTGTTGGATCTGGAACTGTCCTTTCAGATTCAACGGTTGAGATTAAAGTGAGATCATGGGTTATTTAGAAGTTTAATCCAATGGTCACGGAAAAGCAGGTTTAAATGAAGGGTTAGGATTAAAGCATTTTTGGCGGTTCGGATGCGCGAGTGTAGCTAACTTGTGCGAGTGGGTTGGTTCTTGTACTCTACATTGTAGCCTCATTAAATGCCGAAGATATCGCACAAAGTGCGTATCTTCTAATAAGACAAGAATAAATTGAAAGCGATAAACTTGAAAGCGATTAATCATCTACGAGAACGATTTTCTTGACAGTGAATTGCTTTTGTTCCCCCTTACTTGATGCAGGGAAAACCGATTTGCTTTTAAGAAAAATATGGTTGGCTTTTGTGTTTAAGAGTATAATCGAGAGTGATAAACTCAGCAAGCACTTATGCCAATTTGGTTTATATTTTCAATGAATCAAACGAAGTTCTCTAAAAGAAACACCGCCTTAACTCATTTACTTGAATTTAAATACAAAAAAGAAAGACTTACTGGTAAGTCAAACATAGTAGTTGACTGATACCACAATGACGAGCGATACATCTGACACGCTTCAAAGTGTTTCTGACGAGCGAATCGCTTGTTCCAAGTCAAAGCGATATAAGCCCACCGCTCAATTCTTTCACAACTTCTGCGCTTCAAAGTTAAACATGCAGTCCTCATGATAGAGTATCAACATATATCTAACAGTGATGGACATAATCCACGTTTAACTTCACTTTCTCCGCGATTGGAGCATCCGCCACGAGAAAAGATAGTGAAATGGAAACTTATGAGATCTTTTAACCATACAAGAGCGATTCTTCTCATATATTCACAACTTGGAATGTTCATGAGACTACAAAATCCACAAGGGACCCAGTTGGGGAGTTGAGTTTCCTCAACCCTTACTAGGGCATGCCGTCTCATATATCCATGAAGTGACATATTCATGAGTTGATTCAAGCTAATTATAGGTAGGAGAGCTCATAATTAACCACGAAATAAAGAATTGGAGAACACATTCATTCTCCATACTTGATCTTCCACAGATGGACAAGTTGGGGAAAATCAAGGGAGCTAGTAGTTGTTGCTCTGCCAAGCCAACAAATTTTACGCGGGGTTGAGCTCTGATTAACACATATTTTATGTGCATATTGAGCTTAATTAGAGTGAAATTCATGTTTAAATGTAGAGTTTTGAGTGATATGACTAGGGTTTCACTAGTTTGTTCGCATTCACATTTTCCTCATTTTCTCTAGTCTTGTTATTCTTTTTGCAGGAAAAGTGCAGAACTTATTTGGCCAATTGAACTATTCTATGTCAAAGAGGAGTTCGTTAGGAAGCCATAGCAAAAAACAGATCGAGAATCGGAGTTCGGACGAGGGAGAACGAGCAAAAACGGTGAAGCTGCGCGAAAGGACCGGACCAACGGCGGCCTAAACGGCGTTTTGGCAAACCGTCATTCAAACCGCCGTTTAGATGGCCGGATAACAGCATAGTTGGCGGTCCAGACGGCGGCTCAAACGGCAGCCGGCCAAACCGCCATCCCAACTGCCGTTGTGGAGCCCCTTACCCCTTCTTGATCGAGTTAGTTCGACCAACTCAGTCCAACTCGACCCAAAACTCAATTTTAATGTATATTAACCCTAAATATTCTCCAATTAAGTATCTTGAGCTAGAATACACTCTCTAGAACTTTAATTACATTTCCCTCTTTCTACTTTGGTGTTTTAATCAATTGTTGAAGATTTACTTTGACGATTTGAAGATCCTTCCACTATTTTGTTCTATTTTGAATTCTCTATCTTTTGATTATGGTTTTATGCATTTCTTATGGTTCATTTGCTCTAATTATGTCTAGCTAAACTTCTTTTGGTTTCAAATATATGAAGACATGAGCTAGATTATGAGGTTTTTGGGTATTGTAGTTGGATTTGTCTTCTATTTCATAGGTCTTGTGGTTTAGGTCTTGAATTATATTGCATGATTGATTGGTCATCATTGAGTACATACAAGGTGTTTGGTTAAATGCTTAGTAGGCTTTAATTCATAGCACTTAGCATCAAATCACAACATATTAGAAATTCATGTTAATAGGAGATTCTAGATATTAATTGTGCCATTAGGAGTTGATCTATGCATCTTGAGTCCTAGTCGGAGATAGATGTCATAGGTTAATCTACTTACATTGTTGCTTTGAGAAAATAACTAATGTATATCATATAGAGAACTCCCCTTTGATCTAGATTAAATTGGTTTATCCTTGCAAATCCCAAAACCTATGCCTCTAGTGAATGTTAGATTATATTTGGAACTATACTTTTTCTTATTGATTTCAATCATTTGTTACTTGTTGTTTCTTGATTAATTGTCATTTAATTTGATCGTTAGTTAAAAAAAAAACCCAAAAACATGTTGATTGCAAGCTTGGATAGTGATTAGATAGCTAGGTTACTAGTTGAAATTCTTACGCCATAACATTCCTTGTGGATTCGACTCGAATATACTATTCGATATCATTGTATTTCTCTACCCTAAAAAGTAGGGCGATCAAGCTCTGAGCTCCCGCAATCAAGTGTATAACACCCAACTTGATGGAAGTAAGTGTAGACAGCCACTTACAGAAGATATCAAAAATACATGCTAACGGTGTACAAGCAAAAAGACTCACTTGTAGATGGCAAGTGTAAACTACAACCTAGGATTTAACCTAATGCCCACTTGCAAGCTCCTATACCTAGAATGAAGATCGATTCCCCCTTAACCAAATATCCATTAATCTCCGGCTTGGATAATGAGGAAGAATGTTCTTCATTGAGGACTTACCTTACCTTCCATCCTTACTCCACCTTATCTTCTCCTGGGTCTAACAAACCCAATTCCATACATAACTGATTAAACCTTGCATGAGCAAGCTGTTTAGTGAGAATATCCGCTCATTGATAATCAATATGTATCTTTATCATCTTGATGTCCTTCTTTTCTACATGATCCCGAATAAAGTGATGTCGAATTTCGACATTCTTGCACCTTGAATGAAGTACGGGATTCTTAGTGATGGCAATTGTGCTTGTGTTGTCACAATATATAGGAACTTCCATGGCTTCGATCTTGTAGTCTCTCAGTTAATATTTGAGCCAAAGAATCTGTGAACAACAACTTCCTGCTGCCATATACTCTGCTTCAGTTGTGGATGTTGCAACGCTTGTTTGTTTCTTAGAGAACCAAGAAACTAGCTTGTTTCCCAGGAATTGACAAATCCTAGTTATGGACTTTCTATCAACTCTGCAACCACCAAAGTCAGCATTTGAGTAGCCATAGCATGAGATCATCATCCGCCGGATACCATAGACGTAAGTTGATGGTCCCCTTAAGGTATCGTAAGATATGCTTTGCCGCTTATAAGTGACTCTGCTTTGGATTACTTTGAAAACGAGCACAGACTCCTATAGCAAAAGTGATGTCTGGACAACTCGCTGTGAGGTAGAGAAATGATCCAATCAACGCTCGGTACTCCGTTGTATTGATTGATTTGCCTCTATGTCTGGATCTATCTTCCAATTAGTATTCATTGGAATTTTAGTCGCTTTCGCGTTATGAATACCAAACTTAGCCGGCATCTCATGAGTGTACTTCACGTGATTGATGAAGATACCATCGCTCTTTTGCTTGACTTGTAATCCAAGAAAGTAGGACATCTTTCCCATCATCAACATTTTGTATAGGCGCTTCATGAGATCTACGAATCTTTCACCAAGAGTAGGGTTGGGCAATCCAAAGATGATATCGTCCACGTAGATTTGAACCCATAACATATCTTCACCTTTATTGATAGTGAAGAGAGTTCGATCTACCCTTCCCTTTCTAAATCCGCTGTCGACGAGGAATTGTGAGAATGTATCATACCATGCACGTGGTGCTTGTTTAAGGCCACGATACACTTTATCTCCTTTCACAAATCTTGGGAGTTGCTCAATGTACACTTCATCCTTTAAACACCCATTGAGGAAAGCACTCTTCACATCTATTTGATAAACTGTGAACTTCTTGGATGCAGCATAGGCGAGAAACATGCGAATCGCTTCAAGGGGACAACTGGAGCGAAGGTCTCTTCATAATCGATTCCTTCCGCTTGACAATTACCCTTTGCAACCAATCGAGCCTTGTTGTGAACCACATTATAGTTTTCATCAGTCTTGTTCTTAAAAACCCATTTGGTACCGATCACTTCTTGATGGGTCAGTCGATCCACCATGTACCAAACGTTATTTCTCTCAAATTTGTTGAGCTCTTCTTGCATGGTGTTTATCCAGTTTAAATCAGCCATTGCTTCTTCCACCGTGGTTGGTTCGGTATGTGATAAGAAGTAACTGAATAAACAACTCTCTCCATGGTGTAACATTCTACAGGTCTTCGCACCTTGGTTTGGATCACCAATCACTTGAGTTGGATCATGATATCATAACCATGATTTCTTTCGATTCATCTCTTCTTCATTCTCCTCTTCTAATTGGTTTCCATCATTGCCATGATCACCATTTGCTTCGGAGGATGGAATTCCTTCACCATTTTCACCATGGGAAATTTGAGGATTAGTAGTTGAAGATCTAGGGTTTTGCTCTTCTTGAAGCATTTCGCTTGGATCCTGTTCCATTCGCTCCTCAACATCTTCAAGATCTACAGTGCTTGGTGACTCAGCATTCATACTCGAACGAGTCACTGGTCCACCAGTAGACACTTCTCCATTATTCGCTTCTACCTGGTCCTGTGCTTTCTTGAAATAAATCTCATCAAATACAACATACGGTGTTTCTTCCACCATAAGGGTTTGGTTGTTGTAAACGCGGAACGCTTTGCTTACTGTAGAATATCATAAGAGTATTCTGGAGTCAGCTTTGCTATCAAATGCTCTCAACTGTACCTTACCATTATTGTGAATGAAACATCTACAACAAAAAAATATGAAAATAAGAAATATCAGGTATACTCCCTGTCCATATTTCATATGGAGTCTTTTGGTGTCTTGTGTTGATGCTTGTGCTGTTTTGGACATAGCAAGTGGTGTAAATCGCTTCAACCCAAAATTGCTTTGGCAGTTATGCATCATCTAGCATCGAGCGAGTTGCTGCTTTGATAGTGCGATTTCTCCATTCAGCTACTCCATTCTGCTGTGGAGTACGGGCCGCTGAGGTTTGATGTTTGATGCCATGCTCCGTGTAATACATTTCTATAACTGAGTTGAAAAACTCCGTTCCACGATCCGAGCGTATTTAAATCATGGTTTGGCTCTTCTCATTTGTAAGCTGCTTTAACAACTTTGGAAGTTGTTGAAGCGTATCCTTTTTCTTGAAAAGAAGCATACCCAAGTGAAGCATGAATAATCATCAACTTCCACTAGAGTATATGTCACGCCCCAATTCCCGAGGGAAGGCACGTGTGCCGGGACGTGGCAAGGGGTTGGAATTAAGAAGCGGGGATAGAAAGGGGATCATGGCTTGGGATAATATAATATTATTTATTAAGAAATTAAATACGGGATCGGGATGCACAGCACGAACTACGAGGTAGGTAATAAGAAAACCATACCACTCGTACTGGCCGCCTATATCTGAATACCCGTAGACATAAATAATAAAATATGGGATCGGGACATACAGCTCAAACTATGGGGTTGGCTAAGCCAAACAACCCATGTTGGCCGACTTGTCTGAATACCCGTAATATATATATATATAATCAATGGTGTAAGTGGAACGTAGAGATTTTATATCAAAATATGAAATTAACTTAGGATATTATATATAGGGAGATGAACTTTATTTATAGGCGTAGCGGAAGCCTTTATTCTTTTATACAGCAACAACAACAGTCATCTCCAGCTTCGTCTGCTCCACCAGCTCCCTAATCTGCAAAACATTTGGAAAGGAATTGCAGGGCTAAGTACTAATGTACCCAGTGGACTTGTGCCCAAAATATTTTATCATAAAAAGAATATCCATGATAATAAAGTATACATAGAAGGGTTTTGAAATTAAATTTACTTCCATACCAAACCTCGATTTTCATGATTGTGCGCACATATGTATTACCCTGTTACTCTTATACTAATCCCGGGACATTGCCACAGCCGGATCCCTTTTCATGATGAAGCCATAGTTTGGAGGCAATGGAATATTTTATCCAGAGATTCTCCCCTTGAAGTTAGAATCAATTGGTGATCAACCCAACGATTTCTAACTATGCGCACAGCCTCCCGATTAGTGTGTGAGACCAACCGAAAGACCCGATCGCATACATTATAAGAGCATTAAACATGTAATAACACATTAAAACATTTTCATGGATAATCCCATTTTATTAGAGTTTACTAACTCAAATAATAATTTGCAAGAATAAAGCCCCACCTAACAACCTGAAGCAAATCTAGAGAGTAGTTGATGAGCTATAATCTTCTCTCGGTAGATCCTTAACAAAAGATTACTCCTTCAAAACTTATTTTCTAAAATAGGATAGACAATATATTTCTGGGAACTAATAGAGAATAATAGAGAAGGGGGTGACAGTATTTCAAGCTTAGAGATTAAAAAAAAGTCAAGGCTCGTGTTCAGTATTTATAGGGAACATTAAGCTGCTCAGTCATACCATAGCTTACGTTAGTCATCACTTCTAGCCTATATTAGTCATTTAGTTGATAAATCATAAAATGCAAGGTGGCAGCAAAAGTTGACAGCTATCCTTTAACTTAAATTATATGCATGCATTTATAATTAGGTTTGTACATGCATATACGTAACATATATATATATTTATGTATTTGTGATTATCTATCTTGATTAGAAGCACTACTATAGTTATAGAAATTAATTATCAAGCACATATATATATATATATATATATATATATATATATATATATATATATATATTACGTAATGTGTATAGCATATATATAATATAATTTGTATACCTTGCATGTCATGCATGCGTATATATATATATATATATATATATATATATATATATATATATATATTATATATCACTTGAAAAATATATTTCAATAAGTATACCTAAAAAATTCTAAATTTCCCTAGAAGATTTATTTTAATTAACTAAATTAATAAGAAAATTCGGGATATTACATTATACTTCCTTCCATTTAGGGTTATGGGAGAGATAGGGCCAAAGAGATCCATGTGCAATAGCTCCAATATGCGCGAAGTTGCAGTTCCTTCAACGCTTTGAAATGAAGTTTTTACTTGCTTGCCGCTTTGATAGGCTGTACATAGTTGATCTCTATCAAAGACTTCATTAGGAATGCCACGTAGAAGGCCTTTCCTAGAAATCTTGTTGAGTGCTTGGAAATTGAGATGGGCTAATCGGCGATGCCACAACCATGTTCTTTCCAAAGAACTCTTTGCTACTAAACATGTTCCCTCATCACAAGCTTTCCAGTTTGCAATGTACATGCTTCATTTTTGCACACCTGTTAGAGTGATTTGCATAGTCGATTTGTTCTTGAAAGTACACTCGTTAGTAACAAACTCAATGCTATAACCCTTATCACACAGTTGGGAAATAGAAAACAGATTATGTTTAAGACCATCAACATATGAAACATTTTGTAGTTTCACATATCCGATACAAAAAGTACCATGCCCTTTAGTGAAACCTTATGAGTTATCACCAAAGGTTATTGAAAGACCCTCTTCTTCACCAAAGTCATGTGAACTGAACAACCGCTGTCCATGTACCAAATAGCTTCTTCCTTTTTATTTTCTCATTTGTTGAGGTCCTTCCGCTTGCCCTGCACGTTCAAGGTTTAACCTTAGATACCTAAATCTATTTGGGTCCTACAGAGTTAGTTTTCTTTGGAACCCACACTTGACTAAACTTCAATGGTAAATCAGCCTTTTATTTGGGTGCCTTGTTAACAATAGTCGGGTCATCCTGAGAATCATAACCATGAGCGTGTTGACATGCAATGAAGTAAGATTGTCTTTCCTTCCTCGAAGCGAATTGTGGAGGATAAACTTTCTCCTTCACATTATGAGGGCGTGGAATAGTTATGCAAACATAATTGTCTGGTGTACTCTCATAATAATGATAATCACCGCTAGGAAATATATTCCTCTTCCTTACAGGAAAATGATGAGGGATATAAGTATTGGGTGAATTATCTCCCTCAGCATATGGGTGCCAAAATTGAGGGTGATAGAAAACAGGAGCAAAGTGAAATGGGAGCATATCGCCATGGATTTTTTGATAGGATTACCCAGATCGAGAAAAGGGAATACAACTATCTGGTTAATTATAGACCGTCTGACCAAGAGTGCTCACTTTATTTTGATTCCGATAACTCACGGATTATAGAAGTTAGCTCAGTTGTATATTTGAGAAATAGTACGCTTTCACAAGAATGCCAGTTTCAATCACGTCAGACCGAGATTTGAAATTTATATCGAGATTTTGGATGAGCTTACCAAAGGAATTGGGCACTAGATTACATTTTAGAACCGCATTCCATCCTCAAACTGAAGGATAGTCAGAGAAAACAATTCAAACCCTTGAGGACATGCTGAGAACAGTTGTACTCGATCGAGGGGTCATTGGTAGCCAGTGTTAACACTGATCAAATATGTCTACAACAATATCTATCAGGCGACCATAGACATGGCGTCATATGAGGCATTATATGGAAGAAAGTGTAGATCACCACTTTATTGGGATGAAGTTGATGAGAGGAAAATACTAGGCCCCGAAGCAATCGGCGAAATGATCGAGATTGTGCGCCAAGTAAGGTAGGGAATTAAAGAGGCTCAGGATAGACAGGAATCCTATACAAATAATCGACGAACTGAGATTCAGTTTGAGATAGGAGACAATGGATTATTGAAAGTATCTCCTTCCAAGGGGATAATGAGGTTCGGTGTCAAAAGAAAGCTGAGACCTCGTTTTATCGGACCTTATGAAATTCTAGAAAGAATAGATCCAGTAGCGTATAGATTAGCATTGTTGCCAAGATTTGGGAACGTGCACAACATTTTCCACATTTAACAGCTCAGGAAATACGAGCATGATCCGAAGCACGTAATTCACCAAGATGAAGTAGAACTCAATCCAGACTTGAGCTATGAGAACATACCAGAAGCAATTCTTGACCGCATGGTACAACAGCTCTGAAATAAATCGATCACCTCGGTGAAGGTTTCGTGGAAGCATCACGGGCAAGAAGAAGCCACGTGGGAGCTTGAGGATAAAATGAAAGAAAAATACCCAGAACTTTTTAATTAAGGTATGCAAATTTCGGGATGAAATTTCTTTTAAAAGGGTAAGGATGTAACGCCCCGTATTTTTCTAACTACTTTAGAGGTGATTAGAGACAATCATCCGCTATTAGTGATTTAAAATCACTCATGTATAATAGAATTATCCAGAAGAGATTCTATTATAAATCGGGTAACCACTTGATTCTCAGTAATTCCTAGTTAACTATCGGAAAATCAAGTAGTCACTTGATTTCGATATTTGATTTAGTAATAAATTATTGCTTGTTATAAGTAAACAAGTTAATTCAATCCCAGTGTTTTCGATTATTTTACTCACGAGATATATTAGTATGTTAATGGACCAAGCCCGTTCATGATTTCAATTGGGCCGAGCCCATTGGCTAATTAATCATGGGACAAGCCCATTACACTCGAGCTATTGGACCAAGCCCAATAGGAGAAAAGAAAGCTACATCCATATATGTATATATATATATATATATATATATATATATATATATATATTTATATACAACTCTACAAATCAATTACGTATTGATTTCAAATCAAGTATCTATTTAGCCACAACCATATATGTATATATATATATATATATTTATATACAACTCCACAAATCAATTACGTATTGATTTCAAATCAAGTATCAATTTAGCCAAAAGAAACCATACGGCTTCAGTGGCCAAAGCTCAAGAATTAAATTACAAAAGCTTCATTAATCTATACAAGAGCATTGAGTTAATACAAGGATAAGACAATTAAATAAATTACACTTCAATAACCAAAATTCAAGAGTTTAAATAGTAAGTGTTGCTAGTCAACAATTGTAGGCTATAAGCCATTAATGAATATATACATACAAGAAATTACATGGTGTAAAAGTCAGGAGAAGAGGACAATCAAATATTTTGCCTCTGCAGCAAAAGAGCTACAAACATAGCTGCCTCTTGAGCCAAACACCTACAAAATAGGCAAGTTGCATCAGCCATTAATGAAAGGAAAAGTTAGGAGAATTATTTGTACAGAGAATGAAACCAAGCATAATAAGCTTATATATATTCCCTCCCTACAATCAGCCCACACATTCCTCAAGCATTCAACACATAGAGAGAAAATAGAGAGAGAAGAGAAACAACAGCAGTAGAGATGGAGGGAAGAACAGGAGCAGAGTTCCAACCATTTTCCACAGCTACAGCCCCTAGCACTTCTATTTCATTAAGGTAAATTCAACCAACACTCACCCAACTTACCAGTTCAAGCATGCTTCTTACTTAAAGTTAGAAAACCAATACTCAGCATTAAGGAAAATACTTAAGCTTGTTATAAGCACAAATAAACGGAAAAATAAATAGCATGCTGAGAAAGGAGATAGACTCCTCAAGTTACAGATTCATTAATTAACTCATAAGCCTTCAACGGAGATATAGAATTAGGAACAACGAATAAGTACAAATCACCTAAGCATGCTTATTGACTCTCTACTAGAAACAAAATACACATGCTCACTGATTAACATGTCTTTTATATGCATGTTGAGTGTGTTTGAATGTGTTTGAGTCTCGATTTATGTACTTAAATGTTAGAAATGCTAGGGTTTCTTAACTTGTAGCATACTTTTTACTTTACTCGTTTCCTTTCGGTTTTCGATCCATTTTTGTAAGAATTGGAAAGAGTATTCGTGTGGTTAAGGATCGAAGGCTAGAAACGAGGAAGAATCGAGCTTAATTAGGGTGAAAACTAGGATTGAAAATGTGGAATTTGAATCTATAGAGTTATGGTTTCACTAGTTCAAGTTAGTTCATGTTTTCCTCATTCTCTCGAGTCTCTTTTTATCTTTTTGCAGGTTGATAAAGAACTCATTTGGCCAATTGAACTATTCCATGTCGAAGAGGAGTTCGTCAGGAAGCCATAGCAAAAAGTGGATTGAGAATCAGAGTTCGGACGAGGGAGAACGAGTGAAAACGGTGAAGCTGCGCAAAATGACCGAACCGACGGCGACCGGCTGGACCGCCGGCCAGGCCGCCGGCTGGCCGGCTGAGCTACAGTGTTTGCGGCGACCCAGGCGGTGACCCAGACGGCGACCGGCCAGGGTGCCGCCGTCCCTTCTCCTTTGTGTTTTGACCGAGTTGGTTTGTCCAACTCGACCTAAAACTCACCTATTATGTATTTAACCCCAAAATCTTCCTATTTTGTGAATCTTTTGCATACTTTAATATTTTAGAACCCTAGAAATATTTCCCACTTTCCTTTTTAGTATTTTAAAAATTTGAAGAGCATTACTTTGTGGATTCAAGATTGAAGAGCATCTTCTTCTTCCTTATTAAATTCTCTTTATTTTCATCATGATTTTATCTCTTTTTCATGGTTTAATTCCTTCAATTATGTCTAGCTAAATTTCTCTTTGGTTCCAATATATGAAGATATGATCTAGATCCCTAGATCCCTAAGTTTTTAGATTTTGTTGTTGGATTTACCTTCTAATTCATATGTCTTGTGGTTTGAGACTTAATTTTATTGCATGATTGATTGGCCATCATTGAGTGCATACAAGGTGTTTGGTTAAATGCTTAGTAGGCTTTAATTCATAGCACTTAGCATCAAATCACAACATATTAGTAATTCTTGCTAATAGGAGATTCTAGATATTAATTGTGCCATTAGGGGTTAATCCATGCATCTTGAGTCCTAGTCGGAGATAGATGTCATAGGTTAATCTACTTACATTGATTGCTTTGAGAAAAGAATTAGTGTATACAATATATAGAATTCCCATATGAATTAGATTAAATTGGTTGATCCTAACAAATCCTAATACCTAGGCCTCTTGAGATTATCGGATTATATTTGGAACCAAGCTTTCTACTATTGTTTGTTAACTCTTGCTATTAGTTGTTATCTAGTTTGTTACTTTTCAATTGCATTGCTTGATAGAATTAAGAAAACACCAAAATATGAAGTTTGTTAGTTTGGATAGTAGTTTTAATAACTAGATCACTACTTGAATCTCATTCGCCATTGCATTCCCTGTGGATTCGACTCGATTATACACATCGATTGTTATTGCATCTCCCTACCCTCAAAGGTAGGGCAGATCAATTTTTAAGTGATTAACACGTATTTTATGTGCATGTTGAGTGTGTTTGAATGTGTTTGAGTCTTGATTTATGTGCTTAAATGTTAGAAATGCTAGGGTTTCTTAACTTGTAGCATACTTTTTACTTTTCTCATTTCCTTTCGGTTTTCGATCCATTTTTGTAAGAATTGGAAAGAGTATTCATGTGGCTAAGGATCGAAGGCTAGAAACGAGGAAGAATCGAGCTTAATAAGGGTGAAACCTAGGGTTGAAAATGTGGAATTTGAATCTATAGAGTTATGGTTTCACTAGTTCAAGTTAGTTCATGTTTTCCTCGTTCTCTCGAGTCTCTTTGTATCTTTTTTCAGGTTGATAAAGAACTCATTTGGCCAATTAAACTATTCCATATCAAAGAGGAGTTTGTTAGGAAGCCCTAGAAAAAAGCGGATCGAAAATCGGAGTTCGGACAAGGGAGAATGAGTGAAAACGGTGAAGCTGCGCAAAATGACCGAACCGATGGCGACCCGGACGGTGACCTACTGGACTGCCGGCCAGGCCACCGGCTGGCCGGATGAGATACAGTGTCTGCGGCGACCCAGGCGGTGACCTAGGTGGCGGCCGGCCAGGCCGCTGACCAGGGCGCCGCCGTCCCTTCTTCTTTGTGTTTTGACCGAGTTGGTTCGTCCAACTCGGTCCAACTCGATCCAAAACTCACCTATTATGTATTTAACCCCATAATCTTCCTATTTGGTGTATCTTTTGCATATTTTAATATTCCAAGAACCCTAGAAATATTTCCCTCTTTCCTTTTTAGTGTTTTGAAGATTGTTGAAGCTACACTTGTTAGATTTGCAATTGAAAACCATCTTCTTCTTCCTTATTAAATTCTCTTTATTTTCATCATGATTTTATCTCTTTTTCATGGTTTAATTCCTTTAATTATGTCTAGCTAAATTTTTATTTGGTTCCAATATATGAAGATATGATCTAGATCACTATGTTTTTGGATTTTGTTGTTGGATTTACCTTCTAATTTATATGTCTTGTGGTTTGGAACTTAATTTTATTGCATGATTGATTGGTCATCATTGAGTGCATACAAGGTGTTTGGTTAAATGCTTAGTAGGCTTTAATTCATAACACTTGGCATCAAATCACAACATATTAGTAATTCTTGCTAATAGGAGATTCTAAATATTAATTGTGCCATTAGGAGTTAATCCATGTGTCTTGAGTCCTAGTCGGAGATAGATGTCATAGGTTAATCTACTTACATTGATTGCTTTGAGAAAATAATTAGTGTATACAATATATAGAATTCTCATATGAATTAGATTAAAATGGTTAATCCTAACAAATCCTAAAACCTAGGCCTCTTGTGATTATCGGATTATATTTGGAACCAAGCTTTCTACTATTATTTGTTACCTCTTGCTATTAGTTATTATCTAGTTTGTTACTTTTCAACTATATTGCTTGATAGAATTAAGAAAATACCAAAATATGAAGTTTGTTAGTTTGGATAGTAAGTTTAGTAGCTAGATTACTACTTGAATCTCATTCGTCATTGCATTCCCTGTGGATTCGACCTCGATTATACACATCGATTATTATTGCATCTTCCTCACCCCTAAAGTAAGGGCAGATCAATTTTTGGCGCCGTTGCCGGGAAATGCTTAGTTTGAGTTTCAATAGTCGATTTGGTTATTGAGTTACTAATTCAAGCATTTGTTCTTTTGATTTTTATTTTGTAGGTTTATGCACACAAGGTCCAAGGGAAGACTTACTCAACCTTTGATCTTGAATTTTGAAAGAAGACATACAAGAAGGAATTCTATTGAAGAACAAGATATGGCAAACAATCAAGATTATGAAGCTCTTAGGAAGGAACTAGAAGATATGCGAGCTTGGAGAGATGACCAAGAAAGAAGGGCTCAAGAAGCTCAACAACCTCCACTTAATCATATGTTCCAATTTCCAACGGAACAATTCCAAGGAGGAGAGTGGGGGATGATCAATGCCAATAATTTTGAGCTCAAATTCGGACTCATTCAAATGGTGAAGAGTGAGCAATTTGGTGGAAGCCCTATGGAGGATCCGAATGCCCATCTTAGTATGTTCCTTGACATTTGCGATACTATCAAGCTTAATGGAGTTTCAAATGATGCTATTCGCATGAGGATGTTCAAGTTTTCTCTACGGGACCGGGCCAAGGATTGGTATAAAGGATTAAACAAGGCCAACATTCACACTTGGGATGATTTGTGCAAAGCCTTCCTCTCTAAATACTTTCCACCATCTAAAGCCCAAAGGCTTATTTCTGATATTTCACATTTCTCTCAACAAGGTGATGAGACCTTGTTAGAGGCATGTGAAAGGTATAGAGAGCTTCTAAGGAAATGTCCTCAACATGGCTTCACGGAAGGTCAACCAATCACCACTTTTTATAGTGGTCTCACATCTCATACAAGGAGCATCGTGGATGCCACTTCCGGAGGGTGTCTAGTGAATCGAAATGCCAAGGAAGCCTTGAGGATTATTAAATAGATGGCCGCCAATAGCTATCAATGGCCAATGGATAGGGCCCCTTCTAAGAAGGTTGCTTCTATTGATGATGATAAGTTTGATGCATTAGCAATGGAAGTTGCTAATATAAAGAAGCAATATGAAGAAGAGAGGAAAGCTCAAGCTCAAGTTCAAAGTGTTCATCAATATCAAGAGAATTTGGAGCCTAATGGAAGTGAAGATTTGAACTATGTGAACCAAAGGCAATATGGAAATTTCAACAAAGGAGGGTTCCAAGGACAACAAGGAGGATTCCAAGGAAGGCCACAAGGAGGCAATTCTTATGGTTATCAAGGAGGTTATCAATCATACAATCCCAACAATCGACCTCATCCCAATCTTTCTTATGGAAATCCTAACAACGCTCAGTTGCCACCTCCCGGATTTTCCATGTCTCAAGGGGTTATTGAAGAGCCAAAGAAGAATTCTCCATCAATGGAACAAATGATGCAATAAATGTTGGCAAATTAAGCTCAAATGTCTTCTCAACAAGGCAATTTCATCACTCAAACTGGGCAAAAGGTGAGTGCATTGGAGAATTCTCTCACTTCTTTGACAAAGCAAGTGAAAATGATGGAGGGCCAAATAAGTCAAATGGTTAACCAAGCCACTACTCAACATACCCCGGGAAAGTTTCCAAGTAATACGGAGGTAAACCCAAAGAACCAATGTAATGCTATCACATTGAGGAGTGGAAGAGCCTATGAGAATCATGCTACATCCGGAAGTGGAAAAAATGAGGTCCTTGTTGAAGATATACCTTATGAAGAGTCTCCTACTAATAAGGAGAATTCAAGCAAAGAAGTGCAAGAAGAGGCACCAAGTGAAGAGTTGATAAAGCCCCCTATTCCTACCAAGGATGTGATCACGAAGGCTTTATTCCCTCATCGACTAGTCAAGCCTAAAATTGATGAGAAGATGAAAAGATTCTTGGACATATTCAACAAGGTACAAATCAACATTCCCTTGCTTGATGCACTTCGAGATATGCCTGGCTATGTGAAGTTCTTGAAGGATGACGTTGCTAACAAGAGGAAGTTTAGTTCATTTGAAACAATTAGCCTAACGGAGGAGGTTAGTGCGGTGATTCAAAGGAAAATGCCTTTGAAGAAGAAGGATCCCGGAAGTTTCACAATAGCATGTGTGATTGGAGGGAAAAAGTTTAGGAATGTCTTATGTGATCTTGGAGCTAGCATCAATTTGATGCCATTGTCTATTTTTAGGAGATTGGATATTGGAGAAATCAAACCTACTTCTATCTGTCTCCAAATGGCCAATAGTTCCATATCATATGCTCAAGGAGTGGTTGAAGATATGTTAGTGAAAGTTGAGGAGTTTATCTTCCCCGCGGACTTTGTTATCTTGGATATGCCGGAGGACAAGGATATGCCTCTCATTCTTGGGCGTCCTTTTCTAGCAACCGGAAGAGCTCTTATTGATGTGCAAGACGAGAATCTCACGTTTAGAGTGAATGAAGAAACCCTCACTCTTTCAATCTTTGATGCTATGAAGCGAGGAGATGACTCAACCTATGAGGAATGCAATTCAATCACCACCTTGCCTACATTTATGGCAAAAGATCTCACGGAAGAAATCATCTCTAATTCTTTCTATTCTTATTCCGATTTGGATGATGCTTGTGATGATTTATTGGAGTCGATTACTTATTTGGAAGTAAATCAAAGATCATTGAAGGATGGGGTTCATTACCTTGATATCAACCAACTGGGGGAGAGTGGGAGTTCAACTAAAGTGGAATCTTCTTCAAGCACTTCTCAAGAGTTGAAACCTCTTCCCGATCACCTAAGGTACACCTTCCTTGGTGATAATGACTCTTTACCCGTAATTGTGTCACAACACTTGTCAGAGTCCGAAATGGACAAGTTGTTGCGTGTCCTTAGGGAGTTTAAGGATGTTATAGGTTGGTTTATTGATGATATCAAGGGTATTTGTCCATCTATATGCATGCATCGTATTCTATTGGAAGACGATTGCCATCCTAAGGTTCAACCTCAAAGGAGGTTGAATCCGGTCTTGCAAGAAGTGGTGAGAAAAGAGGTGTTGAAGTTACTAGATGCGGGAATGATTTACGCCATCTCGGATAGTGAATGGGTGAGTCCTACCCAAGTTGTTCCGAAGAAATGGGGGATGACTGTGGTCAAGAATGAGAATGATGAGGCAATTGCTACAAGAGTTGCCACCGGATATCGAGTTTGTATCGATTATAAGGCTTTAAATTCGGCTACAAGGAAAGATCACATCCCTTTGGCCTTTATAGATCAAATGTTGGATCGTTTGGCGGGCTATGAATATTATTTCTTTCTTGATGGGTATTCGGGATACAACCAAATTGCCATAGCCCCGGAGGATCAACACAAGACGGCCTTTACATGCCCCTATGGAGTATTTGCCTATAGGAGGATGCCTTTCGGGTTGTGTAATGCTCCGGCCACTTTCCAAAGGTGCAAGATGTCTATCTTTGGAGGTTTGATGGAAAATATTATGGAGGTATTCATGGATGACTTCTCGATTTTCAGGAAGAGCTTTGATTTTTGTTTGGATAATCTCACAAATGTATTGCAAAGGTGTAAGGACACTTCTCTTATCTTGAATTGGGAGAAGTGCCACTTCATGGTTAGAGATGGAATTGTGCTTGGGCACAAGGTTTCTAGAGATGGTTTGGAAGTTGATAGAGCCAAGATTGTTGCTATAGAGAAGCTTCCCCCCCTACAAATGTGAAATCAATCCGAAGCTTCCTTGGTCACGCGGGGTTCTATAGAAGATTCATTAAGGATTTTTTTAAGATCACAAAGCCACTTTGTGATCTCTTACAAAAATATGTGAAGTTTGTCTTTGATGATAAGTGTTTGGAAGCATTTGAGGCATTGAAGAAAGCCCTCATCTCTACTCATATTCTAATCAAGCCCAATTGGAGTGAATATTTCATATTAAAGTGTGATGCAAGTTATTATGCTTTAGGAGTGGTCTTGGGGCAAATGAGAGATAAAGTGTTTCGGGTCATTCATTATGCTAGTAGAACTTTGGATGGTGCTCAAAAGAACTACACAACAACGGAGAGGGAATTCTTGGCCATCATTTTTGCCTTTGACAAATTCCGGTCATATCTTGTTGGGAATCACACCATTGTCTATTCGGATCATATGGCTATACGACATCTCATGGCCAAGAAGGATGCAAAGCCTCGGTTGATTCGTTGGATTCTCCTTCTACAAGAATTCGACATGGAGATTCGTGATAGAATAGGAGTTGATAATGTGCTAGCCGATCACATGTCAAGGCTTGAAAAGCCGGTGGAAGGTGAAGACTTGAGATTGAGTATCAATGAGTGTTTTCCGGATGAGAAGATTATGGTGTTGAGGTGCAAAGATTCTTGGTTTGCCGACTTTTCTAATTATCTTGTGCTTCGAGAATTGCCACCAAATCTTTCGGATTATCAAAAGGCCAAGTTCCTTCGAGATGTGAAGTTCTATTATTGGCAAGATCCATACTTATGGAGGAGATGTGCCGATGGTCTTATTAGAAGATGTGTTATTGACGGTGAATGGCTCAAGATTATTGAAGATTGTCATGAGGGACCAAATGGGGGTCATTTTGGGGCAAATCGTACGGCTTGGAAGGTTTTTCAAAGTGGATTCTATTGGCCTTCAATTTTTAGGGATTGCCAAACCTTTGTGAAGAATTATGATAGATGTCAAAGGATGGGAAATATCACAAAAAGGGATGAGATGCCTCAAAACATCATGATTGAGGTTGAGTTGTTTGATGTTTGGGGGATAGACTTCATGGGACCATTCCCTAATTCTTGTGGTTTTTCTTATACCCTTCTTGCCATTGAGTATGTTTCAAGATGGGTCGAAGCCATTCCAACTTCGACTAGTGATTCCAAGGTTGTGAGCAAGTTTTTGAAGAAGAACATCTTGACTCGGTTTGGAACTCCAAGAGCTTTGCTTAGTGATGGGGGATCTCACTTCAATAATAAGTGGTGGGGAAGTGTTCTTGCTAAATATGGAGTGAAGCCCAAGATTACCTCTCCTTACCATCCTCAAGCCACTGGTCAAGCGGAGCTTGCAAACCGGGAAATCAAGCAAATCTTGGAGAAGACAATCACTACTCGGAAGAATTGGGCAAAGAAACTTGATGATGCTTTGTGGGCATATCGAACTGCCTATAAAACCCCCATTGGTATGTCTCCGTATCAACTTGTCTTTGGAAAGTCTTGTCACTTACCTTTGGAGATTGAGCACAAGGCGTTTTGGGCTATAAAGAGGATTAATCTTGAGTTTAAGGAGGCCGGATTGAATAGGAAGAACCATCTTGTGGAGTTAGAGGAATGGAGAAATGAGGCCTATGAAAATTCTCGTATTTACAAGGAAAGAGCCAAGAAGTTTCATGATTTGGAGATTCGAAGCAAAGTGATCATTCTGGGAGACGGGGTTCTTCTCTTTAACTCTCGTCTTCGTCTTTTCCCCGGAAAACTCAAATCAAGGTGGACCGGTCCTTACATTGTGAGTAAGAGTTTCAAGAATGGCACATTCGAACTTCTCAAGAATGATGGTTTTACCTTCGTTGTTAATGGACATCGACTCAAGCTCTATTTCAATTCGAAGAAGTTTAAGGAGGAGTCAACCATTCTTCTTAATGATGTTTGATCTTGGAGGTTATGTCGAGCTAACGACATTAAACAAAGCAAGTGAAAATGATGGAGGGTCAAATAAGTCAAATGGCTAACCAAGCCACCACTCAACACACACCGGGAAAGTTTCCAAGCAATACGGAGATGAATCCTAAAGGGTGTAATGCTATCACCTTGAGGAGTGGAAGGGCTTATGAGAAAGAAGCTACATCCAAGAGTAAAGGAGAGGAAGTTCTCGTTGAAGACATACCTTATGAAGAGTCTCCAACTAGTGATGAAGAATCAAGGAAAGAAGTTCAAGGAGAAGCTCCTAAGGCGGTGCTAGTAGAGGCCCCTCTCCCTACCAAGGATGATATTACGAAGGCTCCATTTCCTCATCGTCTAGCCAAGCATAAGGTTGACGAAAAGTTGATGAGATTTTTGGAAATATTCAACAAAGTGCAAATCAACATTCCCTTGCTTGATGCGCTGCGTGATATGCCCGGTTATGTGAAGTTCTTGAAGGATGCCGTTGCTAACAAGAGAAAGTTTGGTTCATTTGAAATAATTAGCCTAACGGAGGAGGTTAGTGCGGTGATTCAAAGGAAAATGCCTTTGAAAAAGAAGGATCCCGAAAGCTTCACAATAGCATGTGTGATTGGAGGGAAATAGTTTGGGAATGTCTTATGTGATCTTGGAGCTAGCATAAATTTGATGCCATTGTCTATTTTCAAGAGGTTGGATATAGGAGCGATCAAACCTATATCAATTTACCTCCAAATGGCCGATCGTTCCATATCTTATGCTCAAGGAGTAGTTGAAGATGTATTAGTGAAAGTTGAGGAGTTCATCTTCCCCGCGGACTTCGTTATCTTGGATATGCCGGAGGATAAGGATATGCCCCTCATTCTTGGGCGTCCTTTTCTAGCAACCGGAAGAGCTCTTATTGATGTGCAAGATGAGAATCTTACATTTAGAGTCAATGAAGAGACCCTCACTCTTTCGATCTTCGATGCAATGAAGCGAGGAGATGACTCAACCTATGAGGAATTCAATGCAATCACCACTTTGCCTACATCTATGGCAAAAGATATCACGGAGGAAATAATTTCCAATTCTCTCTACTCGTATTCCGATTTGGATGATGCTTGTGATGACTTATTAGAATCAATTGCTTATTTGGAAGCAAATCAAGGATCATTGAAGGATGAGGTCTATTACCTTGATATCAACCAACCGGGGGTAAATGAAAGTTCAACCAAGGTGGAATCTACTCCAATCACTTCTCAAGAGTTAAAATATCTTCCCGATCACCTAAGGTACGCCTTCCTTGGTGATAATGACTCTTTTCCTGTTATAGTGTCACAACACTTGTCAGAGTCTGAATTAGACAAGTTGTTGCGAGTCCTTAGGGAGTTTAAAGATGTTATTGGTTGGTCTATTGATGATATCAAGGGTATTTGTCCGTCTATTTGCATGCATCGTATTTTATTGGAAGACGATTGTCGTCCTAAGGTTCAACCTCAAAGGAGGTTGAATCCGGTCTTGCAAGAAGTGGTGAGAAAAGAGGTGTTGAAGTTATTAGATGCGGGAATGATCTACGTCATTTTGGATAGTGAATGAGTGAGTCCTACCCAAGTAGTCCCGAAGAAAGGGGGGATGACTGTGGTCAAGAATGAGAAGGATGAAGTTATTGCTACAAGAGTTGCCACCGGATATAGAGTTTGCATTGATTATAGGGCTTTGAATTCGACTACAAGGAAAGATCATTTCCCTTTGCCCTTTATAGATCAAATGTTGGATCGTTTGGCGGGCTATGAGTACTATTGTTTTCTTGATGGGTATTCGGGTTACAACCAAATTGCCATAGCCCCGGAGGATCAACACGGCCTTTACATGCCTCTATGGAGTATTTGCCTATAGGAGGATGCCTTTCGGGTTGTGTAATGCTCCGGCCACGTTCCAAAGGTGCATGATGTCTATATTTGGAGGGTTGATTGAAAATATTATGGAGGTATTCATGGATGACTTCTCGGTTTAGGAGCTTCGATTCTTGTTTGGATAACCTCACAAAAGTGTTGCAAAGGTGTAAGGACACTTCTCTTGTCTTGAATTGGGAGAAGAGCCACTTCATGGTTAAAGATGGAATTGTGCTCGGGCACAAGGTGTCTAGAGATGGTTTGGAAGTTGATAGAGCCAAAATTGTCACCATAGAGAAGCTTCCGCCTCCAACAAATGTGAAATCAATCCGAAGCTTCCTTGGTCATGCGGGGTTCTATAGAAGGTTCATTGAAGGTTTTTCCAAGATTACCAAGCCACTTTGCAATCTTTTGCAAAAAGATGTTAAGTTTATCTTTGATGAAGAATGTTTGAAAGCTTTTGAGACATTGAAGAAAGCCCTCATTTCTACTCATATTCTTATCAAGCCTAATTGGAGTGAATCTTTTATTCTAAAGTGTGATGCAAGTGATTATGCTTTAGGAGTGGTTTTGGGGCAAATGAGAGACAAAGTGTTTCGGGTCATTCATTATGCTAATAGAACCTTGGATGGTGCTCAAAGGAACTACACAACAACCGAGAAGGAATTCTTAGCCATTGTCTTTGCCTTTGACAAATTTCGGTCATATCTTGTTGGGAATCATACCATTGTCTATTCGGATCATATGGCTATACGACATCTCATGGCCAAGAAGGATGCAAAGCCTCGTTTGATTCATTGAGTTCTCCTTCTACAAGAATTAGACATGGAGATTCGTGATAGAAGAAGAGTTGATAATGTGCTAGCCGATCACATGTCAAGGCTTGAAAAGCCGATTGAAGGTGAAATTTGAGATTGAGTATCAATGTGTGTTTTCCGGATGAGAAGATTATGGTGTTGAAGTGCAAAGATTCTTGGTTTGCCGACTTGGCTAATTACCTTGTGCTTCGAGAATTGCCACCAAATCTCTCGGATTATCAAAAGGCCAAGTTCCTTCGAGATGTGAAGTTCTATTATTGGCAAGATCCATACTTATGGAGAAGATGTGCCAATGGTCTTATTAGAAGATATGTCATGGAAGGTGAATGGCTCAAGATTATTGAAGATTGTCATGAAGGACCAAATGGAGGTCATTTTGGGGCTAATCGTACGGCTTGGAAGGTATTTCAAAGTGGATTCTATTGGCCCTCGATTTTTAAAGAATACCAAATCTTTGTGAAGAATTGCAATAGATGTCAAAGGATGGGGAATATCACTAAGAGGGATGAGATGCCTCAAAACATCATGATTGAAGTTGAATTGTTTGATGTTTGGGGAATAGACTTCATGGGACCATTCCCTACTTCTTGTGGTTTTTCTTATATCCTTCTTGCTATTAAGTATGTTTCAAGATGGTCGAAGCCATTCCAACTTCGACTAGTGATTCCAAGGTTGTGATCAAGTTTTTGAAGAAGAACATCTTGACTCGGTTTGGGACTCCAAAGGCTTTGCTTAGTGATGGGGGGTCTCACTTCAACAACAAATGATTGGGAAATGTTCTTGCTAAATATTAAGTGAAGCACAAGATTACCTCTCCATACCATCCTCAAGCCAATGGTCAAGCCGAGCTTGCAAACCGGGAGATCAAGCAAATCTTGGAGAAGACAATCACCACTCGAAAGGATTGGGCAAAGAAACTTGATGATGCTTTGTGGGCCTATCGAACCGCCTACAAAACCCCCATTGGTATGTCCCCTTACCAACTTGTCTTTGGAAAGTCTTGTCACTTGCCTTTGGAAATTGAGCATAAGGCATTTTGGGCTATAAAGAGGATTAATCTTGAGGTTAAGGAGGCCGGAGTGAATAGGAAGAATCATCTTGTGGAATTGGATGAATGGAGAAACGAGGCTTATGAAAATTCTCGGATTTACAAGGAAAGAGCCAAGAAGTTTCATGATTTGGAGATTCGAAGCAAGGTGATCATTCCGGGAGATAAAGTTCTTCTCTTTAACTCGCGTCTTCGTTTTTTCCCCGGAAAACTCAAATCAAGGTGGACCGGTCCATATATTGTGAGTAGGAGTTTCAAGAATGGCACCTTCGAACTCCTCAAGAATGATGGTTCTACCTTCGTTGTTAATGGACATCGACTCAAGCTCTATTTTAATTCGAAGAAGTTTAAGGAGGAGTCGACCATTCTTCTTAATGATGCTTGATTTGGAGGATATGTCGAGCTAACGACATTAAACAAAGCGCTAGTTGAGAGGCACCTCAACACGTATCCTTTTCTTTTTCATTTTCTTTAGTTTTTATTTCATTTTCGATTTTTTTTGTCGTTTGTTACGTTTTTCGTTTCATTTTGAAAAAACCCATAAAAAAAATAAAAAATTAAAAACATGTTTAGGGGGTCTCGATAGAGGGTCGGGAGTCAGCCCCTCCCGTTGGAAGGGCCGAAAAAAATGGCCCAAAATTGAGCCGGAAAGCAGCTCGGCGGTTTGGCCGGCGGTTTGCCAAACCGCCGAAAACAAGCCCCAAACCGCCGAGAACCATCCGGAATTTTTAGCATAGACGGCGGTCTGGCAGACTGCCGGTTCACCCTCCACAGACCGCCGGTCAACCCCATTTTTCCCCTTTATTTCTATTTTTGTGTTATTCTCTCATTTTTCAAATTCAAACTAAATTCCTCAAGAACACACACATTTTCCCTCTCTAGAACTTCATTTTTCATCCTTCAATTACTTTCAAATCACTTGGAATTAAGTTAAATCCTTCCATAGGTCCATTACCCATCCCAAAACTTGTATTTTGATCCAAGAAAATCACATTTTCACCCACATCTTCATAAAAAACGAAAATTCATTTTTCTTTTGAAAGAAGTGAAGTTCTTCAATTTCATTCAAGACAATGAGGTAATGAGTTCTATATCCTATCTTTTATGAGTTTCTACTTGTTTTATATGAATTGGTATGTATGTTTTGCTTATCAAATTCATGAGAAATTCTTGCTAGGGTTTTGTTTGAATCTTGAGAATTCTTGAATGGAAAATGTGGATTTGGTCATGAATTGGATAGCATTAATTCTTTTCTTTAGGATTTATGTTATATCAAGCCTTCAAATTTGCATTCTTGGATGAATCATGTCTCTTTTGCACTTGAGCATACTTAGAATGAATTTGTAATCTCTTGATGAATGAATGAATGTTTATGCTTGATTCTTGAATAGGACATTCATCTCTTGAATGTTTCATTGCTTGAAGAGGGTATGTTTTTATGGATTCTTGAGCTTGAAATATGAAGATTCGTGGTTTAAGTCTCTTGATTTGAATTTCTATATGCATTTGAATTTATTTTCACTTGGTTATGCATGAATGGAGTGAGATGAATTTTTCTTGAACTTAGGGGAGTCATGTTAATGATTTTCTTGGTGTTTGCTTGACATTCACTTATTGGATGCTTAAAGGCACAATGGGGGGTAATGGATAGGAGATATGTTGTTTGATAAGTGAAAAATCCTTGTTTATGTCTTGAATCTTATTTGGAATTTTTTCACTTCTTGTAGAGAAAAAGGAGCAAAAGGAAAAGGTAGTTCAAAGGCACCCTCAAAGGCCTTGGTCACCTACTCCAACAAAAGGCGAAAAGATGGATCTTCTTCTTCTCAACCAAGAAACACCATCTCAAGTACAATGAAACCAAAAGTCCCAGAAACTCATGGACTTCACTTGAGCAATAATGATGAAAGAGCGGCATTTGCTACACTCGTCACAAAGGGCATTGAGGAAACTAGATTTCCATCTCGAGAAGTGTTGCAAACCCTTGGACTCTATGACAATGTGAAGGCCCTTTTTGATAATGTCGGATGGGGTAATTTCCTTGATGATAACATTCAAAATCGGAGGACATGTGCCAAGGTTACTCTTGAAATGATGAGCACGTTGGAGGCCACGAATGTACATGCCTTGCAAAAGATCAAGTTTCAACTTTACGGTGAGAGGCATGAGATGTCCGTAGATGACATTGATGATGCATTTGGTGTCCCCCACGGAGGTGATCAACTCATAGAGAGGGTGTTCGACCACAACACTTTTTGGAACAAGCTCGTTCCTACTTCACAAGAAGGGTATAGGTCCGGATATTCTAAATCAAATGAAGTAAGGAACCCGGTTCTCCGAATGGTTTTGAAGATCCTTTCTCACACTATCATAGCCAGAAAAGAGAACACTTCGGTGAGGAACGATGACCTATTCGTTCTCCATGCCATGCTCACCGGAAAGAGAATTAACTTTTGTAAGCTCTTCATTCCTCAATTGGCAAAGCGAGCTCGAGGCGAAATTGGAAAAATCAACATTGGTGGGATGCTTACACCAATCGCGAGGAAGATAAAAGGGAACCTTGGAGGATATCCTCCGATGAGAGGTGATTTTCTTTTAGACATCATCAAGCTCCGGTACTTGAGGTTCATTAATTCAGTTTCCCCTCCATATTACTTCCGAATAACCAAGGAAGAGTTGTACCCATTGCCCAATGCAATGAGCATTTTGGTGACAAATGTTGATGAAATGATGAATTGGTACTTAAATACCCCCTTGCATTATGTGATCATGAAAGGTCACATATTTAAACATGGTGAGGGGGATCAATACTCACTTGGTAGGGGAGGTCATGTGGAGGTGGAAGAGGAAAACATGGATGAGGGGGATGAAGACTCAATGGGTGATGAAGACGGTCCAAGAAATTCATTTGATGGAGAAAGGTTTCAGGCTCTTGAGAGTCGAATGGAAGGCATGGAGAGTAGTTTCAAATCGTTGGAAGCTCAAGTCACCGTTATGAGACAAGAGGTGACTTCTATGAGGCTCACGCAACTTGATGAAGTGAAACGGAGTGAAAGGATGGAAGCTTTTCAAAAAGATGAAGCACAAAGAAATGAAAGAAGGGAGACTCAAAACCATGCAATGATGGAGCTTCTTGAAAGCTTCCGGGACTATCAAATCGGCCAAGGAGCCACTTGGCCAAGACCACGCCCATCATAGCTTGGAGAGTTTGTAAGTGTAATTTAAATCAATTATTTATCTTTCCCTCCAAACTCATTTTCGAATTTATTTTCAAAAATGAGTTTGGGGAAGGGGGGTATGATAATGAATTTAAATTATTTAAATTTCATGTCTTTATATTTTCCTTTACCCTCTTGTCTTTGTTTCCTCCTTGCTTTTGTTTCTTACTCTTGTGGTTTGCTTGTGTCTACTTGATTGGAATATGTTTGCTTTGATTGTGGATGAAAATTGTTGGTTGTTGGAGAGGAATTTATTTGGTGATGAGTTTGATTTGTGGGATGTTTTGAAAGATTTTGTGTTTTTGTTGAGTTTGTTTGATATTTTTGTGAATATGTGTGAAAGTTTGTGTTTTGTTTCGTGCAATTGGGGATGAATTATGATTAGATGAATACATTTCATGAGTTTAGAGATGAGTTTGGAGCTTGAATGTGAACTTTTTGAAAAAGAAAAAAAAAAAGTTAAAAAAAATTTTGAATGAAAAAGGAATGAATGCATGCATGCTTGAGTGCGAAAGCACGTGTTGAATTGCTCATATGCATAAGAGGGAGATGCCTATGATGAAATGTGAAAAATGTGGAAGTGTTTTGAATTTGAGAAGCATGGTTGAGCACACCTCTTTATCAAGTTGCATGAGTTGTTGGTGAAGAATGAAACTTGATTGTCAAGCATTGAACATTAACTAGTGAGGACTTGAGCTAAGACTATGCATTGCATATAGTTAATTGTTCCTTGTTGAGAGTTATCATGCATGCTTCTCTATTTCTAGAACTTGCCTTGGTTCTTAATCAAGGTTGCTATTTTTGTGCATAGAATTAGGAAATGATCTTAGGCCATCTTTTCATAACCCTTTTTCCCAAACACTAACCTATCTCTCATTACCCTTGTGGTCCCCGTTTGAGCCATATATAGCCTTTCATTTAAAAACTGGAGGATAGAGGGTAAAGGATGGATAAGGGAATCTTGGTAAGAGTTGAAAATTTGTGGAAAATTATGGGTAAAATGGAGAGTTGTTGGGATGGAATTGCCTTGAGAAGATACTCCTATAAGCTCTTGTTTAGAAATGAATAAGTTAAAAACAAAGTTCTTACAAAAAATAAAAAAATAAAAAAAATAAAAATAAAAAAGAGAAAAGTGGAAAAGTTGTTGAATAAAGAGCATAAAGGAGTAGTTCTTGTCATGTGATGAGTGTTAGTAAAAGCTTGAGATTTCATTATAAAAAAGGGTTGGATAAGGTAGAAGATGAATAATTTCATACTTAGAGTGAGGAAGATATAAGGTGGGGTGCTTGAATGAAAATTAAAGTCACTTAGCCTAAAAACTCCCTACCTTCACCAATGTCCCTACATTACAAGCTTAATAAAGTCCTTTTTGATCTTGGCTCTATGCACATGCTTAAGCGGTGGAGATGGTAGATAAGAGGCAAGCTTATGGTAAATGAGTTGCATTGCATTGATTTGTTGAGTGATGACCCTTATACACTTGAGTGTTGAGCGATACACTTCCCGTGAGGTTCATTTGCTTGATGATTGAAGTAAGTTCTTTGCTAGTGATTCATGTGAGGAGGTAGAGAGTGTGCTTGATATGCTTTGAAAATTCGGAAAATGTTTTTGGTTAGAAATTCTGAGGCATCGTTGATCTCAAATGCACACTCCATACGTGTTAAGTGTTTTGATTGTTCGTTTCATTGTTCGGGACGAACAATGGCTTAAGTTTGGGGGAGTGATTAACATGTATTTTATGTGCATGTTGACTGTGTTTTGCATGTGTTTAAGTCTTGATTTGGGTGCTTAAAGGTTAGAAATGCTAGGGTTTCTTAACTTGTAGCATACATTCTACTTTTCTCGTTTCTTTTCGGTTTTCGGTCCATTTTTGTAAGAATTGGAAAGACCATTCATGTGACTAAGGATCGAAGGCTAGAAATGAGGAAGAGTCGAGTTTGATTAGGGTGAAACCTAGGGTTAAGAATGTGGAATTTGAATTCATAAAGCTAGGGTTTCACTTGTTCAAGTTTGTTTATGTTTTCCTCATTCTCTCGAGTCTCTTTGTGTCCTTTTGCAGGTTGATGGAGAACTCATTTGGCCAAATTGATCATTCCATGTCGAAGAGGAGTTCGTTAGGAAGCCGTAGCAAAAAGCGGTTCATAAATCAGAGTTCGGACAAGAGAGAACAAGCGAAAACGGTAAAGTTGCGCAAGAGAAGGAAAACCGGCGGGTTGGCCGGCGGTTTGTCAAACCGCCGGGAACCAACATCAAACCGCCGGTTCAGCACCTAATGTGGCAGCATAGACGGCGGTCTGGCCAGCGGTTTGCCAGACGGCCGGTTCCCCTTCCCACAGACCGCCGGTCAAGCGCCCCTCCTCACTAATGGGCGAGTTCGGCTCGCCCAAACTCGCCCCGGTTCGTCCTGTTTTGCCCCAATTCGACTCAAACTTGATTTTCAATGTATTTAATCCTAGAATTCACCCCATTTGTATTTCTTTTCATATTTTAATTCCCCAAGAACCCTAGAATATTTTCCCTCTTTCCTTTTTAGTATTTTGAAGATTGTTGGAGCTATACTTTGTGGATTTGCAATTCAAGACCATTTTCTTCTTCCTCATTAAATTCTCTTTCTTTTAAGCATGATTTCTTCTATTTTCTATGGTTCATTTCCTTTAATTATGTCTAGCTAATTTCCTTTTGGTTCCAATATATGAAGATATCATCTAGAAAATTAGGTTTTTGGATTTTGTTGTTGGATTTACCTTCTAATTCATATGTCTTGTGATTTGTGACTTGATTTTATTGCATGAGTGATTGGCCATCATAGAGTGCATACAAGGTGTTTGGTTAAATGCTTAGTAGGCTTTAGTTCATAACACTTGGCATCAAATCACAACATATTAGTAATTCTTGCTAATAGGAGATTCTAGATAATTAATTGAGCTATTTGGAGTTAATTTATGCATCTTGAGACCTAGCGGAGATAGATGTCATAGGTTAATCCACTAATATTGATTGCTTCGAGAGAAGAATTGATGTTTACTATATATAGAACTCCCATATGAATTAGATTAAAATGGCTAATCCATGCAAATCCATAAACCTAGGCTTTTAGTGATTATTGGATTATATTTGGAACCATACTTTCTCTTATCGATTTTATATCATATGCCACTTGTTACTTGCTTAGTTAAGTTTGAGCTTTGTTAATTACTTTTCAATTGTTTTTACTCAATCAAAAACACAAAAACATGATATATTGTAGCTTGGATAGTAGATTTAGTAGCTAGGTTACTACTTGAAATTTGAGAGTCCTTGCATTCCTTGTGGTTCGACTCGATTACTCAATCGATTATTATTGCTCTCTACCCTCACCTCTAAAGTGAGTGCGGATCATTGACCTCACACGTTAAGCCGAGAGTTGTGCACATGTGCGGGGTATTGTGGAAAGAGTGCCACTCCCCTAAAAGATTTACGATGGGTATTGTGGAAAGAGTGCCACTCCCTTTTTTAGTGATCAGGACACATGGAGTGTCTTGTCCGCGATGGATCTCCGCCATACAACGTATGTATGTCGACTCCATTTGAGAAGGCTTTCTTGAAAGGCCTAAAAGTAATTCGTATGAAAGTAAGAGTAACATGAAAAGTATGGAACGTGGGCCCATATCGTACGGCGACGATCGTACTAAATGATTCTTTCTATCTCTAACTCTTTGAGTTTCTTGCACATTTGAATTTGTGGCAATGATCCCTACTGGGTACAATAGTACTCAGCCCTGTCGAACTTCCTTTGTTTTGCAGAATGATCGTCGGCGGAGTGAGTGGGACCGGGCGGAAAAGAAAGAGATCGAAGAGGAAGAAGAAATGTTATCTTATTTTCGTTTTCAATCAAGTGCGTTGGCACAAAACTCTATTCTCCTTCCGAACTTCCAAAACTCTAAGCCTCCGTTCAAAACCCTAATCGATTCAAGTCTTTCTATTTGATTTACTAATGATCTTTACTTTCCGTTATTTACTTCAAAGCACTTACAATTACGCATCTAACTTTTAACACCAAACTCTTTTTTGAAAACCAGTTGAAGTGCGAACTATCGCCGCTGTGACTAACACTTTCTAACCGATATGTGCGGATTACCGTCACTGTCATTATCACTTTCCTTACTTTACATCATTTACATTTTAGTCGATATGTGCGGATTACCGTCACTGTCATTATCGCTTTTCTTACTTTACGTCATTTACATTTTAGTCGATATGTGCGGATTACCGTCACTGTCATTATCATTTTCCTTACTTTACATCATTTATATTTCAGTCGATATGTGCGGATTATCGTCACTGTCTATACCGCTTTTATATTTACAATTCCACACTATATATATATAACACAGTTGAAGTGCGAATCCTAACCGCTATGATTAACGCTTTCCTATACTGCCTTTATATTTACAATTCCGCACTATATATATATATTTACCTTACGTTCAGTATTTCGAATTAACTTATAAACTGGATCCAATTGTAGTGCGGTCTGGTCCGCCACTGTTGTTATGCTTTATAAACTCTGGTCAGCTGATGGGTGTTGAATAGTCTATTGGTTTCACTGTGGATTCGATCCTGTTATAGAGGAGATGCTGCCCAATTTTTCTGGGCAATTAAATGATGAACTCCTCTAAATAAACCAACCCTAAAACGTCTATCCCACCCCCCTTTGGCGCCCTAGTTCTGATTTCGAGGTTGGTGAAATCAGGGGCGTTACAAATGGTATCAGAGCATGTCCGCTCTGGAACCAAATGACTATTCTTCTGTCGAGTTTAGAATCGTTTCTCTAAACTCAAAATGTCCGGTTACATGTTCTCTTTCTTTTCCCCGTCGCCACCGAGAGGTACAACTCTTCCTTGAGATTCATGAACTATGTGAATCGCATGCCATGGATTGCTTTATGTATCTTATTTGCAAAAACTTTCATGTCACTAACGCTTTTTCGAAAACCTTATGTGTTTACATACTTACATATATATTTTACATAACCTCCCAAAGGTATCTACTTTTACGATAAAACCTTTTCTTTCAAAAACTTTATTAATTGTTTTAAAAAAAAATGTTTCTTTTCAAAAATGTTTATTTCAAAATCCATGTCTAATTATGTTACTTTAAATTATTAATTATTACGCCTTATTAATTGCAATCAAGCATGCTTATGTGCAAAATTGTGATAACTATGTTGATATGCTTATGTGAAAAATGTGGAATTTTGTTACTTAAAAGTATGACATGACATGATTATGCGAAGTTATGAGGCATGAATATCTGGAAAGTGGTTATGTGATGGAATATCGATTTGAGCACTATCTTGGCTATGGGGCCAAGTGATTGAAATGGTTATATCAGATTCGTGATATATGTTGAGATGGTTATATCAGATTCGTGATATATGATTGTGGTTACGAGATTTGAAAATGTTTATGGAATGATGAACCCCACCGATGAGTAACTAATGATTTCCGAAAACGGGGTAGATACGTATTGTTTGATTATGACTTGTGAATTATGGTACTAACGTGTATCGACTTATTGTCCAGCACTTATCCCTAACCAACTTAGCAATGGCCCGTAGAGGGAATGCCACCGAAGGGAGTCTAGATACCCCTAGAAACGATGAGTGTTTCCATAGATAGAACCCATTTTTATTCAATGGGCTCGGCAAGCCTAGCAACGCTGAATGATAGATCCATGCGATGGGTAAGATCTTTGATCGTGAGGCCGTGTATCTCACCTTCGTTAATCGACTCTCTAATGAAGCTAACCTACAAGAAATACGTTCTCGATTGCTACCGACAACACCATCAAAATGAATCCTTAAACGTGCGCCAAAGAAGGAGGACTGTGCAGAATGTGATTTGCTTAATCGACCAGCTCTCCCACTAAGCCCCACACTTTGTTGAACGCCGACTTTTTCCTACGCCAACAAATTTCGCCGCAGACTTCATTCCGAGTCCAACATCCCGACCATGATGCTTTGTCAAGTGCACAGATGCCAAGCAGTGCCATACGTATCAAATCAATGCTTCCACCAGAAAGAGAGAAAAACAACAAATGAGCAAAGACGAGCCGATCCATACCATACCACTCGCCTGTAATTCGGAAGATGTTTTTCTTCCAACCGACGTGCCGGGATTACCTCCCGACTGACAAGTCAAGTTCCTAATCAATCTCAACCCCGGAGCAGCACCCTTATCGAAGGCACCACATCAAATAGCCCCGAAGGAGTTGCAAGAGTTCAAGGTTCCACTATAGGAGTTACTCGATCTAAAGTTTCATCCAGCCTAGCGTATTGCCACTTGGAGCGCCCATGCCATTCGCGAAGAACAAGACGACTACATGAGAAGATGTATCGACGAACTATACAACCAACTTGAAGGAGCATGTGTGTTTTCAAAGATTGACTTGAAGTCCGGCTACCGTCAACTCGACGTCCCGAAGATAACCTTCGGAACCCGATTCACACACTACAAGGTCACCCTTGTGCCATTCCACCTGACCAGTGCCAAGAATCGAATATTCTACCAGCATCTTAATGGTGTCATGCTCATCAATGACATTCTCATCAAGATTCGGCAACAACATAAGGAATACCATCAAATCATTCTCGAGATGCTACGCAACAAGAAGCTCTACGCCAAATTCAACAAGCAAGTTCTATCTCCGAGAACTTATGTTCTTCTACCATATCGTCCATGCCAACTTAATCAATGTCGTCCCCGCCAAAGTAGAAGCAGTCACTTGATGGAGAATCCCGACCGACGACCGCCCCTTACTCGTCTCAATCATTTCTACCGGCGCTTGAAAACCAGTTTCTGAATGTGTTTAGCGCATCGCAGAAGTTCACCGCCCACGCATCTTGTTGATCGAAGCCCCGAGAGGACCGATGCAATTGCTGACGTATTAAGATGGAAGTCCAAAGGGAATCTAGCATACTTCTCTACCGATGAGGAGAAGCTTGCATGTGAGTTCGATGCGCTAGAATATAAGATCGTTCATTTTCCCACGACACGCCGTATACCGTATCTCGGGAGAACGAAGCTGTGCATAGATCTATGAAAATTTTGGAAGGATCCGTGAAGAAGACCATCACCTCATTCATTGAACGACGCATGATTTCCGACAAACAAGGGCCATACATCAACGATCGTGCAGAATGCTACGACCGATATCCATTCCTGATTGACGAGGAACCACATCCACATGAATTTCTTGATGAATTTTATTAAGGTGCAATGAGGGAACATCGCCATCGTCTCCAATCGACTCACCAATCTGCGCATTTCATGCCAATAGAAACAATGCTCGGATTCGACAAGTTGCCGCCTTCTCATCGAGGAAATTGTTAGGTTACAAAGGATCCCAATATCGTTTATCTCCAGTCGTGACACTCGGTTCACGCCAATATTCAAGACGAGCCCGCAAGAAGCCATGGGAATGCAACTGAAGTTTAGTTTCGCTTTTCGCCCCAAAACTGACGGACAATCGAAGCACTCTATCCAAGTGTTGGAGAATCTACTACGAGCCTTAGTCGCCAATCAAAGGGAGGGCTAGGAAGAAATTTTACCACCAATGGAGCTCGCCTTTCAACAACAACCATCATGCAACGATTGGGTGGCACCACACGAAGCTATATATGGAAGGAAGTGCCGATTGCCTCTTGACTTCGATCAAGTAGGAAAATGGAAACCATTAGATCCTGAGTTCATTTAGAAAATGGTGCCAACCGTTGGCACAATTCGCTCTCGAATCAAGGAGGCTCAAATCAATAGAAGTTCCACGCTAACCAGACAGACGAACCTCTAATTCACAATACGAGACAAAGTGTCCCTCGAGTTATCTTTGACACGCGACATCACACGATATGGAAAAAGAGCCAAGTTTCGCCCTCACTATATCAATCCATTCGAGATCTTTGATAAGATAGGAAGCGTCGCCCACCGACTCGCCTCACCTCTGACCTATCCGACGTTTGCGATAAGTTCCATGTTTCGGCTTTTGAGAAGTACGTGTTTATTCCAAACATGCGATTGAGTTGATGAAGTAGTTCCGAGTCCAGACTTATGATATCAGGTAAGCCAGTTAGATTCTCATAAGAGAAAGTCTTGAGGAGTCACCACGATATAGAAAGCAACGTGAGAGTTAAAGGAAAGTATAAGCCCGATACCCCGACCTAGAATACGCAGGTACGCCAAATTTCGGGACGAAATTTCTTTTAAGGATGGAGGGATGTAACGGCCCGGAAAATTCGAATTAGGATTAATAAAATTCCTAAAAATATATAACTAGTTTCCTTAGTCTTATTAATACCTCACGAGCCTAATGAAAGAAACTAGGTATTTTTCGGACTTCGCATGCAAAAGATTCCTTTTTCCATATCCTCTATTTGACTTCTAAAAATCCCGCAAATATTTTTATAACACCTTTCGAGTCATCCTTAGTGTTACTTGATAGGATATTTTATTTCGACCCCGTAGCCACTTGAATTTCTAAAATCGGAGTCTATTTGCATTTTATGTATTATTTTATTCGGGAGACGAGTGAAAACCGGGGACGACCAAACCCCTATAAATAGAGGCATGGCCGCCCCTATTTCTTCACGCCAACATTCAGCCCCCTTTCTCTTTTAATCTCTCTCGTCTCATCTTTCTAATTCAGCCCATTTTTTTTATTAACATAGCCCCCATTTACGTAGAACAAAGCCCCCATTATTTCATCATCATCATCAACTTAAAACTTAGTCCCCAATTAATCACCATCATCACCGTCCATCATCATCACCGTCCATCATCATCACCGCCACTCATCACCACCATCTCACGCCTTTCACTCTATTCAGCCCCCTCCCCAACTTCGATCCATTCGACGCCGTTTTTCTCAAGTTGCTTCGCAACCGTCTATCCAAACCACAATCCGAAAGAAGCAAGACACTTGTAGCGATACGACAAATCTAAGGGCATAGTCGAAACACCACTTCTATCGCCGAGCTGCTCCCGGCGACCGCGAACAGCTGCAGCCCCTTTCCGGCGGATTACCGTCACTGTCATTATCGCTTTCCTTACTTTACGGATTACCGTCACTGTCATTATCGCTTTCCTTACTTTACGTCATTTACATTTTAGTCGATATGTGCGGATTACCGTCACTGTCATTATCGCTTTCCTTACTTTACGTCATTTACATTTTAGTCAATATGTGCGGATTACCGTCACTGTCATTATCGCTTTCCTTACTTTAAGTCATTTACATTTCAGTCGATATGTGCGGATTACCGTCACTGTCTATACCGCTTTTATATTTATAATTCCACACTATATATATATAACACAATTGAAGTGCGAATCCTCGCCGCTGTGATTAACGCTTTCCTATACCGCCTTTATATTTACAATTCCGCACTGTATATATATATTTACCTTATGTTTAGTATTTCGAATTAAGTAGAAATGATGCTTCTTCATCGTCACAAATGCCAAGAAGATATCCAAAGACACCGGAAGCTCATGATATTCACATGAAATCTTATGAAGAAAGAGCAAGATTTGCCGTTCTTGTGTCAAGAACCATTATACCAACTCAATTCCCATCTAAGGAGACATTGGTGAAGTTAGGGCTTTATGACAACATCAAAGTCCTATTTGACAATATAGGATGGGGAAGTATCTTAGAGGATACTCTTGAGGATAGGTTTACATATGAAAAGGTGGTTCTTGAATTTATGAGCACATTGGTAGATGAGAGCATCCATACTATACAAAGCATCAAATTTCAATTATTTGGAGAGCGTCATGAGTTGAGTTTGGAAGAGATAGATGACATCTTTGGAGTGCCACATGGAGGCGATGTGTTGGTGGAAAGAGCTTATGAGCATAGTTTCATGTGGAATAAATTTGCTCCAATCACAATGGAAGACTTTAGAGCGGGTTACTCAAAGTCAAATGAGGTGAGAAATCCGGTCCTTAGAATGGTGTTGAAGATCCTCGCTCACACTATGGTGGCACGAACGGAGAACACTTCGGTTCGAGTTGATGATCTCTTCATTATTCAAACCATGTTAACCAAGAGACGCATAAGCTCACATTTTCCTTGCTCAAGTCATGAAGCAACCAAAGGCACCAAATGGAAAGATTAACATAGGAGGAATGCTCACCCCTTTAGCCAAGAAATCAAGGATGATCTTAGTGGATATACTCCGATGAGAGGTTCATATTTGATTGATCTTGAGAAGCTAAGAAACATAAGGTTTCTTGTATCATCTAGGCCTCCATTTTATTTTATTCAAGAAGATGAAGAGACATTCCCTCTTCCAAATGCCATGAGTGTGTTGGTAACCGATCTACATGATCGTGAAAATTGGCACATGAACACCCCCACTCATAAATTCATCAAGGAGAATCATATTTTCAATTATGGAGAAGAAGATGAGTACACAATGGGGGTGAGGGAATGCCTTTGGCTCAAGAAGATGAGGAAATGGAGGATTCTACAAGGGGTGAGCCAATGTCAAGAGGAGATCCAAGTTCAAGAAGAGAGCAAGTTCCAAGTAGAAGAGGATATGAAGAGAGGTTTGAAGCCCTTGAAGGTAGGATGGCAAGCATGGAGCATGGATTTAAATCCTTTGATGCACAAGTCATGGTGATGAGGCAAGAAGTAACTTCAATGCGAATCACTCAACTTGAGGAAACACAACGAAGTGAAAGGATGGAAAAATAAGCAAATTTGATCATGGAATTGTTGGAGAGTTTTCGGATGCACCAAGGCAATCAAGGGGTGACATGGCCCCTACTTCCTCCACCATAGCTTGGACCTTTGTGAGTGTAATTTAAATTTCTTATATATCTTTCCCTCCAAACTCATTTTAGAATTTATTTTCTAAAATAAGTTTGGGGGAGGGGGGTAGGATAAGAAATTTAAATTACTTACATTTTTTATGTCATTTCCATTCCCTTACTTGTTTCTTTCTTGCTTGCTTTATTTGGTAAATAGTTTCATGACTTTGTGTATCCTTGGGTTAATCTTGTATGCTTGGTGGATTTATGGAGAAGTTTTTGATTTGGAATTTGGAAATATGGTTGGTTTTGGAGTGAAAGGTGTTGCTTGGAGAATAAATGTGAAAGTTTGGTTTGTTTTGGTTTGTTTAGTATGTTTTCGTGTTGTGTTTGTGTGTTTTGTTAATTGAAAGGAAGATTGGGGTTAAGGAAAGAATGTTGAATGCTTGATGTTTGATTTTGATGAGTTTGGGTAAATGAGCATAAATTGTGAAAAGTTCTTCTTTGATTGGATGGCTTTTGAATGTGAGCTTGAATGTGAAAATTTTTGAAAAATTGAAGAGTTTTTGAATTGGAAAAAGGCTGAATGAATGCTTGCATGCTCGAATGTGAAAGAACGTGTTTAATTGCTCAAGTGCATTTGGGGGGTGAGATGTCAATGATTGATGCTAAAATGGTGACATTTTTGAAATTTCTCAAGTTTGAGTCAAGCATGACTAGGGTTATTTCACTTGAATAGCTTGGAAGGATTGATCTTAGGCACTTAGGCTCTAGACAAAAAGCTTGAGAGGATTTAGAGCCTTAAACTATGCATTTTACATAGTGAATATCATTTCTTGAGAGCTTGATCTTGCATTGCATTCTCTTTACTAGAACTTGCCTTGATACTCTTGTTAGAAGTATTACATGTTTGCATGATTAGAAGATGATCTTAGGCCATCATTGCATAACCCAATTTCCCTAAACACTAACCTATCTTTCATTACCATTGTCATCCCATTTTGAGCCTTGAATAGAGCCTTTTCTTTTTGAACCGGATGATAGGGGGTGAAGGATGGTTAAGGGAACCTTAGTGAAAGTTGAAAATGTATGAAAAATGGTGGGTGATGGTGAAGGGTCTAGAGATTGATATTGAAATGAAAGGACACTCCTATAAGCTCAAAGTTAGAATAGAAAAGAATAAGAACAAAGTTCTTGTTGAAAAAAAAAAAAACGTAAGAGCAAAGTTCTTACAAGAAAAAGAGAAGAATAAGAGCATAAAGGAGTGCTTCTTTAGATATTTGGTAGAAGCTTGGGTTCATTTGCTAAAAAGGGGTTGGATAAGGTGGAAGATGAAGAAATTCATACTTCGAAAGGTGAAGAAAGGGGGTAAGGGTACTTGAATGAAAAATTGAAGTCACTTAACCTAAAATTCCCTACCTTAACCAATGTCCCTATATTACAAGCTTAATAAAGACCTTTTTGATCCTAATTTGTGCATGCATTGTAGTATTGGGAACTTGAGTTGATAGGCAAGCTTATGGTTAAAGATGTGTATTGCATGATTTTGATGAGTGTTTACCATTTCCATATATTGATGGATCGAGTGATACACATATTCCTTGAGAGGTCTAGAGTTTAAGATGCTTGATTGATTGAATTCTAAGTTAGATAGTGGTTGATCTTATGAATGTTTGGTTTGATTTGAGAATTTCTTTGAATAAAAATGATGTTTGAGGTGATATGAGGCATCGAGGAACTCAAAATGCACACTTCATACGTGTTAAGTGTTTTGATTGTTCATTTCATTGTTCGGGATGAACAATGGCTTAAGTTTGGGGAAGTGATTAACACGTATTTTATGTGCATCTTGAGTTTTTTTGAATGTGTTTGAGTCTCGATTTATGTTCTTAAATGTTAGAAATGCTAGGGTTTCTTAACTAGTAGCATACTTTTTACTTTTCTCGTTTCCTTTCGGTTTTCGATCCATTTTTGTAAGAATTGGAAATAGTATTCATGTGGCTAAGGATCGAAGGCTAGAAATGAGGAAGAATCGAGCTTAATTAGGGTCAAACCTAGGGTTGAAAATGTGGAATTTGAATCTATAGAGTTATGGTTTCACTAGTTCAAATTAGTTCATGTTTTCCTCATTCTCTTGAGTCTTTTTTTTATCTTTTTGCAGGTTGATGAAGAACTCATTTGGCCAATTGAACTATTCCATGTCGAAGAGGAGTTCGTTAGGAAGCCATAGCAAAAAGCAGATCGAGAATCAGAGTTCGGACAAGGGAGAACGAGCGAAAACGGTGAAGCTGCGCAAAATGACCAAACCGACGGCGACCGGCTGGCCAGCTGAGCTACAGTGTTTGCGGCGACCCAGGCGGCGACCGGCCAGGGCGCCGCCATCCCTTCTCCTTTGTGTTTTGACCGAGTTGGTTCGTCCAACTCGGTCCAACTCGACCCAAAACTCACCTATTATGTATTTAACCCCAAAATCTTCCTATTTTGTGAATCTTTTGCATACTTTAATATTTTAGAACCCTAGAAATATTTCCCTCTTTCCTTTTTAGTATTTTGAAGATTTGAAGAGCATTACTTTGTGAATTCAAGATTGAAGACCATCTTCTTCTTCCTTAGTAAATTCTCTTTATTTTCATCATGATTTTATCTCTTTTTCATGGTTTTTAATTCATTCAATTATGTCTAGCTAAATTTCTCTTTGGTTCCAATATATGAAGATATGATCTAGATCCCTAGGTTTTTGGATTTTGTTGTTGGATTTACCTTCTAATTCATATGTCTTGTGGTTTGGGACTTAATTTTATTGCATGATTGATTGGTCATCATTGAGTGCATACAAAGTGTTTGGTTAAATGTTTAGTAAGCTTTAATTCATAGCACTTAGCATCAAATCACAACATATTATTAATTCTTGCTATTATGAGATTCTAGATATTAATTGTGTCATTAGGAGTTAATCCATGCATCTTGAGTCCTAGTCGGAGATAGATGTCATAGGTTAATCTACTTACATTGATTGCTTTGAGAAAATAATTAGTGTATACAATATATAGAATACCCATATGAATTATATTAAATTGGTTGATCCTAACAAATCTTAATACCTAGGCCTCTTAAGATTATCGGATTATATTTGGAACCAAGCTTTCTACTATTGTTTGTTAACTCTTGCTATTAGTTGTTATCCAGTTTGTTACTTTTCAATTGCATTGCTTCATAGAATTAAGAAAACGCCAAAATATGAAATTTGTTAGTTTGGATAGTACTTTTAATAACTAGATTACTACTTGAATCACATTCGTCATTGCATTCCCTGTGGATTCGACTCGATTATACACATCGATTATTATTGCATCTCCCTACCCTCAAAGGTAAGGCGATCACTCACTTCCTTTACAATTTCAGACTATGAATCGAATTTCGAATAAAGAGCATTCATGCCTAAAACTAGGGAACCAACAATCAAACAAAGCATGCTAGATTCAGAGAAACGACATCAAAGAGCCTAAGCATTCGTAACTTAAATAATAGAATGGGGGCTGGAGCAAGGAAACTGCAGCGGCAACGCCCTCGACGTCAGATCTCCGAAACCTGAAACATAAGCATAAACTAATAATTAAAAAAATTATAAACAAAAATAGAGGGAGCTAGAAGTGGCTCGAGCTGCCGCGTCGACGACGGGCAGAGCTCAGCTCTGCTCCGGTACATAACGGCAGCAGCCGGAAGCCTCAGCTTCAACGGCGACATCGCCAAAATCAGGAAGGGACGAATGGTTGAGGGATTTTACTTTAGGATCGAAATCCTAGAGAGAGAGAGAGCGTCGGTTGCGGGAGTTGCACCAGAACAACAGCCGTCTCACTGTGCTGGAGAAACCGTCAATTCGACGGAAAACGCGCCAAAAACCAGCCATAAGAAACAGAGGCGAATTGCCCTAATTTTCGAAATTAGTTATACCCAATTTAGAACCCAGAAATTTCGGAGAGGAAGAGAAAGAAGCAGACGGCGGTGACTCGAAAATGGTGTTACCGGTCAGTGGTTGGGCAACGGAGCCGGTCGCCGGCGAGTCGCGCAGCGAGGAAGAAGGGTCGCGAGAGAGAGCCAGAGGGAAGAATCGCGATTGAGTTAGAGAGAGAGTGTGTCCGATCGAAGGGGAGAAGAAAATGGGGATTCGGGTTGTTTTTGTTCCAGCCGGGTTCCGGGTCGGGTCACGGGTTAGGCTCTTTGGCTGGATTAATCTCGTGGGCCAGACTATGGAACGGGCTGGGATTTCCTTAGGTCGGATCGTTAGAACCGAGATAAATTGTTTCGGTTGGACAGATTTAATTAATTTTTATACCAACATTTATTTAATTATGTGATTCAAGAACCACTAAATAAATTATTTACGAATTAAAAGAATTAACTTATAGAAATAAGTTAATTAACTTAGAGTTAATAATCAAGATTTATTTGATTAAGCTAATCAATTATACAATTAGAATTGTTTATTGAGAAGCTTCTCAGTTAATTTAATTCTGAGTTAATAATAAATCAATTATCGATTTATTTAAGAAGCTTTCGGAATAAACCGTTCATAACGGGATTAATAACTCGAGCTTAGATAGCAGTGACAACGACACTTAAGTTAAGAATGATCTCCAAGGAGACTTAGAACGAATTCTTTGATAAACTTTTTTCATTCGAGCTGAGAATCTTATTATGTCCTTTAATCAAAGGTCAAGCGAATGAGTATTAGCCGAGGCAGAGCTAGAGCTCAGTAGCAGTTAAAAGAAGTAAACGAGGTGGGCTTTCTTCTAAAACAAAGCATGTTTTATTAGATGAATATAGCTATTTAAAGTATTGTCATGCCATAAAATGTTTTGATTTTTGTATGATACCTATCTGAGTTGGCAAGGCAATGATGTAGCCCGTAGATCGTGGATTTCACTTTATGGGCCAAGGATTGAAGATGATATGGGCTAAAGAGTGAAGATATTATTTATTAGTTTATTTAGTTGAATATTTTTATTATTTTCGGATTTTATTAATATTCTAGTTGGTAGGGTTATTTTCAGCATTATTTTGGTAATATTATTCATTTTTAGACTAGGATTTGGTTTGCTATATGTTAGGATAAGTTTTTAACTAGTTTCCTTATAGAATTAGGACTTTTTGAAGCCTATAAATATGGCCTTTATGTAATGCACGAAAATAAGACTTTGATGAATATATTTTGGTGATTTTATCTCTCTCTTTTGAGAATTTCAATTATTCTCTTTGTTCGTCTAAGACGAACGTTTATCCGGCGAATCAACGAGCCAATCATCCCTCGTTGTGTGTCATTCATCGTCTCCGTGTGACTAAGGCGATCATCACTTGGGGTATAGGGGGTTTAGGCCGATTCTATATCATTTGTGGGATTAGACTTTAGGTATATTGAGATATCCATCGGTTACAAATTCAGTTCTTGTCTTCCGCGTGCGTGTTGAATTACGGATCGAGCAAGGTTCGTATCATTTGGCACCAGAGCCAGGTTCGTGTCCAGGTTTTTTTTATATTTTTTTTTTCTTAGTTTTCGTGTCAATTCAAAAAAAAAATGTTCATCAGATTCGTTTCTTAGGGTCGTCGTTTGTTTTGTTTTATTCAGCCAGAATATACGTTTGGTTATGTGATAGATTGTTAGTTTTGAAAAAAAAATATCCTCGATCCGTTTTGTATTTTGTTATCGTGGTTCTGTGATTCTTCAGTCATTAAAAAAAAAACAAAATCTTTCAGATCTGTCTGTTCACGCACTTTTCTGGTCAGCGTCGTATTTTCCATTCTATTACGACGGTTCCTGTGTGCTGTCGTAATTCGCTGTCTGTTGGGTTTTTGTCTATCTGCTGCTTTAGCAATCCTGTTGCGACGTTTACTGATTAGTGTCGGAATGTCTGTTGTTCAGTTTCTGCGTCTCAGTCTGTAGTGTTAGGGTGTAAGTTACGAGGATTTTTCCTTTGTGTCGAAATATCTAAAAAAATTCTGAAAAAATAAAATAAAAAAGAATCCCTTATTATTTTGATTTTGCAACAATGTCAAAAAGAGTGTGAGACTAAAAGAGGGTAAAAGCCATATATTATTGAGTGATACATGAGTGCTGAGTGATTTCTCCTTGAGCGATACACGAGTGCTGAGTGTTTTCTCTTTGAGTGATACACGAGTGCTTGTGAGGTGGTGCGGATCCTTTTTATCTAACATTTTCGTTTTTGTGAAAAAAAAAAAAAAAAAAGAGGAAAGGAAAAAAAAAATTGTTTTGCAGATATGTCGAGTGAGCAGCCTCTTGATGTTGATCCACAAATGAAATTCATGATAGAGGCGATGAAGAAGGAGTTTGGAAAGATATTGAGAGCTCAGATGGAACCAGTGTATGAGAGAATCCGTAAGGTGAAACAGATTCAGACCGATTGGAGTCAACCTCAAACTACTAATGTTTCATATTCAAGGAGAAGTTTTTGGGAGAAAAAAGAGCAGCCGAAGGTGTACACACATGCATATGTGAAGCCAAGGTCAGATTGTATGAGCTTCTCTAATCCAGTTTGTGATAATGGTGGAGCTGTGACCAAAGATGACAGAAAAAATTCAAAAATGGAGGTCTTGGAAGAACTGAATGAAGAGGTGGAAGAAATCGAAGCACCTCCTGGTCCACTTACTTTATTCGATGATGGTGTTCCGAGTATGGAGAATCCAGTGGATGGTGACGAGCAGCGAGAGAACATCTTTCACGCCAAGGATAAGGTGTCATTTGATTCTATTACTCCATTGGTTGTTGAAAAAGAAATTTATGAGGATCAAGCGCAGCTGCACAAGGAGGCGGAGATGGAGACGTCGAATGAGCAGAAAGTGGAGACAAACGAGAATGCATTATTGTATGAGTCTTTGCTTGTTGGGAATGGTGATTTTGGAGATGGCAATGGATGAGGAGAGGTCCATGGGTGCAAAGTGTAGCAAGGGGAAAGTTTTGGCCACTAATGATCTTGAATTCTCTTCTACTTATTCATTTGTGCAGGAATTCGATGATGTTTCTTCCAAAGATACATTTCATGATTTATTATCCATTCGAGGGAGTGAACATTTGATCGAGTTCAAGGGGATAAAGAAGTTGGAGGAATTTGAAGAGAAGGAGAAGCAAAATTTCTTTCCTTTTGATGTGGGAGACGAGCAGGATTTGAGGACAAATCCTCTTCAAGAGGAGGGGAATGATGCAGCCCGTAGATCGTGGATTTCACTTTATGGGCCAAGGATTGAAGATGATATGGGCTAAAGAGTGAAGATATTATTTATTAGTTTATTTAGTTGAATATTTTTATTATTTTCGGATTTTATTAATATTCTAGTTGGTAGGGTTATTTTCAGCATTATTTTGGTAATATTATTCATTTTTAGACTAGGATTTGGTTTGGTATATGTTAGGATAAGTTTTTAACTAGTTTCCTTATAGAATTAGGACTTTTTGAAGCCTATAAATATGGCATTTATGTAATGCACGAAAATAAGACTTTGATGAATATATTTTGATGATTTTATCTCTCTCTTTTGAGAATTTCAATAATTCTCTTTGTTCGTCTAAGACGAATGTTTATCCGGCGAATCAGCGAGTAAATCATCCCTCGTTGTGTGTCATTCATCGTCTCCGTGTGACTAAGGCGATCATCACTTGGGGTATAGGGGGTTTAGGCCGATTCTATATCATCTGTGGGATTAGACTTTAGGTATATTGAGATATCCATCGGTTACAAATTCAGTTCTTGTCTTCCGCGTGCGTGTTGAATTACGGATCGAGCAAGGTTCGTATCATTTGGCACCAGAGCCTAGGTTGCGTTATCCAGGTTATTTGCTCCTTTTATTTCCGTGTATTTTCATTCTAGATTCGTTTTCTGAGATTCGTTTCGTATCTATTCGTTCGGCGTGAAAAAAATAAAAATAAAAATAAAAATAAAAAAATCTGTTCGTAATTCTGTGTTTTGTTCGTCTTCTATTTCAGCGTCTTAGCGTAAAAAAAAAGAAAAAAAAAAAAAAAAAAAGAAAGAAAAAGTCGTTTGTTTTAATCGTAGCACTAGGGTTCATAATTTAAGGGTTCTTGTTCTCATCACTATCATTAATTTATCTCATTAATACATCTCTTCCGTATGTGATGGTTATTGGTGATTGGGGTAGAAATTGCATAATTGTTTTTCGTGCTTATTTATTATTGATAGTTGAATTCAGATTTTGTTTGTTCAGATTGCGGCGTGTGTAATTGGCTGGATCTAATCGGATACGTTCGACACCTTAGACGTCAATTAGGAGCACTCGTGTTTTTGTTTCTGGTTGGCTACATAACATCTTCTCCGTTAGGTGATTTCCTTAATCTACGTTAGGTAGATTATTTAAAATAAAATAAAAATAAAAATAAATAAAAATAAAAATTTCGAAATTCCCTTTGTGCAAATTGTGATTTTTGACTCCCTTTCGTCTAGAGCTTTTAGGGTCAATTTCTGAACAACATTTTTCGGAAAGCTGTTTTTCCTATTTTTTCGTGCCTGTTGATTCGTCGATTGGAGTTATTTTTTTTGAGATATTTTGAGTGGTAAAAGGCAAGAGAGTGTGAGACTAAAAGAGGGTAAAAGCCATATATCATTGAGCGATACACGAGTGCTGAGTGTTTTCTCTTTGAGCGATACACGAGTGCTTGTGAGGTGGTGAGGATCTTCTTTAGCTAACATTTTCGTTTTTGTGTAAAAAAAAAAAAAAAAAAAAAAAAAAAAGAGGAAAAAGTTGTTTTGCAGGTATGTCGAGTGAGCAGCCTCTTGATGTTGATCCACAAATGAAATTCATGATAGAGGCGATGAAGAAGGAGTTTGGAAAGATGTTGAGAGCTCAGCTGGAACCGGTGTATGAGAGAATCAATAAGGTGAAACAGATTCAGACCGATTGGAGGCGACCTCAAGCTGCTAATGTTTCATATTCAAAGAGAAGTTGTTGGGAGGAAGAAGAGCAGCCGAAGGTGTATACACGTGCATATGTGAAGCCAAGGTCAGAATGTACGAGTTTCTCTAAACCAATTCGTGATAGTGGTGGAGTTGTGACCAAAGATGAGATAGAAGATTCAAAACTGAAGATCTTGGAAATCTTGAAAGAACTGTGTCAAGTGGTGGAAGTAATCAAAGCACCTTCTGCGGTTACTTTAATTGATGATGGAGTTCCGAGTGTGGAGAATCAAGTGGATTATGAAGAACAACGAGAGAACATCATGCATATCGAGGATACTGTGTCGCTTGTTCCTTTTACTCCATTGGTTGTTGAGAAACAAATTTGTGAGGATCAGGTGCAATTACAAAAAGAGGCGGAGATGGTGAAGCCTAAGGAGGAGGAAGTAGAGACAAAGGAGAATGAGTTGATGCATCAGTCTCTACTTGATCGGAGTGATGACTTGGAGTGGGTCGAAAAGGAGGAGAAGTTCGTGGAGGCAAAGTGTAGCAAGGGGAAAGTTTTGGCCACTAATGATCTTGAATTCTCTTCTGTTTATTCATTTGTGCAGGAATTCGATGATGTTTCTTCCAAAGATGCATTTCATGATTTATTATCCATTCGACGGAGCGAACATTTGATCGGGTTCAAGGGGATAAAGAAGTTGGAGGAATTTGAAGAGAAGGAGAAGCAAAATTTCTTTCCTTTTGATGTGGGAGACGAGCAGGATTTGAGGACAAATCCTCTTCAAGAGGAGGGGAATGATGCAGCCCGTAGATCGTGGATTTCACTTTATGGGCCAAGGATTGAAGATGATATGGGCTAAAGAGTGAAGATATTATTTATTAGTTTATTTAGTTGAATATTTTTATTATTTTCGGATTTTATTAATATTCTAGTTGGTAGGGTTATTTTCAGCATTATTTTGGTAATATTATTCATTTTTAGACTAGGATTTGGTTTGGTATATGTTAGGATAAGTTTTTAACTAGTTTCCTTATAGAATTAGGACTTTTTGAAGCCAAGAAATATGGCATTTATGTAATGCACGAAAATAAGACTTTGATGAATATATTTTGGTGATTTTATCTCTCTCTTTTGAGAATTTCAATAATTCTCTTTGTTCGTCTAAGACGAATGTTTATCCGGCGAATCAGCGAGTAAATCATCCCTCGTTGTGTGTCATTCATCGTCTCCGTGTGACTAAGGCGATCATCACTTGGGGTATAGGGGGTTTAGGCCGATTCTATATCATCTGTGGGATTAGACTTTAGGTATATTGAGATATCCATCGGTTACAAATTCAGTTCTTGTCTTCCGCGTGCGTGTTGAATTACGGATCGAGCAAGGTTCGTATCATTTGGCACCAGAGCCTAGGTTGCGTTATCCAGGTTATTTGCTCCTTTTATTTCCGTGTATTTTCATTCTAGATTCGTTTTCTGAGATTCGTTTCGTATCTATTCGTTCGGCGTGAAAAAAATAAAAATAAAAATAAAAATAAAAAAATCTGTTCGTAATTCTGTGTTTTGTTCGTCTTCTATTTCAGCGTCTTAGCGTAAAAAAAAAAAAAAAAGAAAAAAAAAAAGAAAGAAAAATCGTTTGTTTTAATCGTAGCACTAGGGTTCATAATTTAAGGGTTCTTGTTCTCATCACTATCATTAATTTATCTCATTAATACATCTCTTCCGTATGTGATGGTTATTGGTGATTGGGGTAGAAATTGCATAATTGTTTTTCGTGCTTATTTATTATTGATAGTTGAATTATAATAATGCGTCATTGTCGTATTTGGGGCAGTCAACTTCAGATTTTGTTTGTTCAGATTGCGGCGTGTGTAATTGGCTGGATCTAATCGGATACGTTCGACACCTTAGACGTCAATTAGGAGCACTCGTGTTTTTGTTTCTGGTTGGCTACATAACATCTTCTCCGTTAGGTGATTTCCTTAATCTACGTTAGGTAGATTATTTAAAATAAAATAAAAATAAAAATAAATAAAAATAAAAATTTCGAAATTCCCTTTGTGCAAATTGTGATTTTTGACTCCCTTTCGTCTAGAGCTTTTAGGGTCAATTTCTGAACAACATTTTTCGGAAAGCTGTTTTTCCTATTTTTTCGTGCCTGTTGATTCGTCGATTGGAGTTATTTTTTTTGAGATATTTTGAGTGGTAAAAGGCAAGAGAGTGTGAGACTAAAAGAGGGTAAAAGCCATATATCATTGAGCGATACACGAGTGCTGAGTGTTTTCTCTTTGAGCGATACACGAGTGCTTGTGAGGTGGTGAGGATCTTCTTTAGCTAACATTTTCGTTTTTGTGTAAAAAATAAAAAAAATAAAAAAAAAAAAAAAGAGGAAAAAGTTGTTTTGCAGGTATGTCGAGTGAGCAGCCTCTTGATGTTGATCCACAAATGAAATTCATGATAGAGGCGATGAAGAAGGAGTTTGGAAAGATGTTGAGAGCTCAGCTGGAACCGGTGTATGAGAGAATCAATAAGGTGAAACAGATTCAGACCGATTGGAGGCGACCTCAAGCTGCTAATGTTTCATATTCAAAGAGAAGTTGTTGGGAGGAAGAAGAGCAGCCGAAGGTGTATACACGTGCATATGTGAAGCCAAGGTCAGAATGTACGAGTTTCTCTAAACCAATTCGTGATAGTGGTGGAGTTGTGACCAAAGATGAGATAGAAGATTCAAAACTGAAGATCTTGGAAATCTTGAAAGAACTGTGTCAAGTGGTGGAAGTAATCAAAGCACCTTCTGCGGTTACTTTAATTGATGATGGAGTTCCGAGTGTGGAGAATCAAGTGGATTATGAAGAACAGCGAGAGAACATCATGCATATCGAGGATACTGTGTCGCTTGTTCCTTTTACTCCATTGGTTGTTGAGAAACAAATTTGTGAGGATCAGGTGCAATTACAAAAAGAGGCGGAGATGGTGAAGCCTAAGGAGGAGGAAGTAGAGACAAAGGAGAATGAGTTGATGCATCAGTCTCTACTTGATCGGAGTGATGACTTGGAGTGGGTCGAAAAGGAGGAGAAGTTCGTGGAGGCAAAGTGTAGCAAGGGGAAAGTTTTGGTCACTAATGATCTTGAATTCTCTTCTGTTTATTCATTTGTGCAGGAATTCGATGATGTTTCTTCCAAAGATGCATTTCATGATTTATTATCCATTCGACGGAGCGAACATTTGATCGGGTTCAAGGGGATAAAGAAGTTGGAGGAATTTGAAGAGAAGGAGAAGCAAAATTTCTTTCCTTTTGATGTGGGAGACGAGCAGGATTTGAGGACAAATCCTCTTCAAGAGGAGGGGAATGATGTAGCCCGTAGATCGTGGATTTCACTTTATGGGCCAAGGATTGAAGATGATATGGGCTAAAGAGTGAAGATATTATTTATTAGTTTATTTAGTTGAATATTTTTATTATTTTCGGATTTTATTAATATTCTAGTTGGTAGGGTTATTTTCAGCATTATTTTGGTAATATTATTCATTTTTAGACTAGGATTTGGTTTGGTATATGTTAGGATAAGTTTTTAACTAGTTTCCTTATAGAATTAGGACTTTTTGAAGCCTATAAATATGGCCTTTATGTAATGCACGAAAATTAGACTTTGATGAAAATATTTTGGTGAGTTTATCTCTCTCTTTTGAGAATTTTAATTATTCTCTTTGTTCGTCTAAGACGAACGTTTATCCGGCGAATCAACGAGCCAATCATCCCTCGTTGTGTGTCATTCATCGTCTCCGTGTGACTAAGGCGATCATCACTTGGGGTATAGGGGGTTTAGGCCGATTCTATATCATTTGTGGGATTAGACTTTAGGTATATTGAGATATCCATCGGTTACAAATTCAGTTCTTGTCTTCCGCGTGCGTGTTGAATTACGGATCGAGCAAGGTTCGTATCACAAGGCCAATGTTATTTAATCGAATTCGGGTCCTAGTAAGATGTCTATCTTACATGGGCTAGTGTACACTGTGCGACTACGCTCAACGGCAGTTGGCTAGTCAGGTACCGAGGAAGGTGGCCACTTTCTCGGTACTCAATTGTCCAGATATGGTAAGGTACTAATGAATTAGTCTGCGCAGACAATTTTAAGATCACAAAGAATTTTAGTGACATAGACTTTTAAGCAAAACCCTATGTTTCACTGAGTATGGCTGACAATAAAACTAGTTTTGGGCATATATGTTCACTGAGTACTTTGTACTCAACCCTGTACATTATTTCTGATGTGTAGGTTGAGCAGGTTGAAGCGGAGCGACTGGCGGAGCTTTTGTCAAAATTAGTGAGTAGTAGTTGTTGAATTCTCTTGGTAATACATGTCTCCATACATGTATTTATAATTACACTTCCGTTGCGAGCACTCTGAAATTCTAAACCTTTTTCGATATATTTGTAAATCAAGTCAGAAGCTTAACAAGTAGCATTGTACCTTAATCAGTTAACGATGTCAGTTTATCTAGTGTTTGAGGTTTGTTCCTATGAGATGAATGAGTCAAATTCCGGAAATATCCCTTTTTTCACCCCTTTATTCATTACTTCCATCCATAGTCACGAATAACCGAGCTTAGCTATCGATTAGCAAAGTGCGGTCGTGACATTTTAAAAATAGATTTCTTTGGAAAAGTCAATTTGGGTTCAACCTTCTCTTTTCCTTTGCCAGTGGGATGAAGAGTAGCAGTGGGCTTGCTCTTCTTCCCTTTGAAGGAATTCTCAATTGAAATTCTGGTAGAGCGGCTTGGTTGGTGAAATCCATGGACCCAATCCCTTTGTTTTGGCCAGTTGGTCGAAGAGATTGCTCAATGGTCTCAATGGCGTGAGATGCCTTATTGTCATCAAGTTTAGTTCAGAGGGATTGTTCACTCCCTTGTACAACTTTGAAGCATTGTTGGAAGTCTTCGAACTTAGTTCACAGATTAAGGAGATCGCATTCTTTCTCTTCAAGCATATCTGTGAGTTTATTGTTCTCGGCTCCGAAAACAACTACCAATTTGTCAAGTTTTTATGACTCTCCTTCAAATTATCATAGCTAGCATGGAGATTATTAAGATTGAGTTGTTTAAAGTCAATCTTATCTTTTGCAAGAATAAGATCGCTTGACAATTTATTATCTTCCATGAATCGAGCTAAGAGCTTTTGAAGTGATTCATGATTCTTGGATAATTCAAGGTAATCATGAAGCAGTTCATTGTCATCGATATGTGAAGTGTTGTCCTCCCAATTTTCTTGGGAATCACTCACTCCACATTGCTTGTGTGCATGTGTAATTAGAGAAGTACAAGAGTTAGAGATGGGTACCTCCTCTACACTTGTGTCATCGTCACTCATAGCCATAAGGCCCATGTCGATACCTAAAGCATTTGCTTCGTCATCGTCAGTGAATTCATCTGCATCATGGTTGATGGTTTTATTGACGAGCGATGCTTCAGTTGACTCTTCAGCTAGTAGAGTGGCTCTCTTGACATTATCCCTTTGAGTTTGAATTTCTTACTTCTCTTTTTCAGTTAGATCTGGGCACTCACTTTGTAGTGGCCCATCTTATGACATCCGTAGCATTGGATATTCATTTTCTCCTTGGAAATAATCCTTGATTTTTCATCCTTCCTTCCTTCACGTGGAGCCGAGCGATTTGCTTATCCCCTTTGGCTTTTATAGAATCACCTGTACTTCACTGCGTGAGCATTCGCAGTGTTAAACCCTTTCAGTAGGGTCAAAGCAAATTCCTTTAGCTCTTCCTTGGACATGTCAGCTATATCGCCGTGGGAGAAAGCGGCGCTTGGCATGGATGGTTCTGATTCTTCATAGGCTTTGAAGGCTAGGCCTTTTGCTGGTGCTGGAGGCTCATCATCATCATCCATTGGCGCTTTTCTATTTAGATCAAACTCCATCACTTTGAAGTCAGAGAATAACGCTTTAGGTGAGACTGCTCCAAGATCCTTCATGAACAAACAATTTTCCTTAATTATTTGTCATTTTCCAGTAAGCGCTCAAACCACCTTAGAGTTGATCTCTTTGTGAGTAAGGTCCTTTCCTAGGGTAGTAAGCGAGGAAACCATGTTTAAAACTCGGGTCTCGAACATTTCCATGGTTTCATTATTCTTCATTGATAGAGCTTTAAATTCTCTCATGAGCATGGAGAGCTTGTTTTCCTTTCCTTGAGAGAGAAGGGCAAGAGTATCCCATATTTCCTTAGTTGTCTTGCACTTCATGATTCGTGCAAGATGAGTGTCGGAAACTATTGATTGGATCACGTTCCTAGCTAGCCGGTCAAGATTCTCGACCTTGAAATCATAAGCAGTGAACTCAGTTCGAGGCTTTGGTATCACTTGGTCTAGAATTCCTTCGAGCTGAGCTTGAACATTCCCATTAGCATCTCTTTGCTCTACTGCTCGGTTGGAGAGTACTATTTAAAAAAACTAGTGCAGAGCCCATCGAAATTTGACGGGGTCCAATTTTTCAGTAAAAATTAAAAAATATATTTAAATATTTGTTTCAAAATGATAGTACATTAAAAATTCATAAAAATTATTTTCAATTCTATATGTTTTTAGAAGGTTAATAAGGGAGAATCTTTCTCGTTTAATTTTCTATTTTTCTAGTGTAACGCCCGTCGAAATTCGACGAAATCACTTACAATTTTTAAGTAAAATATATAAGAATATAAATATATATTTTTACATAATAGTATTCTGGCAATTTATAAGGGGAAAAAATGTGAGCATTTATTTAAAAAAAATAGGATGTTATAAAAAAAAATACGTTAAAAGGAGAGATAATATTTTCTCATGTAGCTATATTTTTTTTGAATATCAAGTCATTCATTGTTCTATGTAATTCAAAAATCAAATAAAGAGGTGTAACATTCCTCGAATTATTAAAAAAATAGGTCAATTAGGTGTAACATTTCTGAGGTAGTTGCTCATTTTGAATGTCAAGTTATTTATTTTTTTAAACTCTTTTTTACATGGGTTATCCTATCGATTCTCTAAAAAAAACCAATATGATTAACTTGCATATTTCTCAAGATAGATAATATTTTTTGAAATCACTCGTTGTTTACATTAACAAAAAAATTAGGTCAGAAAAATATGTCATTTCTCGAGTAGTTTAATTTAATTGCAAAGAAGTAGAACTTAATTTTTTTTTAAAGTTGTAATGAATTTAAATGTCAAGACGCCCGTTGATTATCGAAATACAACAATAGGTATCTAGAGATAATGTTTTTGAAGTCACTCGTTGTTTACATTAACAAAAAAATTAGGCCAAAAAAGTATGTCACTTCTCAAGTAGTTTAATTTAATTGCAAAGAAGCAGATTTTTTTTTTTCTTTTTTTTTTTGTGAAAGTTATACTCGATTTAAATATTATGGCTCCCATTGATTATCAAAATACAAAAATAGGCCAAGAAGATATTATATTTTTGAAGTCAACAAAAAAAATAATGTCGGGAAAAATATTTCTCGATTAGTTTAATTCATTTGAAACGTCAAGCCGCCCTGATACGAACCTTGCCGATCTTATATCAAACACGCACGCGGAAGACTCAAAAATACCGATGGAAAATCCCAAAACCTCCTAGATCGAATCCAAGAAGTAATATAGACGAGACGAAGCTCCCTATACCCCAACTGATATTGTCTAAGCAACTCGGGGACGATGAATGACACACAAACGAGGATGATGAACTCGATTGATTTGCCGGATAAAGAATTCAACTTGCACACAAGAAGAACTTGAAATACTCTCTTAAAGAGAAGAAACAATTTTTCATATATCAATAGTAAGCCAAGAATTTTCGTCCAACATAATGTCATATATATAGGCTGAAAATAAAACCTAGTCTAAGTAGGAAATAATTAAAATAAAAAGTCCATCACTAAAGTAGGCTAAACTGCTAAATAAATAAGCCCATAAAATCCTAAAATAATAAAAATAACATAATAAAGTCTTGGGCTAATAATAAAAACGAAAATTAAACTTCTTCCATCTTCAGCCCATGTCATCTTCAATCCTTAGCCCACGAGCTGAAATCCTCGATCCACGGGCTGCATCATTCCCCTCCTCTTGAAGAAGATTTTTCCTCAAATCCTGCCCATCTCCCACATCAAAAGGAAAGAAATTATGCTCCTTCATCTCCTTTGGTCCCCCAAACTCGATCCGATGTTCACTCCCTCGAATGGAAAACCCATCAATTTCACCTTTGGACGAAACATCATTGAATTCCTGCAAGTGAGAATAAATAGAAAGAGATAGATAGTTATGATCAATGGTGGACCAAGCTCCTCCCTTGCATGACCTCTCCAAATCACCATTCTGATCAAGCAGAAATTTATGCATCAACCCATTCTCCTTTATCTCCACTTTCTCATTCGTCGACTTCTTCACCTTTCCCGCCTCCTCTAGCAACTGCACTTGATCCTCGTAACTTTGTTTAGGAGTAAGTGGAAGAAGTGACACCTTTTTCTGGTTATACTTGAAGGAATACTTGTTTGTGAAACCATCGTAGATCGCCTGCCGGTCATACTGCCAAGGACGTCCCAAAAGGATATGGCTCGCATGCATTGGGACCACGTCACACAAAGCTTCATCCTCATACTTCCCAATGTTGAACGGCACCTTCACTTGCTTTGTCACCTTAACCACTGCCACATCATTAAACCATTGCAGACGATAAGGCTTGGGATGCTTCAATACAGGTAGACCAAGTCGCTCAACCATGGAAACACTAGCTACATTGGTGCAACTTCCACTATCAATAATCATGTTGCACAACTTATCTTTCACATGACACCTCGTATGAAAGATGTTCTCTCGCTGCTCCACCCCATCCGCATGATTTTGAACACTCAAAACTCTGCGTGCAACACCAATGAGACCAATAGGTGGATTGATCTCCTCCTCTTCTTCACCATCTTCCTCCAAGGCTGGCATTTCAGGATCAACGGCCTCATCATCAGTCACCACCTCTCCATTATCTCGCATGATCATCACTCTTCGATTGGGGCACTCACTCATAATATGCCCAAAGCCTTGACACTTGAAACACTTGCGATCACGATTACGAGTTTCAGACACTGATGCTTTATCTTGAGTTGCGGAACTCGCCGAATCTGATCATGCTTTCACAAACGACCTCTTCTCCTCTTTCAGCCAATCCTCCTTCGTCCATGTGCTCCCCTTGGAGAAACCACTATTTTGTCTCACATTACCCCTCCTCTTGAGCTGGTTCTCTACCTTTATGGCATTGTGCACCATCTCGTCCAATTCAAGATAAGGTTGTAGCTCCACAATATTTCGAATCTCCCAATTCAGACCAGACAAGAATCGTGCCATTGTCACCTCGTTATCCTCCTTAATATTGGCACGAATCATGGTTACTTCCATATCCTTGAAGTACTCATCCACACTTCTAGACCCCTGTCTCAAAGTCTGAAGCTTATTGTACAGCTCCCTGTAGTAATGAGCCGGTAGTAATGAAGCTCTGATACCAAATGATACGAACCTTGCCGATCGTATATCAAACACGCACGCGGAAGACTCAAAAATACCGATGGAAAATCCCAAAACCTCCTAGATCGAATCCAAGAAGTAATATAGACGAGACGAAGCTCCCTATACCCCAACTGGTATTGTCTAAGCAACTCGGGGACGATGAATGACACACAAACGAGGGTGATGAACTCGATTGATTCGCCGGATAAAGAATTCAACTTGCACACAAGAAGAACTCGAAATACTCTCTTAAAGAGAAGAAACGATTTTTCATATATCAATAATAAGCCAAGAATTTTCGTCCAACATAATGCCATATATATAGGCTGAAAATAAAACCTAGTCTAAGCAGGAAATAATTAAAATAAAAAGCCCATCACTAAAGTAGGCTAAACTGCTAAATAAATAAGCCCATAAAATCCTAAAATAATAAAAATAACATAATAAAGTCTTGGGCTAATAATAAAAACGAGAATTAAACTTCTTTCATCTTCAGCCCATGTCATCTTCAATCCTTAGCCCACGAGTTGAAATCCTCGATCCACGGGCTGCATCACGCCCGTTGTTTGATGTAATCGAAAATGGGTCAAAGGACATTTAATTTTTTGGGTAGTTGTATTTATTTTGAAATCAAGATAATATTTCTGAAGTCACTCGTTATTTACATTAACAAATATATTAGGTCAGAAAAATATGTCATTTCTCAAGTAGTTAAATTTAATTGCAAAGAAGTAGAACTTTTTTGTTTTTTTGAAGTTATACTCGATTTAAATGTCATGCCTCCTGTTTATTATCAAAATACAAAAATAGGTCAAGAGATATAATATGAAGTCACTCGTTCGTTCTTTGCATAAACGAAAAAAATTAGGTCAAGAAAATATGTAATTTCTCGAGTAGTTTAATTCAATTGAAATGTTAAGCCGCCCATTGTTCGATATAATTGAAAATGAGTCAAGGACATTTAATTTTTTGGGTAGTTGTATTCATTTTGAAATTGAAATTTTGATTAAGGAAATATATAGGTGTGTATTCCAATGCTTGCATAAACAAAAAAAAATTAGGTCAAGAAAATATGTAAATGCTCGAGTAGTTTAATTCAATTGAAATGTTAAGCCACCCGTTGTTCGATGTAATTGAAAATGAGTCAAGGACATTTAATTTTTTTGGTAGTTGTATTTATTTTGAAATCCAAATTTTGATTAAGGAAATATATATGTGTGTATTCCAATTAAACTTTTAAGAATGATATTTCTAAATTATTTCTCATAAAAATATAGCAAATCAAATAAAAATTATTAAAATTATTATGGGCTAGAATTAAACCTTTCAACTAATTTTTCATAAAAATTAAAAAAAGCTGAAAATAGAATAAAGTTTTTTTTTTTATAATTTTAATTGGAGACAAATAATTTCAAACGTGTGGTGTATCTTTTATATTGGTTAATTTTTAGTGGAGTTTCATGAATAATCAATGTGGGATAGCTGAAATTAAATAAATTAATAAATTATAAAATCAAAGCTATGAGAATTTAGGAAAATATTCATGAAAATTAATAGTAATGCCACATAAGATTGAAAAATCCGTTTTGCCTATATATATATATATATATATATATATATATAGGCACAAGTATAATGCATGATATGTACAACTATAATGCATCGGCATCATAATGCATTGTCTATATAATCATAATGCATCAGTCATTATAATGCATTTTCAATACAATCATAATGCACAAATCAATCTTGACCGTAGATCACACTAGGATCAGTGGTCAGATCATTTCTCATTTCTTACGGAACATGTCTTTTGTACGTGATCTCTCCACTATATATATATATATAGAAGGGTTTGATTCTGATGGAAACTATGTTTACTATAAAATCTAGATACTTTTTGTGTCCATAGATTATGTTTGATACGATCAAATGATAAGATCTTTGACGACCGAACACCGAACACGCAAGCAGAAGACTCAATAGATAAAGATGGAAATCCCAAAACCTCTAAGGTCGAATCCAAGAAGTAATATAGGCAAGAATTATCTCCCTATACCCCAACGTGGTATTGCCTTAGCAACTCGGGGACGATGAATGACACACAACGAGGGATGACTTACTTGCTGATTCGCCGGATAAACGTTCGTCTTAGACGAACAAGGAGAATTATTGAAATTCTCTAAAGAGAGAGATAAACTAACCAAAATATATTAATCAATAATTGTTCAATTTTCGTCACCCCTATTAGAGCCATATTTATAGGCTTCATAAAGTCACAATCCTACAAGGAAACTAGTTTAAAACCTATCCTAAAATATACCAAACCAAATCCTAATCTAAAAAGGAATAAAATCACCAAAATAATACTAAAACTAGCCCTACCAACTAGAGTACTAATAAAATCCGAAAATTAATAAAAATAATCAACTAAATAAACAACTAAATTATATCTTCACTCCTCAGCCCATATCATCTTTAATTCTTGGTCCATGAACTGAAATCCACGATCTACGGGCTGCATCATTCCCCTCCTCTTGAAGAGGATTTGTCCTCAAATCCTGCCCGTCTCCCACGTCAAAAGGAAAGAAATTCTGCTTCTTTTTCTCTTCACCTAGCTTCATGGTCTCCAACTCATTCATCTCCTCCAACTCGACTTGATGTTCACTCCCTCGAATGGATAATAAGCTAAGAAACGTATCATTGGGAACATCCCCAAAATCCTGCAAAGAATGAATAGAATGAGATAGATAATTAAGATCATTAGCATTTCCCTTGCTCCACTTTGCCTCCACGGACTTCTTCTCATTCACGACCAACTCCAAATCACCATTCTGATCAAGTAAAGACTCATTCATCAATCCATTCACCTTTGTCTCTACTTTCTCCTCCTTGGACTTCACCATCTCCATATCCTCTTGTAATTGCACTTGATCCTCACAAGCTTGTTTCGGAGCAAGTGACACTTCATCCTCAGCATGAAAAAAGTTCTTCCGCTGCTCTTTATCATCCACTTGATTATGTACACTCAGAATACCATCATCGAATGATGCAGCCCGTGGATTGAGGATTTCAGCTCGTGGGTCAAGGATTGAAGATGACATGGGCTGAAGATGGAAGAAGTTTAATTTTCATTTTTATTATTAGCCCAACATTTATTATTGTTATTTTTATTATTTTTTGATTTTATGGGCTATATTAGCTAGCAGTTTAGCAGACTTTAGTTATGGGCTTTATTTTTAATTATTTCCTACTTAGACTAGGTTTAGATTTCAGCTATACATAGGGCATATGTGATGGGCAAATTTTTCAGCCTACTTTGATATATGAAATAACGTGTTTTCTCTCTTATGAGAATTTTCGAGTTCTTCTTGTGAACCAAGTTGAATTCTTATCCAGCGAATCAATCAAGTTCATCACCCTCGTTTGTGTGTCATTCATCATCCCCGAGTTGCTTAGACAATACCAGTTGGGGTATAGGGAGCTTCGTCTCGTCTATATTACTTCCTGGATTCGATCTAGGAGGTTTTGGGATTTTCCATTATTATCTATCGAGTCTTCCACTTGCGTGTTTGATATACGGTCTGCAAGGATCGTATCATCTTATTCCAACTCAAAATGATTTCGTCGGTTAATTTCTCGACTTCCTCTACCTCCGAACACCGACATACCTACAAAATAATTTTTCTTTTTCTTTTTTTGTCTTTTTTTTTTACAAAAACAAAAATATTAGCTAAAACATGATTCTCACCACCTCACAGGCACTCGTGTATCACTCAGAAGAGAAATCACTTAGCACTCGTATATCACTCAATGATATATGGCTTTTACCCTCTTTTAGTCTCACACTCTCTTGCCTTTTACCACTCAAAATATCTCAAAAAATAACTCCAATCGACGAATCAACAAGCACGAAAAAATTGGAAAACAACTTTCCTAATAGAGCTGCACAAAAATTGGGAGTGTATGATTGGCTCTTAGGCGTATGCGTATGGACGTGTATTTCACGTATGAGTACCCTACCTAATATGCAGAAATATGATTCACAATCACCAATCTCGTTTGTTAATGGCGGACCAATGAATTACCTTGTATGAATCTAAAAAGTCCTCTAATATCAATATGGCAATAACACCAACTTTAATCTCAAACCCCGATGCAGAATATATGAACAATTAATATGCAACTTCGATTATGAAACACCTACCCAACAATTAAAACGAATCTATGAATTCGCTAAGAATTGTACAAAATTGAACAAATAGCACACTGCCCCAAAACAAGATACAATGTTTTTTTTACACGGATTAGGAAGCTGAATGGAAGCAACAAAATTTATGGATTCGATTCAATACGAAAATAAAAACACAACCACAAGAACTCGATCATACTCAATTGACGATTTTATTTTTTTTTAATAGGCTGAACAACTAGGATCAATCAAATACGGAATAAGACATGCAGAATACTAACTCGATCAACCACACACGATGATTCGCAAAAAACCGAATCTGAAGAACAATTTTTTTTTTTTAATTTTTAGATATGCGATAATCAATCAAATACAAAGGCAACAATAATTACTCGACCAGACACAAAATAACAAAGACGCGAAACAAAAACGAGGATAGTACGTGAGCAAGACGAATAACCAAGACGAAATGAATCTGAAAAAAAAAGAAATACGAAAAACCTGGACGATGCAACCTGGCTCTGGTGCCAAATGATACGATCCTTGCAGACCGTATATCAAACACGCAAGCGGAAGACTCGATAGATCATGATGATGATGGATTTGTATACTAGAAAGCAGGCCTTTTTGCTTGTATACATGTGGTTCCATGTTTCACTAACAATTTCCTATCTGATTATGTATGAATTGTTTGTTAAGCATTAAACATCTATTCATTATCTCAAAGTTATAGGCTATATGGTGTGTAGTAGATCATGGAAGACTGTAGTAGCCGGTGTCTCTTGAGATATAAACAGTTATCACAGTTGAGATAGTTTCGGATAAAACTATCGGTATAGATTGTAGCATAAATAGATAAGTAGCTTGTCTTGGTTACTTGTTTATGCTAGTACGTTGATCGTATTGATAGGATCACGGTGAGGTTAATTCTTCTATTCTGAAAGTAGAAGAATCAAGACCTCAGGGACTTAAATGTTATTTAACGTCACACCTTAACTCTAATTGAGTGACTAAGGGTGCATAGTTAGAGTGTGTTGCTTTGATTTACCATGGTTGAGGGTTCAGTTATTGCAATCCAAAATGACCCGTATCTTGGGCAACAACTATAACTAGTACGATCCTTAGTGCATCTGCAATAGAGCACCGTATCCTGGTAGAACAGGTTGATCACATCCCCTGAGGAATTCATTAAGGATTATCATACTAAACCCTGCAGGTGGATTAAGTTCTAGTATGATGAATAAGGAATGAATCATACTACTCAGGAATTAAATAAGAAGTTAATTAACAAAAGCAGTCAGAAGCTTTAGATTAATTAACGGATGTGGGACATCTTAAATACGGGGGTGACTTAAGTCTAATACTAGCCCTGAGCTCAACAGGGATAAAACATGTAGTTCAGTATTATTACTCTAGTGGAATATTTTAATACTTATGATCTGAATTTTATTATGGGCTGAATATAGAGAATTCAGAACATTGGGAGGCCCAATTTTATCAGCTAGTAGAGGCCTAATCTGGCCCAATAAGCTCAATAGGTCACAGTTAAGGAAGAAAGGCCTGATTATCATCAAAGCCCAGTAAGGGGGCGTCCATGATGATGATGGGCGGCTATGTCTAGGCCCGTGAGCCAAGACTGCAACTTAAGCCCATTCTCCTCTTATAAATACTCACTTAAGGCCTCAAGATATTCAATTGATTGATCTCATAATCTAAGAGAGGCTAGGGTTAAGTGAGAGAGAGAGAGAGAGTGCACGACGGCAGCGGTTAAGCTGAGAGACGGCGTGTGCAAGTTTCTTACGTGGCTGGATTTGTAGCGTGTTGTCCATCCAACATCGAATTCGAGCAGTGAAACAGATCAGAAGATCTTCAAGCGAGCTCTCACACGAAATCCAAGAGGTATATCGATTAACATCCTATGATTGTTACATTTAATTCATAGGAGCATAATAGGATTGAATCGAATTAATCATAACCGAAAACGAATCCTTGGGGGCATGAATCGTTCTTCGCTGATCGGTTCCTTCAATTGGTATCAGAGCCCATGGTTATTTATTTCGGCTCTATGGCTGATTCGTTTCATATTATGCATGATTTTAATCGATGAGTGTTGTCGTATGTCGCTTTTCATGGTGTTAGTCGTTTTTTCGGTGCCGGTTTGGCAATTAAATTTGTAATTTTGCGAGATCATAAGGTGCGATTTAGATTAGGATTTTATTTTATTTTTTGTTGTAAACTGCTATACGGAGATGAAAAATACGAAGAACGAGGAAGAACACGCGATTAGAAGACTGGAGCCTGTTCCGGAATTTATTTTATTATTTTGTAATAGAATAGATTAGACAGGAGTAGTCACACCACGAAAAGTGAGTTTTATTTTTGTTTTTATCTCGTTTTTCTTATCAAAGCATGCTATGGATGCAATTTAAACTAAATAAGCATGTTTTGCCTGTCAAGTTGAATAAATTGCGCATGCGGATTGTCAATATAAGCATGATTTAATATTCTTGCGAGCATGTTTTATTTGCTGCGTTTAGAAAATTATGCTTAGGATTATGTGGCAACATGATCTAGCATGTCGACAAACCTTTTGAAAGAAAAATACTAAGCGGATAAAAACATTTATTAAAAATGTTAAGACCTCCATAATTTGATCTTAATGTGAAGTTTTGGTAAAAGTGTGTAAACGATCACACGAACGTGGCTTGCACATTTTATTGAAATAAGTTCACTAGAGTTAAGATTTCTTAACAAAAATATTTTAATCAAAATGAGTAGTGGGAGCCATTTTAAGTAAACGTCCACACTAACGTGGCTTGCTTAAAATAGTAACTGCGGATTTCTCTAGAGTTTTGATTAAAAACAAAGATAGCTTAAGGAAAATGGTTTAATTTTCAAAGTTAAGCTAAAATTATGGTTAAAAGCTTAGATATTAATTATGATACAACTCCCCAACGGAGTCCCTTTCTTAATTAATATGGTCTAGTAAGGTTCAACTATTAATTTTATTTGCCATAAGGAAATAAGGTTGGCTAGAGAATAAAATTAAAGATCGGGTATCTGGTCGAGTAACGAGAACGTAAACGTCCACACGAACGTGGCTTGCGGTCGGCGTTATTCGGGCTATTGAAGGTTTCGTTAAATATTGGTTTATCAAAAGGTTACAATATTTACATTACGAATTTATGCTTACACTTTTCTTACGAGTGTCTACGTATTTATTATTTTCATATATGACTTTAGGCCCGCTTGTTAATGTTCTTACTTCAAAGCCTCTCACTGGTTCCAATTATTTGGAATGGAAGAGGAATCTCGAGTATGTCCTTGTTGCTGAAGAGTACAACTTTGTACTCACAACTCCTGAACCTGCTCCATTGACGGATCAGTCCACTGAGGAATAGAGAGCTGAGCATAAGAAGTGGCACAAGGCCAATGATATGGCGAGGTGTTATATAATGACTTCTATGTCTAGCCAGATGCAATTGGAGCATAAAAGCTTTACTAATGCGGCTAACATTATGCTCAATCTCAAGGAACTCTTTGGAGAGAAAGATAGGGCCGCCCGTTTTGAAGCCATGAGGAAACTCATGACTACTAGAATGATGGAGGGGACTTCTGTGCGAGATCATGTTCTTAAAATGATGAATGCACAGAATGAGTTGGAAGAGTTGAGTGGAGGTATCGAAGGTGAAGCCAAGATCGATATGATACTCCATACTCTTCCTAAATCTTTCGAGAATTTTTATCTGAACGTGGTCATGAACAAAAAGGAGTATACTTCAAACGAACTCCTTAATGATCTCGTAACTGCCGAAGCTATGATGAACGAGGGTGTTACGGCATTATCATCAGTAAAGGCTAGTTCTTCTGCACCGAAAGGTGGAAACAAGAAGAAGGCGTGGCCTCCACGCAAAAAGACGGCAGGTCCTAGTGGGAGCAAAGGTCCGAAGCCTACCGGCGGCGTCAAGAAGCTAAAGGAGAAAGGCAAGTGCTTCAAGTGCAACAAGACAGGACATTGGAAGGCTGACTGCCCTCTAAAGAAGAAGAATGGAGGTACGTCTTACTCATATGTAACTGAAACATGCTTAGCTGCAAGTTCTACCCTGACTTGGGTAGTAGATACTGGCGCAACTGACCATGTATGTTACACCTTGCAGGGGTTTCTGCAGAAAAGGGAGCTGAGTGAAGGCGAGATTACCATCTCCGTGGGCGATGCATCGAGAGTTGCAGCTATCGCAGTTGGAGATTTTCATTTTAGTTTTGGACATTTTATTTTTGTTTTGAGAGATGTTTTATTGGTGCCGGCGTTTCGGCGAAACTTGATTTCTGTTTTGAAACTTTATGACGATGGTTACTCAATAGTTTTTGATAGTGGTGTTTCTATCATGAAGAACAATGAGATTATCGTTTCTGGCACTTTATCTGGTTCTCTCTATACTATAAATTGTCCAATAAATGCATATTTTTCTTCAAACAATGCTATCTCATCATCGAATCCAAGAAAGAGAAAGAATTCTTCTCAAATGAATCAAACCTATCTTTGGCATTTACGATTGGGTCACATCAACCAAAAGAGGATTCAAAGGTTGGTTAGTCATGGTGTTTTGGAAGGATTCCAAATAGAACCATTACCAATGTGTGAATCTTGTTTGGAAGGAAAGATGGTGACTAGACCTTTTAAAGCCAAAGGAAATAGAGCTTCCGAGTTACTGGAATTGATTCATTCTGACCTGTGTGGACCGATGTCAACATAAGCTCGAGGAGGTTATGAGTATTTTGCTACCTTCATTGATGATTACTCGAGATACGGTTACATTTATCTACTTCGCCGCAAGTCCGAGTGTTTTGACAAGTTCAAAGAGTTCAAGTCGGAAGTGGAGAAGAGATTAGGTAAAAGTATCAAGTCATTACGATCCGATCGTGGTGGCGAGTACCTCAGCACCGAGTTCAAGGCTTATCTATCAAAAAATGGGATAACGTCCCAGTTGACTACACCAGGAACGCCCCAACAGAACGGTGTAGCTGAGAGAAGAAATCGAACTCTTTTGGAGATGGTTCGATCGATGATGAGTTATGCACCTCTACCAATTTTGTTTTGGGGATATGCCCTAGAAACAACAGGTTATCTCCTCAATCTAGTACCTTCTAAATCAGTAAGTAAAACTCCTTCCGAATTATGGACAGGACGCAATCCCAGCTTGGGTCATATTCGACTTTGGGGATGTCCAGCACATGTACTGAACAAGGAGGCCGATAAATTGGGTTCTAGGACTGAGGTTAGGCTGTTTATTGGATATCCGAAAGGAACGAAAGGTGTCTACTTTTATGGTACTCAGGATCAGAAGGTCATTGTGAGCACTAATGCCCGATTCCTAGGGGAGGACTATATAAGTAAGCACCAGGCGAGGAGTGATATTGTGCTCTATGAGTTGAGAGCAATGGTAGCCAGTGATCCAACTCAGCCGAGTGTACAAGAGGATGTACCAAAAGTAACTGCACCGATTTCCGACACTGAAGTTCCACCGGCGCCTCGTCGCAGTGGGAGGGTTGTTCGTCAACCCGATCGGTTCATGTTTCTAGGCAAGTCCACTGATATTCTCGCTGGTCTTAAACATGAAGAGACCGACCCCTGGACTTACAAGGAGGCAATGGAGGACGAGGATGCGGATTCTCGGCGAGAATCTATGGATACTGAGATCGAATCCATAGTAGACATGGATGTGTACGACCTTGCGGAGCTGTCAGATGGCAAGAAGGCCATTGGTTGCAAGTGAGTGTACAAAAGAAAGAGAGATTCTGATGGGAAGGTTACGGCCTTTAAATCTAGATTGGTGGCGAAAGGATGCACTCAGCGTGAGGGCATAGATTATGAGGAAACATTTTCGCCGGTAGCCATGATTAAAACCATCAGAATTATCTTATCCATGGCAGCACACTTAGACCTAGAGGTTTGGCAGATGGATGTCAAGACTGCGTTCTTGAACTGTTATCTTGAGAAAGATAAGCATATTTATATGCGCCAACCTGAAGGCTATGTGGCTAAAGGCCAAGAGCATCTCGTATGGAAGTTGAAGAAGTCCTTGTACGAACTTAAGCAAGCTTCGAGATCCTGGAACATACGTTTTGATAGTCTGATCAAATCTTATGGATTTGTTCAGTGTTCATACGAGAGTTGTGTTTACAGGCTCAGTGCGGATGGAAGCGTGGTAATCTTAGTATTGTACGTAGATGACATACTTCTCGTTGGCGACAATGTGAATGTGTTATCAGGCGTAAAAGGGTTGGTTGTCTGAACAGTTCAAGATGAAGGACTTGGGAGAAGCTGTTTACATCCTAGGGATCAAGGTGATCAGAGATCACCAGAAGAGGATGTTAGGCTTAAGCCAAGCTTCATATATTGATACTGTGATCGCTCGTTTCAGCATGTAAAATGCCAATAAGGGATTTCTTCCTTTCAGACATGGCATCGCTCTATCGAATGAGATGTGTCCGAAGACACAAAAGGAGATAGACGACATGAAGGCTATACCGTATGCTTCAGTGGTTGGGAGCCTCATGTATGCAATGCTGTGTACTAGACCGGATATCTGTTATGCCGTGGGATATGTGGCAAGATATCAGTCTAACCCTGGTCAGGGACATTGGACGGCGGTAAAGCACATCTTGAAGTACATCAAGAGGACAAGGGATTATGTGCTGAATTACCGGTCCGATGAGTTAATCCTGAGAGGGTATACGGACTCAGACTTCTAGGCTGATCGAGATGAGAGGAAATCTACCACCGGTTATGTGTTCACCTTGGGAGGTGGAGCTATCATTTGGAAGAGTGTGAAGCAAAAGTGCATCGCAGACTCCACCATGGAGGCCGAGTATGTGGCTGCTTGTGAGGCTGCAAAAGAGGCTGTGTGGCTCAAAAAACTTCCTTCATGAGCTAGATCTGGTCTTGAGTTTGCCCAAATGTATCACGGTGTACTGTGATAATTCTGGTGTGGTTGCAAACTGTAAGGAACCCAGAGCTCACAAGGCGAGTAAACACATTGACAGAAAGTACCATATTGTGCGAGATTTCATACAACGGGGTGATATAGAAGTGAAGAAAATCCCTTCAGCGGATAATCTGGCGGATCCATTCACAAAGAGCTTGACAGCCAAGGTTTTTGACAAGCATGTCGATGGATTAAGGCTGCGGAGCCTCCCACACAATTAAACTTTGAGTATAAATGGGAGAAGATGTGTAATAGATGCTAGATATAGACACTTGCCTATTGTCACATTGTATACTAAAAGTTTGCTTTAGTATAAGTGGGAGATTGATGGATTTGTATACTAGAAAGCAAGCCTTTTTGCTTGTATACATGTGGTTCCATATTTCATTAACAATTTCCTATCTGATATGTATGAATTGTTTGTTAAGCATTAAACATCTATCCATTATCTCAAAATTATAGGCTATACGGTGTGTAGTAGATCACGGAAGACTGTAGTAGCCGGTGTCTCTTGAGATATAAACAGTTATCACAGTTGAGATAGTTTCGGATAAAACTATCGGTATAGATTGTAGCATAAATAGATAAGTAGCTTGTCTTGGTTACTTGTTTATGCTAGTACGTTGATCGTATTGATAGGATCACGATGAGGTTAATTCTTCTATTCTGACCTAAGTAGAAGAATCAAGACCTCAGGGACTTAAATGTTATTTAACGTCACACCTTAACTCTAATTGAGTGACTAAGGGTGCATAGTTAGAGTGTGTTGCTTTGATTTACCATGGTTGAGGGTTCAGTTATTGCAATCCAAAATGACCCGTATCTTGGGCAACAACTATAACTAGTACGATCCTTAGTGCATCTGCAATAGAGCACCGTATCCTGGTAGAACAGGTTGATCACATCCCCTGAGGAATTCATTAAGGATTATCATACTAAACCCTGCAGGTGGATTAAGTTCTAGTATGATGAATAAGGAATGAATCATACTACTCAGGAATTAAATAAGAAGTTAATTAACAAAAGCAGTCAGAAGCTTTAGATTAATTAACGGATGTGGGACATCTTAAATACGGGGGTGACTTAAGTCTAATACTAGCCCTGAGCTCAACAGGGATAAAACATGTAGTTCAGTATTATCACTCTAGTGGAATGTTTTAATACTTATGATCTGAATTTTATTATGGGCTGAATATAGAGAATTCAGAACATTGGGAGGCCCAATTTTATCAGCTAGTAGAGGCCTAATCTGGCCCAATAAGCTCAATAGGTCACAGTTAAGGAAGAAAGGCCTGATTATCATCAAAGCCCAGTAAGGGGGCGTCCATGATGATGATGGGCGGCTATGTCTAGGCCCGTGAGCCAAGACTGCAACTTAAGCCCATTCTCCTCTTATAAATACTCACTTAAGGCCTCAAGATATTCAATTGATTGATCTCATAATCTAAGAGAGGCTAGGGTTAAGTGAGAGAGAGAGAGAGAGTGCACGACGACAGCGGTTAAGCTGAGAGACGGCGTGTGCAAGTTTCTTACGTGGCTGGATTTGTAGCGTGTTGTCCATCCAACATCGAATTCGAGCAGGGAAACAGATCAGAAGATCTTCAAGCGAGCTCTCACACGAAATCCAAGAGGTATATCAATTAACATCCTATGATTGTTACATTTAATTCATAGGAGCATGATAGGATTGAATCGAATTAATCATAACCGAAAACGAATCCTTGGGGGCATGAATCGTTCTTCGCTGATCGGTTCCTTCAGATGAAAAATCTCAAAACCTCCTAGATCGAATCCAAGAAGAAATATAGACGATACGAAGCTCCCTATACCCCAACTGGTATTGTCTAAGCAACTCGGGGACGATGAATGACACACAAACGAGGGTGATGAACTCGATTGATTCGCCGGATAAGAATTCAACTTGCTTCACAAGAAGAACTCGAAAATTTTCATAAGAGAGAAAACAAGTTATTTCATATATCAATGTAGGCTGAAAAATTTGTCCATCACATATGCCCTATATATAGCTGAAATCTAAACCTAGTCTAAGTAGGAAATAATTAAAAATAAAGCTCATAACTAAATTCTGCTAAATTGCTAGCTAATAAAGCCCATAAAATCCAAAAATAGTAAAAATAACAATAATAAAATGTTGGGCTAATAATAAAAATGAAAATTAAACTTCTTCCATCTTCAATCATTAGCCCACGAGCTGAAATTCTCGATCCACGGGCTGCATCAATGTTTCAACAGATGGTCAAGATCTACATAAATGGATAAATATTTGTATTAATTAATGCAATTGAAATTAATTTTGTAGGTTAAAAAGGGCAATACCGTACAAATGTAAAAATGCAAAACTAATTCACCGCAAATCAGGGATCTTGAAATCCTATTATTTAGGGGTGAGCACGGGTCGGTTAACCGACCATTTTACACCTAAAAAAACCGACCATGCAGTTTTTTATCGGGTCGGTTAACCGTTATAAATTAAAAAATAAAGACCAAAAACCGTGAAAGCGGTTAACCTAAAAATCGGGCCGGTTAACCGTTTATCTAACGGTTAACCATAAAGAAAAGAAATATTCTATATCTTAGAATATACATGCAAAATAAATAATTTACAAAAATTTAGAAACAATGAAATTTAATTGCGTAATCCTAATAGAATAAGCTTTGGAATAACTTAAACTAACAATCGAGCTACCTTCAATTGCTTATTAACTTTTGGCTCCATCAATACTCAGAATTTGGTGATTTTCTCTCAAACTTTATTAGTAATATCTAATAATATATATATATATATATATATATATATATATAATATAATATAATATGTATATATAAAAAATCATATATTTATTTAATTGGTACCGGTTCGGTTAACCGCCGGTTTTTTAGGCATAGAAACCGAAACCGAACCGTTAGAATCGGGTTTTGAAAATTAGAAATAAAAACCGAACCATACTGTTCGGTTACCCATATTTTCGGATCGGGTTCGGTCTGGATAGTCGGTCGGTTCGGTTTTTCGGTTTCTTATGCTCAGCCCTACTATTATTCATGTTTGATTGTAAACTCAAAATTTCACTATGCATTGATGCATTACATAAAATAAAATATTTCTGCATGCATCGTGTTCGACGAGAAAATCTGGAAAAAAAAAAAAAAAAAAAAATTACGCATAATTAAGTTCAGGTGCAACAATTTTTGTCTAAACATGTGCATGTTTTGCAATTTATAGCGCATATTTTTGTTAATAAGTATGCATATTTAAGTACAAAGTAAACATCTATATATTCTTAACAAAAATAAAATAAGAATAATTGTAAAAATGTATAGTATAATTAGCCATAATGCACAATCAAAATTGTACAATGTTTGTATTTTAATTTGCATATTCTTTTAAATTCTTAGGCATAACCTTAACTGAAAAAGAAAAAAAAGAATAATTTTAAAAATGCATTATATATATAACGATAATGCTTAACAAATTGAGGGAAAATGCATGCATTTCGTTGTCCTTATTTTGAACAAAAATAATATAATGATATTTTAAAAAATGCATGCATTAACGATTTTGCATAATAAAGCGACATAGAATGTACATTTTTAAGAAATATACTGATTAATTTTAAATCCTAAACAATGTGTGTTTGGTAGAATACATAGGATATGGTAGGGTAATAATCTCATGATTATAATATAGATATTACTATAGTTGAGAAGTGTTTGGTAGGCAATTTTAAGAATCAAGATAAATTATACATTTGACCAAAATAACCTTAAAACATTTGTTGTCTGTGTACGCCTTCTCTCTCTATCAAAAACACAAAAGACATAAAGGAGATGAAGTAGAGAAAGAGAAGAAACCACCACAGAAACCACCACTCTCGAACTGAATCATTTCCTTGTATTTCAAAAAAACTTTCAAGGAAGCTTCTGATAAAATAAAATAAAAAATAGGAAGGGAGCTTAATTGAATAAATGCGCAGCACAATCACAGTAATTCCATCGAATAAGAACACAAATGAAAAAAAAATAAAAAAAAAATACATGTTTATAGAAGAAATCACAGAAAATATCAAATGTTCCAATACGGATTACAACTCAAGAAACGAGAATTGGAATATCAACAATTGTGAAATGAAAATAGCAGTAGAATAAATACAATTCGATTTCTAAGTTTCGAAAAGAAGTGAAATTCTTCAAAGAGAATAATTTTGGGGAAGAGATTCCACTCGCTTTGGAACGAGATTCCATATTATCTCAAATCATTAATTGGTCGATGATGGTGGTGGCTCTCTCTCTCTCTCTCTCTAGAACCCGACGGGTTCTCATTGATGAATTGTCACGACCGCACTTTGTGAATCAATAGCTAAGTTTGGTAATTCGTGACTATGGGTGAATTATGGAGTGATGAATGGGAAAACGAACATATTGTAGAAATCTGCCTCATTCCTTACATAGGAAAATATCTCACAACTAATAGACTGACACCAAAAACTGATCAAGGTACGAAAGTATTATCTTGGGGTACAACCACATCGAATAGAGTGTACTGATTTAGAGTGTGTGCAGCGGAAAGAAGTTACTGAAATACATGTATGGAGACATGCATTACCAAGAGTATTTCAACTATGATAGTTACTGATTTGACAAAACACCGCCAGTCACTCCACATTACCCTGCTCAACCAGCACATCAGAAATAATGTACAGGGCTGAGTACGAGAGTACTCAGTGGACACATGCCCGAAACATTTGTCTTATTGTCATCCATACTACTGGTAACGCACAGGGTTTTGCTTTTAAAAAACATCCATGCTTACCAAAACATTTGATGATTAAAAATGTCTGCGCAGGCTAATTTCACTGTATCTTACCATATCCGAAAACATGAGTACCGTAAAGGTGGCCACCTTCACGGCACCTGACCAGCCAACTGCCGTTGGGTCTAGCCGCACTGTGTACACTAGCCCTCGTAAGATAGACATCTTACTAGGACCCGAATTCGATTAACACATAATTGGCACGTCCAACTCAGATAGGTTTCATACAAAAACTGAAAACATTTATGGCATGACAATAGTATAAGAGCTAACATCTAATAAAACATGCTTTTGTTTTTATAGAAAGCCCACCTCATTTGCTCTCCTTAGCTGTTATTGAACTCTTACGCCTTCTTGGCTACTGCTCTCTCTTCCCTGACCTTCGTTTAGAGAATGAAATAAGATTCTCGCTTATCGATATAAACTTATCGAAATTAATTCTAATCTTATGTTTATTCGAATATCAATCTTAACTCCAGTGACGTTATCACTCCTATCTAAGCTTGATTTATTTATTCCGTTATGTGAACGAATTATGCGAGAACTTCTTAATAAATCATTTATTTGATTTATTGTTAATTAATTGAGAGGTTCCTCAATTAATTAATCTTAATTATGTAATTGATTATCTGAATCAATAACTCTAAATCATTTAATCTGAGTTAATTAACTTATCTCAAAAGTCATAAATTAATTCTTTACGAATTATTGAAACCTATTTACGAATAAGCTACGATTTAGAAGTCGTGTCTCGATCCGTATTTAATTTAAGATTGAGCTCATAATTAATTAGGGATTTTGGCCCAAATAAATTCAGCCTACTTATTAAGTTAGTCCGGTCCAACTGAACATGAATTTCGGCCCAGTACTTAGTCCAGCCCAGAACCCTTGGCTTGGCCCGTTGCTTACTCAGCCCGGCCCGGTCTTCTTTAAGAGAAACCCTTCTCCTTTTCTTCATTATTGCACAGCCGACGCTCTCCCTCTCTAGCTCAACCTCTCGCCGGTCCTTTCTCCGGCCATTCCGCCAGCTGCCGACTTCATCTTCCTCGTCCTCACTCTTCCTCGTTCTCTTCTTTGCCTCTTGTAGATCTTATTCTGCGAAATTTCTCCCAATTTGAAACCTAATTCGAATTTGGGCAGGAGAGAAATTATTTTCTCCACCATCGTCGGCTTCGATCGGCACCGCCGTCGAAGATCTGTCGTTGTCGGCCGCCGCTTTTCCCCGTGCCTAAATTGTTGTGCTCGTATTCAAGGTTTCTTCGATTCACAACCACCGCCGAGCTTTTCTGCCGTCGGTAGCTTTCCGTTGCCGCGTGAGACGGCATCGACGCGGTGCAACTCCCGCCGGCTCGACCCTCTCTTTTTCTCTTTAGGGTTTCGACCCTCAAAACAAAATCCCAAATTCGTTTCGTTTATTTTTGTTCGATTGATTAAGTTTTCTTGATTGTTATTTTATTTTATTTTTTTTACTGCTGATCTTGTGCTCTGTTTTGCAGGTTCCGGCAATCGACGATCAAAGGCCCTGCTGCTGCGGCATCTTCAGCGTCGAGGCTGCAGCCTCGACGGAGGTCGATTCTCCTTCTCGCTCTCTTTTAAAATTTTGTTTATTAACTAGTTATCTACTAGATTATGCTTAGGATTGTATTGTAGTAGAACTTAGGAACTTGCTCTTGGTTCTATTCTGAGTTCGAACTTAATAGCTCTCTGATTTTAAATCTGTTATCTGAGTTATCAAGTGTTGTTAGGAGTTAGGGTGCTTTCCTATGGTTCTGAATTAAGCCTGATTTTACTATGGTTTGGGGTTGTTCTTGAACTGAATTTAATGATCAAGCATGAATATATGTATATATATATATATATATATATATTGAAGTATGAGATTAGGGCTCTTTTATAAATAAGACTAGTAGTACTCATTCTCTGCTTTTGAAAAGAACATATTGCCGATTTGACATGCTTTCCTACTCTCATGATTTCTTGGTTTAAGGTTCATGAACATGCTATTGATGTTTATAACTATCTTGAACTTGAAGAAGTATTATGCCTTACTATTAAGAGATTTCAGAAACGCTACTTGCTTCTATTATGAGTCTAGCTGTTGTTAGAAGGCTTGAGAGGATTAAGCTTCTTAGTATCCATAACGGTGAGTATGCGATATGATTTCAGGCTTGGTTTATTACATTCCTGGTATCCAGTTCCAGTTTAATACATTTTTCAGAATTGATAAGCTAGAGGTGTCATGCTAGGAAAACGAAAACATGCTCGGTATTAAGAAAACTATAGTGGGGCTTTTAGATGGCTTACTTGTTTGAAGGTTGAGGCTGAAAGGGGTGACAGAGGGCTGTACCTTCAGTCTTCTCCCTGGTTTCTCCTCTTCCTCCTTCTCAACCGTCAGCTTCTTTCTTCCTTCTTTCTCTTTTGGTTTTCTCTAGTTTCTTACTTTATTCTCTTGGTGAAATCTCCAGATTTTGGTGAAGGGTGGAGTGGAAGGAATGGCTGTAGAAATGGATGCATATAATATATATGGTAGCTTTCAGCCTTAGTACTTGATCTTGGTTAGGAGTATGCTTTACACATCGGACAAGGATCTCTTCTAAATCTCTTAGCTGATTTCTTTTCTTTCTTTTTGCAGATTTTCTGGAGCTGAAGGGTGGCTGCAAGAGTGGTTGAAAAGCTGAAGTTGAGAAGACTGTTTTGGTTGGCTGAGGAGACTTTGTCCACCTTTCTTTTTATAAGCTGAAGGACCGAGCCTTTCTCTTGTAATATATATATTAGACAAAGACTGAATATGTAGCTCAGAGATTAAGTTGATGTAATCTCTTTATTTACTTAATTTAATTGTGGATTTGTATATAAATATTTATGTGTATACATAATATTACTTCTCAGTACAATTTCTTAATCCTCTTCTTTTCTACCTATTTGGGCTTGGCCCAATTGTTGAGTGAATAGTTAATTCTAGTGTATGGGCTTCGGCCCAAAATTCTAAAGTTAATGGGCTTGGCCCAATAGCTATCGTTCACTAATTATCTCCCGAATAAATAATCGAGGCATTCGAGTTTGATTTATTCTTACCAAAAATAATCAGACTACAAGTAAGTACTTAACTAATTAGACGAACACTCCAATCTAATACTTAATTGTTTGCTTAACAAATAGTGACTAGTAATCAAGTTGCTACTTGATTTTAAATTGAGAAATTCATTCCTCGGGAACATATGTATATCGATTGGATGTGGAATTGATTTGCTAAAGGCCAATAATTTCTTTTAGCTCGTAAATAAGCTTCTAGTATAATTAGGAAAATACGGGACATTACATCCTCCCTCTCTTAAAAGAAATTTCATCCCGAAATTTGCATGTATCTCTTAGAAAGCTTTGGGCATTCTCCCATCCTATTATTCTCAAGTTCTCACGCAGCCTTGTTTTGCCCGTGGTACTTTCATAAACTTTTACTGAGATAATCCATTTATCCTTTAGCTATTTCACCTCTTGGTCTCAGATTTCCTTCGATTTGTTTTCATAGCTCTTAAGTCTGGGCTAAGGAAAAAAAAAATATATATATATATATATATATATATATATATATATATATATAAATTCATCTTGGTAACTTACACGCTTCGGATCGAGCACGTATTTCCCAAGTCATGAAATGTGGTAAGCTACTAGACCTATTCTCTCGAGGATCTCCTAGGGTCCTATCAAGCGGGGTCTAGACTTTCCTTTGTCACCGAACTTACTACCCCCTTAGAAGGTGATATTTTCGAAAACATTTTCTCTTATCTCAAACTGAATCTCCGCTTGATGGGTATTGGCATTAGACTTATGTTTATCATGAGGCTATTTATCATATTTCCGGTATGTCATATGATCTCGGTCTTTTCGTTAATCACATCAAGGCCTAAAATGTTCATTTTGTCGACTTTATTTGAATAAGGCTGTGGTCCACACTTCATCTCTTACGATGCTTCGTACGGTACTGTACCTATAGTCGTTCGATAGCTATTGCTATATTTCAACTCAACCAATGATGATTCCAGCTCTAAATGCTATCAACTATTGAGTAATCATTCTCAGTACACCTTCGAGAGCTTGGTTTGTTCCCTCCGATTGACTATCAGTTCGGAAGGGAAGAGAGCGTTATTTTAACACAGTGCCTAACTCCTTCTGCGAACTTACCCAAATCTAGACATGAATCTAGTATATTGATCTGACGTGATAAAAAATGGATCATCATATAACCGAGCATTTTTGTGCACACCATGGGCTAGCTGGTCAGATTCGTTAGTGATTTGGGAAGTATTTCTTCCTCTTGAACTAGTTACTATTCTTACAAAGTCTAGGGCCATGTGATCTCACCTGCATCGGTATGACTAGTCTTCTTATGGCACTATTATCTACTTCTCAATAATCTTTAACTTGTTCTTATGGATCTCATCCATAGTTTCTCATACTCTTGTTCCTCTAATTCAAACTGAATCTCAGTTTGTTGATTATCTGCACAAGATTCCTGTCTATCTTGAGTCTCTTTGATCCTTTCTCTGATTTGACGCTCAGTCTCAATCTGTCATGATTGAAACTAGCACTCTGGGAAGGTGTAATATTTCTTGAATATACGATTGAGCTAACCTCTCTAATCTGCGAGTTATCGGAATTAGAATGAAGTGAGCACTCTTGGCCAGAGGTCTATAATTAACTAGATGGGTGTATTCTCCCTATTCAATTTGGGTAATTCTGCCACAAAATCCATGGCGATATGCTCCCATTTCCACTGCGGAATTTCTAAGGGTTGCAACTTGCCATAAGGTCGTTAATGCAGAGCCTTCACTTGCTGACAGGCCAAGCACCTTCCGACAATTGAAGTTTTATCTCTCTTCCTTCTGTCCACCAAAACTTCTTTTTCAAGTCCTAGTACATCTTTGTACTTCTAGGGTGAGTGATGTGTGGTGTATCGTGAGCTTTACTCAAGATCTCGTGTCTGAGCTCTTCACTGGGTGGAATGCACAGTCTTCCTTTGACTGTAATTGCATATCCGGCTTCTTTGCGATAATCTCCAGACTCTCTCATTCTTATCTCCAAGTGTATCTCCTTGAGTGATTCATCTTTTCTCTGAGCATCTACGATTCGACTTCTCAAGTCAGGTTCTACAATTTAGAGTAACAATATTTTCTTCCACTGTCTTGGTGGTGGCACCATTTCCAAGTCCATCTTGTTGGACTCATGAATAGGTGACTCTTCACTGTTGAGTAGGAATGCTAGTTTTAAGTGGGTTCTGCGACTCAAGGCGTTAGCCACTACATTGGCAATCTCGGGTGGTAACTGATTTCGTAATCTTTTACTAATGCAAGCCACTTCTTTCAACTTGTATTCAAGTCTTTCTGCTCCAATACTAAATTGGTGAAAGTCGTACGTCTCGCTGTGTAAAGATAGTGTTGATAAATTTTCGAGGCAAGAACAAAAGCTGCTAGTTTTAAATTGTGAGTCTGATACTTAGCTTGGTGTATCTTAAGTGGTTGTGAGTGTACTTACTCATTTACTTGTCTTGCATAAACATGCAATTTCATCATCAATCTTTCTAGTCGCGTTGGATTGTATGATGAAATCCTAATTAGTTCTTCGAGCTTTCTAAGGGTAGGGTAATGGTTAATTTTTTTATTTTTTTTCTTAAGTTCTAACTTCCTCCTCTAATACACATATTAATGGTTTTACTATCTTGGTGGATTCTTCGAAGAGTCCTTGATGTTACCCTGCTATACTTTAGAGCTCCAACTTTCACATGGTGGGGTTAATGATTTCTAGCTTTATAAAGCCTCTACTCTCTCAGGATCGCTTTGATTCCTTCAGAGTAGGCAATAGGTTCTAGGAACATTATTTCCTGTAGGTCAACCCGAATTTACCAAATTTGGTAAAAGATTGATTCTAACACAACTTAGTCTATATGTATATAAGGGAAACTTAACTAAGTATCCATGAGAAGTTCGGTTTCTAAGATTCATGCTCACTGTTGGGCATTGGTTAATCCAATGTTATATTTACTAACTTGTGATGATTATATCTACTTTGGAAGTCTGTCTTAGGTACATCTCTTGTCTAATAATCAATTAACGGTATCACGATGTTAAATCTATCCTCGAGAATAGTCTTGTTCTCTTGAGTTGGTTAAGCATGTCACCATTCTAGGTACATGATACTCCATTTCCGGGCGTGGTCTTGTTCGTTTCTTGACAGGCTATGAACATACTTAAGGCGTTGTCCTTCCTTTTCACGAAGAAGAGTCCGGGCGCCTCCACCGCACTCCTAAGTTTAATGAATTCCAAGCCCGAAGCCCTTGGAGTCGCGTTTTTGGTCCTCTTTCATCCTTACGACACCCTAGAAGGCATGTTGGATATCAGGACTGGTCTCGCATGTTTCTTTGCCTAGTATACGGTTTGGAAATGCAAATGCTCGTGTGATTCATCTGACTCATATCTCTTTCACAACCCTCGGCTTCTTAGTTCAGGTACGCAAGGTAAGTCGGCTCCTTAGCAAGGTAGCTACTTTATGGAAGAGATGGATAGGTTTTGCCTTTCCATAGCGATTTTGTGGGATATCCCAAGCTCCTTTTCTGGCATACTTTTAAGGAATTCGGCCTCTCCTTCCAGAGGGTGATGGTATAGCTTTTGGCTAGCCAGTGATTCCTAAGATTATATCCACTTCATTTCTATGTATGACGCGGAAATTTTTATTTAATAACTATCTGAACCTAGGTTCAATTCTAGATTCGAGTACAATGTGTAAGAGCAATGATTTCTCTTACAAGTGAGGTGGTTCTCACTTCTGTCCATATTTGTACTATTCTCGATCTTAAGTTGTCTACGCATGCTTTGCAATAAGTAATGTAGAATATCCATCTTTAAACTAGATTATTGGGGTGCATCGAGGATTTAGCTCATACCTTCCATGTTTCCTTGATCCCTAACGAGTTGCTCCTGTCTTCTGGCATAGGCCTTCGCCTTCTACTGTTGTTTGTACCAAAAGCTCGGATGGTTCTGAGGTGGGAGTGGGGGTGGTGGTGGGGAAAATTGTTATGGTGGTGCTTGTAATGCATGAAGTTGTTGTGACTTGTTTGTTTGATTCGGTCCGGCACCCGTCCCCTTCTGTTTGTTAGGGCAACTGTTCGCGTAGTGCCCCTTCTGCCCACAAGCATAGCAACTATCATTTCCTGTTCTATAGTTTCCACTATGCACCTTGTCATACTTAGAACATGGTTTAGGTTTCGGCGAATAATTTGCAGACTGCTCCGGGGTAGTTGCTCCTCCAAAGTTGTGGGAGCGTGACTGTCCTTTCCATGGTTCCTTCTCACGTTGTTTCCTCCCTTGACTACTCTCCCATTTGTGCTTCCCATTCCCACTTTGTGTCTGGGAGTGAGACAGCATTGACGTTGGTGCTGTCACAGGTTTATCTCCGGGCATCGCGGCTTCGACATCCAATGCCCTGCTTAGTGATTCAGGATATGATAGTCCCCCGTGGCTTGCTAGTGCCATCCTAATCTCGTGCCTTAGACCGGCACAAAATTTCTCAGCCATTTTCTCATCTCTGTCGTATTCCGTCACAGTCATCTTTCCTTGTTTTAGATTATAAAACTCAGTTTCCTTCTTCTTTCGGTAGCTCTTGGGAACATACTTGTCATAAATTCCTATCTTGAACTGATCCCAAGTGAGATTCTCCCGTTGCTCAGGGGTCATAGTCTTTCGTCGTGCCTCCCACCAGAAGTCGGCTGATCCAGTTAACTGGAAGAACACGCAAGTCAAGCGTTCCTGGTCAGTGCAGCGTAAGAAGTTAAATATGCGTTCCATGATTCTCACCCAATTCCCAGCCTCTGCTGGGTCCTTTATGCCGTTGAACACAGGCGGATCATGTCTAAGGAATAACTCCTCAATCCTACGCTCATGTGGAGGCGGTGGTGGGTTCGCACCATGAGCTCCATGGGGTTCACCTCCATTGTTTCCTTGCTCAATTTCTTGCTCTCTTCCAGGATGTCTCAGTCTAGCTCTCGGTGGCATCCTGACAGATTAACAACTATTAGCTTACTACTTATTCCAATTTTTTCGCTTATAAGAAGTGCGAGATGTTAATTACAACTTCTAGCATCTCTAGAGAATATTATATGTTGAGTCATACTCCGAACTGACGGGTATGCTTCCTCGCTACTTCCTCATTGGTTATCTAAGTGGAAATGATGTTCATAGAATACGAACTGACACTTGAAGATATTTTCAATGGTGATAACGTTTCAATTTTAGTTTAGCACTGAATCAAAAAGTTTCATCAACAATTATCAAACCAGAGTGGAAAGAACAATCGGATGAGTAGAGATGAAGTGGCAAAGGGTTTAAAAAAAAAAAGAAAAGAGGTACCCTCTTGCCGATACCCATCTGAATTCTGATCTGGGAATGATTCTACCAAGATTGAGATTATGTGCCAGTTCCACATAAGCACAGCCTCAGCATGAATCCTTCTACCGTACTTTGGTGGTTTAGTCAAAGAATGACACAAAGGATCCTCAAGGTATAACAAACTTTTGTCTTAGCTCAAAAACTTTCTCCACTTGTTACTTTTCTAAAGAAGGGGCTCGATTGACTTCAAGGGGTTTAGAAAAGGTGCATGCCACATCATAAGACATTAGTAGGCAAGGTTCTCCCTTAATTTACTGCCTTCATAACTTCATTAACTCTCCACACTCACTAACCCTTAAGATTAGGGATTGTCATTTCCTTTTTAAGGATTAACTATTAATGAAACATGTCATCATTGTTAACGACGCATACATGTGGGTAGTGATATTGTCCCGTATTTAGTTTTAATTTTGAACTCTCAACTTCTAATTTATTTCCTTTCCCCAATGACATCTTGTCGATCTACCACTATTGCAAAATTTTGAGACTTAATCATATTGGACATGGCTATTTTCAAGGAAGCGTTCTTCCTCAGGTGCCCATCTCTCGTAAAGAGTTACATCTTGGCTACATTATTTTAATAGGTGAAATTATTCACTCCAAGTGGCACTGTGCCCTGATCCTTTACTACTATGAAGTAGTCTAATCGTGGGAATGCATCGACTTGCTTTCTTTCTTATTTAACCTCATCATTTATAGCGTTTAAACTTATCTCGTCTTATCTCGTCTTTCTCTCTTTTTATTAGATTCTTCTTTCCCCTCCAAGTATGTAGTGACATCATTGGGATTGAAGTGGACTTACTTATTTTGCCACATGTAGTTTAGTTAATTATACCATTGAAGCATGCTAATATCGAAGGCATTAGCAACCTTGTCTTTAATCAATTTCTCTAGCAAGGGTGTCGACTGATCGACTGAACTCATCTCGACCTTCGTCGGTTCTTCTTTCTTCTTGCATCTTGCAGTACTCCTCGTCTTTCTTGGCTTGGCTAGAAACGGAATTCGTTCCCATACTTAGTTTAAGCTTACTTCTTTCAAGGTAAGTATCTAAAGCAACTAGGTTCTCAAGATAAGTTCACTTATTTCTCTAAGTGATCTAAAAACTAGTTTCCACTATGTTCTAGAGTTGAACTTGTAAATTTCTCTTTACCTCGTTGAGCGTGATGCATCGGAGTGCCGGGTTTTGTCAAAGAACTCTGCTAAGTCTAGCGATACAAGTCTAGACTTTACTATGAAGAAAGACTCTTGGATTTCAGAGCGAACCTAGTGCTCTGATACCATTCTGTCACGACCGCACTTAGCTAATTAATAGCTAAGTTCGGTAATTCGTGACTATGGGTGAATTATGGAGTGATGAATGGGAAAACGAACATATTGTAGAAATCTACCTCATTCCTTACATAGGAAAATATCTCACAACTAATAGACTGACACCAAAAACTGATCAAGGTACAAAAGTATTGTCTTGGGGTACAACCACATCGAATAGAGTGTACTGATTTAGAGTGTGTGCAGCGGAAAGAAGTGATTAACACGTATTTTATGTGCATGTTGAGTGTGCTTTGAGTGTGTTTAAGTCTCGATTCATGTGCTTAAAGGGTAGAAATGCTAGGGTTTCCTAACTTGTAGCATACTTTATATTTTTCTCATTTTTTCCCAGTTTTCGATCCAATTTTGTAAGAATTTGAAAGAGCATTCAAGTAGCTAAGGATTGAGGGCCGGAAACGAGGAAGAATCGAGCTCTATTAGAGTGAAACTTGTGTTTAAAATGTGGAATTTCAAGTTCTATAGTTAGGGTTTCACTAGTTTACTTTCATTTATGTTTTCCTCGTTCTCTCGAGTTTCTTTATGCTTTTGGCAGGAATAATGGAGAAATTATTTGGCCAAATTAATCATTCCATGACGAAGAGGAGCTCGTTAGGAAGCCATAGCAAAAAGCGGATCGAAAATCGGAGTTCGAACGAGAGAGAACGAGCGAAAACGGTGAAGATGCGCAAGAGAAGGAAAACCGGCGGGTTGGCCGGCGGTTTGTCAAACCGCCGGGAACCAACATCAAACCGCCGGTTCACCACCAATTTTGGCATCATAGACGGCGGTCTGGCCAGCGGTTTGCCAGACCGCCGGTTCCCCTTCCCACAGACCGCCGGTTCGGCGGGAAGTGCACTTAAGGGGCGAGTTCGGCTCGTCCAAACTCGCCCCGATTCGTCCCGTTTCACCCCGATTCGACCCAAACTCGATTTGTGATGTATTTAACCCCTAAATTCACCCCATTTGGAGATCTTTTGCATACTTTAATATTTTAGAACCCTAGAAATATTTCCCTATTTCCTTTTTAATAAATTCAAGATTGTTGGAGCTTTAGTTTGTGGATTCAAGATTCAAGACCATTTTCTTCTTCCTTTTTAAATTCTCTATCTTTTAAGCATGATTTCATTTATTTTTCATGGTTTAATTTCTTCAATTATGTCTAGCTAAATTTCCTTTGGTTCCAATATATGAAGATGTGATCAAGATCCTTGGGTTTTTAGGTATTGTAGTTGGATTTGCCTTCTAATTCATATGTCTTGTGGTTTGGGACTTGATTTTATTGCATGATTGATTGGCCATCATTGAGTGCATACAAGGTATTTGGTTAAATGCTTAGGAGGCTTTAATTCATAACACTTGACATCAAATCACACCATATTAGTAATTCTTGCTAGTAAGAGCTTCTAGATAATTAATTGAGCTTTTTGGAGTTAATTTATGCATCTTGAGACCTAGCGGAGATAGATGTCATAGGTTAATCCACTTACATTTATTGCTTTGAGAAAAGAGTTGATGTATATCCTATAAAGAACTCCCATATGAATTAGATTAAATCGGTTCATCCTTGCAAATCCCAAAACCTATGCTTCTAGTGAATGTCGGATTATATTTGGAACCATATTTTCTCTTATTGATTGTTATTGTTTGTTACTTGTTTGCTAGTTGATTTTATCATTTTAATTTGTCATTAATATTTGGGAAAGCACAAAAACATGATATCTTGCAGCTTGGATAGTAGTTAAATAGCTAGATTACTAGTTGAAACTCTTACGCCATATCATTTCCTGTGGATTCGACTCGAATATACTATTCGATATCATTGCTCTCTCTACTCTTAAAAAGTAGGGCGATCAAGAAGTTACTGAAATACATGTATGGAGACATGTATTACCAAGAGTATTTCAACTATGATAGTTACTGATTTGACAAAACACCGCCAGTCACTCCGCATTACCCTGCTCAACCTGCACATCAGAAATAATATACAGGGCTGAGTACGAGAGTACTAAGTGGACACATGCCCGAAACATTTATCTTATTGTCATCCATACTACTGGTAACGCACAGGGTTTTGCTTTTAAAAAACATTCATGCTTACCAAAACATTTGATGATTAAAAATGTCTGCGCATGCTAATTTCACTGTATCTTACCATATCCGAAAACATGAGTACCGTAAAGGTGGCCACCTTCACGGCACCTGACCAGCCAACTGCCGTTGGGTCTAGCCGCACTGTGTACACTAGCCCTCGTAAGATAGACATCTTACTAGGACCCGAATTCGATTAACACATAATTGGCACGTCCAACTCAGATAGGTTTCATACAAAAACTGAAAACATTTATGGCATGACAATAGTATAAGAGCTAACATCTAATAAAACATGCTTTTGTTTTTATAGAAAGCCCACCTCATTTGCTCTCCTTAGCTGTTATTGAACTCTTACGCCTTCTTGGCTACTGCTCTCTCTTCCCTGACCTTCGTTTAGAGAATGAAATAAGATTCTCGCTTATCGATATAAACTTATCGAAATTAATTCTAATCTTATGTTTATTCGAATATCAATCTTAACTCCAGTGACGTTATCACTCCTATCTAAGCTCGATTTATTTATTCCGTTATGTGAACGAATTATGCGAGAACTTCTTAATAAATCATTTATTTGATTTATTGTTAATTAATTGAGAGGTTCCTCAATTAATTAATCTTAATTATGTAATTGATTATCTGAATCAATAACTCTAAATCATTTAATCTGAGTTAATTAACTTATCTCAAAAGTCATAAATTAATTCTTTACGAATTATTGAAACCTATTTACGAATAAGTTACGATTTAGAAGTCGTGTCTCAATCCGTATTTAATTTAAGATTGAGCTCATAATTAATTAGGGATTTTGGCCCAAATAAATTCAGCCTATTTATTAAGTTAGTCCGGTCCAACTGAACATGAACTTCGGCCCAGTACTTAGTCCAGCCCAGAACCCTTGGCTTGGCCCGTTGCTTACTCAGCCCGGCCCGGTCTTCTTTAAGAGAAACCCTTCTCCTTTTCTTCATTATTGCACAGCCGACGCTCTCCCTCTCTAGCTCAACCTCTCGCCGGTCCTTTCTCCGGCCATTCCGCCAGCTGCCGACTTCATCTTCCTCGTCCTCACTCTTCCTCGTTCTCTTCTTTGCCTCTTGTAGATCTTATTCTGCGAAATTTCTCCCAATTTGAAACCTAATTCGAATTTGGGAAGGAGAGAAATTATTTTCTCCACCATCGTCGGCTTCGATCGGCACCGCCGTCGAAGATCTGTCGTTGTCGGCCGCCGCTTTTCCCCGTGCCTAAATTGTTGTGCTCGTATTCAGGGTTTCTTCGATTCACAACCACCGCCGAGCTTTTCTGCCGTCGGTAGCTTTCCGTTGCCGCGGTGAGACGGCATCAACGCGGTGCAACTCCCGCCGGCTCGACCCTCTCTTTTTCTCTTTAGGGTTTCGACCCTCAAAACAAAATCCCAAATTCTTACGAATTTGGGGACATTCGTCCCTTCGATCATTCTTTCTCCTTTCGTTTATTTTTGTTCGATTGATTAAGTTTTCTTGATTGTTATTTTATTTTATTTTTTTTACTGCTGATCTTGTGCTCTATATTGCAGGTTCCGGCAATCGACGATCAAAGGCCCTGCTGCTGCGGCATCTTCAGCGTCGAGGCTGCAGCCTCGACGGGGGACTATTCTCCTTCTCGCTCTCTTTTAAAATTTTGTTTATTAACTAGTTATCTACTAGATTATGCTTAGGATTGTATTGTAGTAGAACTTAGGAACTTGCTCTTGGTTCTATGCTGAGTTCGAACTTAATAGCTCTCTGATTTTAAATCTGTTATCTGAGTTATCAAGTGTTGTTAGGACGTAGGGTGCTTTCCTATGGTTCTGAATTAAGCCTGATTTTACTATGGTTTGGGGTTGTTCTTGAACTGAATTTAATGATCAAGCATGAATATATGTGTATATATATATATATATATTGAAGTATGAGATTAGGGCTCTTTTATAAATAAGACTAGTAGTACTCATTCTCTGCTTTTGAAAAGAACATATTGCCGATTGGACATGCTTTCCTACTCTCATGATTTCTTGGTTTAAGGTTCATGAACATGCTATTGATGTTTATAACTATCTTGAACTTGAAGAAGTATTATACCTTACTATTAAGAGATTTCAGAAACGCTACTTGCTTCTATTATGAGTCTAGCTGTTGTTAGAAGGCTTGAGAGGTTTAAGCTTCTTAGTATCCATAACGGTGAGTATGCGATATGATTTCAGGCTTGGTTTATTACATTCCTGGTATCCAGTTCCAGTTTAATACATTTTTCAGAATTGATAAGCTTGAGGTGTCATGCTAGGAAAACGAAAATATGCTAGGTATTAAGAAAACTATAGTGGGGCTTTTAGATGGCTTACTTGTTTGAAGGTTGAGGCTGAAAGGGGTGACAGAGGGCTGTACCTTCAGTCTTCTCCCTGGTTTCTCCTCTTCCTCCTTCTCAACCTTCAGCTTCTTTCTTCCTTCTTTCTCTTTTGGTTTTCTCTAGTTTCTTACTTTATTCTCTTGGTGAAATCTCCAGATTTTGGTGAAGGGTGGAGTGGAAGGAATGGCTGTAGAAAAGGATGCATATAATATATATGGTAGCTTTCAGCCTTAGTACTTGATCTTGGTTAGGAGTATGCTTTACACATCGGACAAGGATCTCTTCTAAATCTCTTAGCTGATTTCTTTTCTTTCTTTTTGCAGATTTTCTGGAGCTGAAGGGTGGCTGCAAGAGTGGTTGAAAAGCTGAAGTTGAGAAGACTGTTTTGGTTGGCTGAGGAGACTTTGTCCACCTTTCTTTTTATAAGCTGAAGGACCGAGCCTTTCTCTTGTAATATATATATTAGACAAAGACTGAATATGTAGCTCAGAGATTAAGTTGATGTAATCTCTTTATTTACTTAATTTAATTGTAGATTTGTATATAAATATTTTATGTGTATACATAATATTACTTCTCAGTACAATTTCTTAATCCTCTTCTTTTCTACCTATTTGGGCGTGGCCCGATTGTTGAGTGAATAGTTAATTCTAGTGTATGGGCTTCGGCCCAAAATTCTAAAGTTAATGGGCTTGGCCCAATAGCTATCGTTCACTAATTATCTCCCGAATAAATAATCGAGGCATTCGAGTTTGATTTATTCTTACCCAGAATAATCAGACTACAAGTAAGTACTTAAATAATTAGACGAACACTCCAATCGAATACTTAATCGTTTGCTTAACTAATAGTGACTAGTAATCAAGTTGCTACTTGATTTTAAATTGAGAACTTCATTCCTCGAGAACATATGTATATCGATTGGATGTGGAATTGATTTGCTAAAGGCCAATAATTTCTTTTAGCTCGTAAATAAGCTTCTAGTATAATTAGGAAAATACAGGACGTTACATGAATCGACAATGAAAATCCGGCAGTGGAGAAGACGGTCGTTGGCGATTCGAGATGAAAATTGCATCATCATCATTGTCTTCTTCGGCGGCGGGCATCTGGCAGCTATGACGGAGAGCATCTCCAAGCTTCTCCCATAGCGGCGGGCTGGCCTGTTTGGTAGACTATATAAAGGCTAGATAGACTATAATCTTGGCTTGTATCATTGTGTGGTACACATAATAGAAAGCTTAGGGGCCCTGTTACTAAAGAAGGTCCGGTGTTCAAATACCTATTTTTGGCAGTTAACAATCTCTCCTCACTCCTAATATTATTATCCTCATGTATACAGTAACCTCATAAGAATTCTTTTTTCTCTTTCTACCCCTCTTTACTCTCTTTTAGGAAACTTACGCAGACATTCTCTTCCCTACCAACTCTTCTCTCTCGGCCTCCTTCCCTTGAAGTCGCCGGCGTCCAGCGCCGCCGCCTCGGAGGCCGTCTCTCTCTCTTCCCCCTTCTCTTTATTTAAAACCCTAAATCAAAATTTCAATTCCAGACCTTCCACTTCTCCTCTAGATTTCCGCTGCCGCCGCCACCTCCATGCTCTCACCGACCCTCTTTCTCTTTCTCTCTCGTTCTCTGTTTGATAATGGAGCAAGCAACGGGTCTAAGCCACAGGAGATTCGGATCTCCATTGATTTCTTTGGATCTTTTGTTTGACGTCACAGAAAGTTACTACTTTCTTCAAGTTTAAGTTTTAGAATTGCTGGGTATAAGAAAGAGAAATGAAGAAATGGATTTGGAAGTAATAATTTCATGATCTTCGATTTTGACTATTAATTTGCAGCAATGCTAACTTGTTTAATTAGCTATCCAAATTTATTAATTTTATCCCAATTCCTCATTAGTCTTATGTTCTTCTCGGCACCCTTTTTTCTTGTGTGTTATTGATTGAGAGAGAGAGAGAGAGAGAAGCGTAAATAAGAAAAAATGTTTTTAAGGTTACTTTCGTCAAAATGGTAAATTATATTGGTTTTTAAATTTGTCTACCAAACACTTCTTACATATAGTTATACCTATATTATAATCATGAGATTGTTATCCTACCATATCCTATGTATGGTACCAAACATGCCAGAGAGTGTGGGGGGGGAGGGGGGGGGTGGGGGAAGAGGGGTAAAGTTGGGCGGATGAGATTTTTTTTTTTTAACATGGTCTAGGTATTGTTATATGCGGGTGGGCTAGGTATTGTTATATAGGTTTAAAAGGTGAAATACTGACGGGCCGAGTTATATAACCGGGCCTCCATGATTATTATATATGCAACCAAATACTATATAAGTCCACATTATAATATTATATGGGGCTTATAAGGCATATCAAACAGAATCCTAAACACTATTTAGGAAAACTAAACCCTAGGCTGTGAAAAATAATCCTTTGATGGGAATCTAAACACTAGCCGAAAAAACCAATCCCTTAGCAAAAAAAATCATTGCATGTATTGTCATTTGTTATGCATATTTAAGTTTAAGCTGTTGTATATTTTAGTATAATAGAAAATCTAACCTTTAGTAAAATAATATTGCATTTACTGCCATTTCTTATGCATATTTTGATTTAAGTTGTTGCATAATTTAGCATAAGTTATTGTATAATTATTTATTCAAAATATGCAATAACTTATACTTAAATATGCAACAACTTCCTTTCAAATAAATATATATGCAACAACTTAAAATGAAATATGCATAATAAATAACAATAATTACAATATTTTTTTTTACTAAGGGTTGAGTTTTTTAAGCTATTGTTTAGATTCCCGATAATGGTTTACTTTTCACAGCCTATGATACGTTTAGTTGTCCCAAAAAGGGTTTAGAGTTTAAAATTAATACTCCCTCCGTCCACAATCGTTGGACCCAAAATTTTTGGCACAGAATTTAATGCATTGTGATGATATATTAATAAATTAATATATTAAAGTGTTAAAATAGGATAATTGTGGGTCCCTCTAAAATTTTTGTGAGTGTTAAAGTGTAAAGTGATAAAGTTGTGGGGCCTATTACTAAAAAAGAAAAGTGTCTATAGATGGTGGACGTTCGGATATAGTATTAGTGTCTAAAAATTGTGGATAGAGGGAGTAATATAATAAAAAAAAAAATTTACTACAGGTTAGAGATTAAACAAATTTAGCTGAAAGCTATATTGAACAAACAATAAATAGAACGAACAAAAAAATAGATTCACGCAAAAATTGAAATAAATTCATGCTGGAAATAATAACTATCTTCAAATTGGCATGTAGACAATATCTTCAAATATGGAAGAATTGGTATGGAAAATATATGTAGAAGATGGGAGAGGGTTAAACACGTGTATCAATTTTACTTTAGAGAAATGAGAGAGAATCATTTTAATGCAATCCTTAAATTAAGGAATGATCATAACTAAATCATTTTTAAATAATAAGTACACATTCAATAAAAAATTAAAACAGCCCATTAATACACACCATTAGATCATCAAGATGAAGGGCTAAAAAAGTTTCTAGGTTTCAAAATATAAATAGTTTTCACATGATATATCCCCTATATATATATATATAAGGAGTGGTTCTAATAGAAATCATCCCTTAAGTAGTAACTAGGATCCAAATATCCATCATATATCTCATATATTTCAACGGTTGAGATATAGTGTAATTAAATAATCACTTTCCTTATATTTGTTTCCCATGCACACGGAAGGGCATTAATGAGAATTAATATGCAAAATTAATTAATAGTATAGAATTACCGATAATATAGCATAGTAGATAATATGATATTTACAAATCAATAGCTTTTGCAACTCCAAGCAGATTGCAATTTTCTAATAGTGCTTAATGAATTTATTTTTAGTGCTTAATTAGTTGCTTGTTTAGACATTTCAAATGACTTATTTCTACTTTGTGAATTGCATGTTTCTTTATATATCTCAAATTGTTTATTTAGAAATTTCAAATTGCTTATTTTCACTTTATGAGTTGCTTATTTAAACATTTCAAATTGCATATTTATAATTGCTTATTTCCACTTTGTGAATGCTTATTCATACATCTCGAATTGCATATTAAGACCTTTCAAATTGCTTATTTAGACATTCTAAATTGCTTATTTACACTTCATGAATTGCTAATAAAGACCTTTAAAATTCAGTTTATTATTTCTCTAGGAGATGTCTCTAATTGCATATTTACAAATAAACATATAATTCTTCAGAAGACATGCTTACGGAAACTTGACTAATTGCTTATATAGACAATTGAATTGTTTATGTACAAGAAAATATAAGCTTGAATTTCTCCTATTTAATTGATTCTTTGCAGCGAAAAACAAAAATAATATAAGCTTGAATTTCTCCTATATAAGCTTGAATTTCTCCTATTTAACGGATACCAAAAATAATATTAAATTATAAAAAAACAATCAAATCCAGAAACCACCACTCAATTTAAAGAAAATTATGCAAAGAAAAACAAAACATGAAAAAAAAATGCATGTAAACTTAACTGCATTATGTCACACTCATGCACCCTCTTTATTTTTGTTGCATTATTGCCGTCCTTACAAAACTAACACAAAAGGACAGTTACAAATCCATTTTTACCGTTGCAAAATATGTAAAGTAATAGCTTTAATGTGTGAATTAAGCATTTCATGAAAAGTACACTTATAACCTTCACCATTATAATCATGGAAAGTAACCGCTAGAAGAAAGAAATAAATTGAATAAATAGTGAACGTTGATCGGACCAAATGTACGGATTAGATCGGATCCTAATTACTACCTAAAGATTAGGATCCCATTTGATCCTCCACATATATATATATATATAGAGAAATGATATGCTACTCACCTCCCGGTGGGCACCTTCGTAGGCACCTCGTCGTTTTATCACGTTTGCATTGTTTTTTTTTTTTTTTTTTTTATTATATATTCTAGTATCTTAGAAATTAATTTAGAAATCATAAAATCTAAAAAATCAATGTTCAATTTGTTATTTTTTATTTTTAACTTCAAAAAATGAGTAATAAAATAAATTAAAATTTGATTTTTATGTATTTTTTAGATTTTATGATTTCTAAATTAATTTCTAAGATACTAGAATATAGAATAAAAATTAAAATTAAAAAAAAACAATGCAAACGTCATAAAACGACGAGGTGCCCACGAAGGTGTCCACCGGGAGGTGAGTAGCATATCATTTCTCTATATATATATATATATATATATATAGAGAGAGAGAGAGAGAGATATTTGATCATATAAGAACTCTCTTTTAAATCTGAGAACTAGGAACCAATCTCCACCCTTAGATTAAATTGATTGACGGTTGAGATTTTTTATTTTAAAGCCTACTATTTTCGGTAGTTTAAGGGTAGTTAAGTAAGCTTAATATTAATTTCCTTAAATTGTGGGATTATATATTTAATTATTTTTCTCTTTCCACTCTATGTAACCGCCATTGTCTCTCTATGTCTATACCCTGCGTCCTTCTCTCTCCAAACGTGATAATATAACTTTGTGATCAACTATCCACCTTATTTTATTAGTTTTGAGATCAATTAAAATTTAGGTTATAAATATTTATTTCTTTGTTAACTTCAAATTGACGTCTCCGATATTTAGTCGAATAATTAATTCTTAAGGGAACCTTTTTAGTTTTAATTTACATAAGGTTATATTAGTTCCTATAATTATATATATGATTAATGAATGTTACAGTCAGTATTTAGATAAGCTATAATTAGTAAAAGAAATATAGTGCATGTGTCTTATTTGATGCTAAATTTTTTTAAAATGTTTAATTAGTTTTTAATGCTTGGACTATAATCTTTTAATGCTTTGTATATAAAAACTTATGCTTTTTTTTACAATGATACTTATTTAAATATGTAATTATATATTTTTATGAATATTAAATGCAAATAATCATGCTTTTTTATAGTTTAGGGTACAAGGTTCAAGGTGCATAAATTTTAAAATGTTTAATTAGTTTTGGGTGTTATTAGTGGTTTTTTCGGAAACTAGACCCTAGTCCTGGAATAAACCTGTAATAGCCGTAAAAATCCGTAGTTGGAAAAATATTTATTTCAAATGAGAAAATAAAATTTTTCGAGTATTTGAGATCGAGCACGGACGAAAATGAGGTTATGGAATTTTTAAAATATGTTGGAATTATTCCAATGAAATCTCGAGAATTTTTGAGAATAAATGAATTATGGCAAGACAAGAAATTACCCGAAATGATTTTCGGAGAATGTTACTCTGTAAATATTTTACGGAAATAAGATGAGATGTGTGACTTAGTAGTAAAAGACTACATGTATTTATAATAGTGCAAGTGGGAGGAATTAAAAAGAAAAGAGGGAAGAAATTGTGTTGTGTGTGTGTGTTACGTGTAAGAGAGAGGGCTAGGAGAGTGTTGCTTGTAGCACACTCAACTCTCATTCTCATCACCACCTACTCCCTCACCCCTCAAGTAAAACACGACACACACCTCCTAATATGAAAGAAGAAAATATCATATTCTCCTCCACTTCATCATTATCCTCTTCAACTTCATCTTCTTCCTTCATTCACCGCCATCACCACCGAGAGCTTCCTTCACCAAGAGCTCATTCTTCACTTCATTAATCCACTCCAAAACTTGCATATCTTCACTATCCGAATCAAGGAACAAGATGGTGGTGAAAACTAGTTGATCGGAGAAGGAGAATTTGGGCATGCAAGGGCCGAATTCTTGAAGAAGGAGCACCCTTCGATTTTTCTTGTATCAATCGGTAATCTCCCTTCTTTCTTGATGAATGATCTTGAGATAAGTCTAAAAATCTAGCACTTCAATTCATTGATGAAAAATCCCTCTTACTTGACTTGAAGAAGTTCATGCATGTCAATAAGAATCACAAATCCATGGTCTACTCTTCGAACTATGGTGATTCATGTATCGATTGTCCTATGTTTCTCTTGATTCTTGGTGATCCAAGTTTAATCAGCCTCTGTGAACATTCCTCTTCAATTGATGATCATGTTTTCGTAGTTATTCGCCTTGAATTCCTTGATTTAAAATGAGTTGATTATCTTGAACTTCAATAGGTATTGTTCTTCGAAAGTTCTGAGAATTTCAGCTACCTTTCGAGCCAATCTGGGAAAAATCTACTTGGAATCTGAGCTTAATTTTTTTTTCATGTTAAAGTACATCCTTTTAGGTTTCTATCGGCCAACGTATGCATTCTCTATGACCTTTTTAAGATTGAATCGCAAATCTGGGAATTTTGGCCGAACAGCTTCTGCACCTACTGTAATTCGTGTTTTTCAACGCCTTCCCCTGTTTATCTTGGAACGAGTCCTAAATGAAAGTTGTAGATCATGTTCTCAACTATCCGTAGCTAAAATTTCGTCTCGATCCAAGTCCAAATGAATCGGTTATGACAAATTGAAATTTGTCTCTCATCTCTTTTGAAATCTGGAAATCAGCCCACTTGCGGGCTAAACTGAGAACAGCTCCTTTGAAATTCGACATTTATTCTTCTTCCATGTTGAAGTACGTTCCATTAGCCTTCTATACATATCTCGTTCACTCAAAACGGAGTTCGTATGAATTTACTATGATTTTTCAAAGTTTATATGTCACTCTGCCGAAACTGTAATACCCCAGCTGCCATGTCATTTTTAAACCTCTATATGAGGCGTTTTCGTTGCTTTTCTGAGTGTAACCGTGAGACATGAAATTATTCTACACACTCTGAATTACAGTTTGATAACTTGAACAGTCTCTCATTATAAGTATTGAATGACTTATGGCCTTTCAAAGTCAGTACTGTAAACCTGCCCTGTTTCTGTTTTCAGAACTCATGACCTTGTTTGATGATTGTCCATATCCCAGCTCGTGTAAGATAAAAATCTGGATTTTAAGTATGTCATACCTATATGTCTTAGAATTCCAGATTGATAAGCCAAGTCTTGATTCAGTCAGCCATTTGTGAGAAACAATTATTCTCCTAAAGTGTCGCAAAACTGTTCTCATTATTGAATCGAGCCAAAGATTGATTCATGGATTCTAATATACTCATTCCCCGAATCAGGAATTGATTGTATTAGAAAGATTAGCTTCCTGTGTTTCCATTCATGTGTCATGTGCCTTCATTGATAATTAAATACTCAAGTTATAGCCAAATCATTCAAGTGTGGCAAATCTGCCAAGCCTTGTATCAAATGTTCAACTCCTATCCATCTTTGAATCATGAATATTCTTTGTCTAGCTTTAACCACTGACTCTTCAAGTTCATTGAGGACCTTCATTAATCCTCATTTCACTCTCACACGTTCTTAGCCAATGAGATTAAGTAGCTAAGTATGAGATAAGATGGGATAATGTTAAGTATATAAGAGATTAAGTTACTAAGGAAGATAGAGTATAAGTATATGCTTACTTATAAACTAGTATTAACCTATTATGCTTGTAAATAGGTTAATAGCTATGGAGGCAAGGAGATAAGAGGATCCGAAGTTGACCGATTGCTTGCTTGATTGCTACCTTACGGTGGGCTTTACTTCCAAATATATTTTGAGTTATATTATGCTCTGATATTTACAAAATGAAAACTGTTTATCCATAAAATGTTTTTGTGCGCTCTACATGTTTAATACTCTGAAGTTAATCGATCGAGGTTCTTAGTTCAGTCTTAAACACTAACTTTGAACTGTGTATACACCCTGATAGTATTGCGATTGGTTGATCTCTCTCGTGTACTATCGATGAATGGGACTCTCTGGGTTTCGACCCGAAGTCCAAAATGAATGATGAATGGGACTCTTTGGGTTTCGACCCGAAGTCCAAAATGAATGTTAATGGACCCGACGGTGGCTAGAGGTCCGGGGTCACAGTAAGAGTAACTGTAGAGTGTGACAAATGCGCGCAAAGGAAAATGATGATGTTTTGACATACTTGGATGTATTTCTTTTACAAAACCTTCCAGGTTATGTCTTATGATAATGGATAGACTGTATTTTTGTTTTGATGAACTTATCAAATGCTAAGCCCACTGAGTACATTAGTACTTAGCCCAAATATTTTCCAAATGTTTTCAGGTTAAGCAGACAGTGCTGACGGGGCAGAGCTGAGGTGAGGGTTCTCCTTTTGTTAATAAGCTTCCGCTAGTTGCTCATCTTTTGTATTCAACTCTCGACTTTGTTCCTTGAAGTTGTTATGTCTTGTGATAAGAGCTTAGACTCTTTAACTTCTTTTTATGTATTGAGTCTATCCTTTATATCTATGGTTGAGCCATTTGAACTTAAACGATCCTTATGCTATGAATGAACGTATGGTTCCTTCCTAATTTTATAAGGGAAATGCTGCCAAATTCTTTGGGCACATTATCCAGTTTATTTATATAAGATAAGCTTCCCCCTTTCTTTCCCCGCCTCTTTTATCCAACCTCAGTCGCGTCCTAATTCACGATTTTCTCTTCCTTCGAGAATCGGGGCGTGACAAAACCCTAATAACACCCCAAACCACCAAAAGTCGGACACTAAATAATAAAAACCCCTAAGGGCTCGTTTGGTAGCAATACTGAGAAAATGACGGATAAGAAAATATGTGATAAGTTGAGATAAAAAAAAGTATGATAAATTGGGATAAGTAATATATTGTGTGTTTGGTACAAACATAGATAAGTTGGAATAAAAAATATAAAAAATTGATAATTAAAATTAAAAAATAAAAAATTGATAATTAAAATTAAAAATAAAAAATTAATAATTAAAATAAAAAAATAAAAAATTGATAATTAAAATAAAAAAATAAAAAATTGATAATTAAAATTGAAAATAAAAAATTGATAATTAAAATTGAAATAAATTTTTTTAATTAAAATTAAAAATAAAAAATTGATAATTAAAATAAAAAAATAAAAAATTGATAATTAAAATTAAAAATAAAAAACTTATCACAACTTATCTGGGGGTAGAGGCGGTATAATATATGCCAGTGTAACAGTGAATTTAGTCCGGGCCCAAGTATTTTCGCGGGCCGATGGCATTATTTTTCTCGGATACCAAACACTGGATAAACCGAGATAAATTTTCTTATCTAGGCTTTTCCTGAGTTATACTGGCTACCAAACGGGCCCTAAGGGTTTATTCCAGGGCTAGGGTCTAGTTTCCAGAAAAACCACTAATAACACTCAAAAATACTAATAATTAACAGTAAAAAAACATGAAATTAAGACTAAAAAAACATGAAATAAACACTAAAAAAGCATGAATAAGCATGGTATTCTCCAAACTTGAAGATCTAGGATTCGATCTATAGTATTCTTTCATATTGAGAAATAAAAAATCAATCATTCGAACACAACAATTCATTTTTTTATTCATCAATTTGTAATCCTAACATCATTAAATTCTTAGTGTTCATCTTCCTATGTTTATGAATTGAATTCTGCTATTTCTCTTTCGGATTGGCATATGTACTGTATTGAGATTGATAAGCAAAGCCAAAGCAACCTAATAAGCTGAAGGAATTGGTGGTTGTGTTTTCATCATTCGTTCTCAAGATGTACTGTATTATCTAAATATTCTTGAATCTATTAATTTGAAGTGCTTATTTAGAAAGTCATGAAATTATGCTTTTTTACAAATGTTAAAATGCTTAATTTGTTTTTCTTGTATGCTTAAACTATAATACTTTCATGCTTTTTTATATATATAAAATTATACGTTTTTACAATCATGCTTATTTAAATATAAAATTATGCTTTCTACGAATGTTAGTGATGCTTAATTTGATTTTTTTTTTCTTGTATGCTTATACTATAATACTTCCATGTTTTTTTTATATATAAAAATTATACTTTTTTACAATCACGCTTATTTAAATATAAAATTATGCTTTATATCAATAAATCTAAAAATTGTTAATTTTTTTTTTTTGTATGCTTGAACTATAATATTTTCATGCTTTCTTATATATAAAATTATGCTTTCTTAGTAATCATGATTATTTAAATACGAAATTATACTTTTAACAATCATGTTTATTCAGATATGAAATTATGCTTTTTTACTAATATTAAAATGCTTAATTTGTTTTTCCCTTAGGGGGTCTATTATCTAGTGTCCGACTTTTGGTGGTTTTGGGTGTTATTAGTTGATTTTTCGGAAACTAGACCCTAGCCCTGGAATAAACCCTTAGGGCCCGTTTGGTAGCCAGTATAACCCAGGAAAAGCCGAGATAAGAAAATTTATCTCTGCTTTTCCAGTGTTTGGTATCCAAGAAAAATAATGTCATCGGCCCGCAAAAAAGTTTGGGCTCGGACTAAATTCACTGTTACACTGGCATATACTATACCGCCTCTACCCCCGGATAAGTTGTGATAAGTTTTTTATTTTCAATTTTAATTATCAAATTTTTATTTTCAATTTTAATTATCAAATTTTTATTTTCAATTTTAATTATCAATTTTTTATTTTTTATTTTAATTATCAATTTTTATTTTCAATTTTAATTATCAATTTTTTATTTTTAATTTTAATTAAAAAAAATTTATTTTTAATTTTAATTATCAATTTTTTATTTTCAATTTTAATTATCAATTTTTTATTTTTTATTTTAATTATCAATTTTTTATTCTTTTATTTTAATTATCAATTTTTTATTTTCAATTTTAATTATCAATTTTTTATTTTCAATTTTAATTATCAATTTTTTATATTTCTTATCCCAACTTATCTATGTTTGTACCAAACACACAATATATTTCTTATCCCAACTTATCATACTTTTTTTATCTCAACTTATCACACATTTTCTTATCCGCCCTTTTCTCGGTATTGCTACCAAACGAGCCCTTAGTGCTTGTTTGGTAGCATAGATATCATGATATAAAAGAGTTTATCTCATGTAATCTCGTGTTTGGTATCTGTGACAAGCTTATCATGAAAACCCGTGATATGAGGCCGACCCGGGCTACAATTACTGTTCCGCTGTATTTTAATTGTATCTCACCCCTCCCCCGCGATAGCATATCACATTTGCACAGTAAAACACGGAAATTAGATGAAGCCCATTTTACCCTTTTTCTCTTCCATTTTATCGATGCCCAAATTCCTCTTCCGTCCAAACGAGCAAAGCCATTGAAGCCCCAATGAAATCCACACACAAGAATATCGTGGTTTCTTCCCCATGAATGAAATCCAATTAACATTGACGAGGTTTGAATGGATTCATTATTTTTGTTGCTAATTGAAGCTTGGTGTTTCTAATTTTAGAAAGACCTTTCTGCAAGTAATCCCCTCCTCTCCACCCCCTCCCTCACCCTGCTGTAGAGATCGGCCCCTCCGTCGTAAATCGGAAGCGGCTCGTCGGCGGCGGTGGTTTTCTTACATAGATTGCCAGAAATATCTTGAGATGGAGGCACCAGATGGTCGCCGTCGCCAAGGCTGTCCGCCGCAACGCCGCCTCCTCCTCTGGCTGCCGCCTCCCCTCCTCTCTGCTCTCTCAAGTTTTTAGAACGGAAAATAGGGTTTGTAATTATCAAGTTTTTAGATGGATAATTTAGTAATTTTGTTTTTTTTTTATCATGTTTTAATCTATGTTACCAAACAAGAACAATAAAATTCAATCTTAGTGTTATCTTGGTATGATATCATGATTTACTATTCCACTTCAATAATTTTACTTATCACACTCATGCTACCAAACAAGCACTTAGGGGGTTTATTATCTGGTATATTGCTTTTGGTGGTTTATTATCTAGTGTTTTGCTTGTTTAATTTTCTCATAATGCTTAAATTCACTATTTAATAATTTTCTCATGAAAAACAAATCATGCTTAATAAGCAAGATTCGTAAAAAACATAATTTAATACGGAGTATCTAAAAAAGCATCATATGCAAAAATACATAATTGCATATATTAAAAAAACATGAAAATGAAAATATATATAAATAAGAGATTACCTCGTTAACATAAGAAGCATTAAACTAATTATAAATTAAGCATTATAATCTATATAAAAAAAAGCATGAAACTCTAAAAATTATTAAAAGCAAATAAGAAACCAAGCATCTAATTTTTGCTTAAATTACAACACTTAGATCCCATGGTATAGAATAAAAATTATGCTTCTTATTTAAACGATAAGAATTGAAGCAATACAAAAATACTAGTAATAATAAGCATTGGATATCAAATGACGAACATGCATACAATATAAGCAATATACTATAAGGATCTAAGCATCAACAAACAATTTTGTAAGTATATATATATATAGCTTTCAATATAAGGATTAAAAAAATAAATATATTACACTATAAGCATTACGGAGTATATAAGAACATAAAATAAAATAAAAAAAGAACATAAAATAAGCATTCAGAGAATATAAATTAAGCATTTAAAAATATAACATAAACAATGGAACATTCTATAGCTAAAATTAAAAAAATAGTATAGTGCTTTTTTGTATCAAAATTATGCTTTTTAATAAATCATTTGATGTTTTTTATGAATTATACAGTGCTTTTATGGTTACATGCTTGCTTATTAATAAAACATGGCTCGCTTTAGTTTAGTGAATAAAATACAATAAAATTAATAAATAGAACACTACCAAATAAATTTATATCAAATACCTTTCAAAAAATAAATTAATATCTATGAGTACATAGTAGTGGCAAAATAGAAGTCTCGATGTCGAAAACTGTTTCATTAGAAAACATTAACAAAACCCCGTAATTATAGGAACTTCCATCTTTAAATTGGTCGAAAATAACCCTACATGATTAAAATATACGGTTATCAATTATTTTTATCATTACATTACAACCTTAGATCTACAAAAATTAAACGGATGAGATTGGTTCCTAAATTCTCATGTTTGAAGGTGACATCCATAAAATCCTTCCCCTATATATATATATATATATAAACTTGATCTGTTGAGCTCCTTAAATGAGCGAAAATGTGAGCGACATTGACAGGTGGAAACTTTCATATTTTAAACTTATTTTCTCTCTCTACTTATACATAGTCTTTTCTTATAGTCTTAATAATTTTAATTACCCCTTTTTTAAATGTGAATGTTGATTATGCCCCCTTTTTAGTACGTATGTAAAATATGCCCCTTTTATTAGTTTAATATAAAAATTCTAATATTTTATTATTCAGCCGACGGAGTAATTATATAAGTTTGGTGGTGCGGAGTGCACGCTTATATGAATTTATTATGATTTTAGGGGCGAAGCCCCTAAAGGACGGGGTTCGGGGGCAGAGCCCCCGATAGCGGGGTCCAAGGGGCGGCAGCTCCTGGCGGGGTCCAAGGGGCAGAGCCCCTGGCTGGGGTCGAAAATTGCTGTGTAGAAAATTCATCGGAAATTTAATTTTCGGAATTTCGAGGGACTAATTTACAATTTTTATAAGTTGCAAAAACCGTTTTGAAACTGATATACGAATCAGTTTTCATGAAAAAGGTTGATCAATTTTTGATTCGTATGATTTCCGGTTCTGCATTCTCAAACAAATTTCATACAAAAGTTCGAAAATTTCTGAATTGTATCCGATTGAATAATTTGATAGAACCGTCGAATTGATTCGATCTGAAAGTGTTATCACGCCTTTCAGAGAATCCGTTTAAAATAATATATAGAATGAGCATTAAAAAATTTATTAATTGAGCTAGACTTATTCACCGCCGGTGGAAGTAGCCGGAAGTCTCCCACCGCCGGCACCAAGGCGTCGCCGGCGGTGGGAGATTTCCGGCCACTTCCACCGGCGGTGAACATGTAAAATTCACTTAAAACAATGATTCAATGCATAAAAACTTATCCACCGCTGGCAAAAGTGGCCGAATCTCTCCCACCCCCGTCATCGTTGTGTCGTCGGCGGTGGGAGAGATCCGGCCACTTTTGCCGGCGGTGGATACCATATTATTATGAATTGAATTATTTTATCTATAATTACATGTTTAATTTCCATAGTGTATGTATACAAATGATTAATTTCGATTTTAGTACTTTTAAATTCAAGAGATGAAATTTAATTTCTTTAATTAATCTCTTAATTCATGAAATATTGTTGTTATTATTCACGTAATATATGTTTTGAGTTTAAAAAAATGATTCAATGCATAAAAACTTATCCACCGCCGGAAAAAGTGGCCGGATCTCTCCCACCGCCGGCAATATTGTGTCGCCGGCGGTGGGAGAGATCCGTCCACTTTTGCCGGCGGTGGATACCATATTATTATGAATTGAATTATTTTATCTATAATTACATGTTTAATTTCCATAGTGTATATATACAAATGATTAATTAAGGCTTTAGTACTTGTAAATTCAATAGTTTAAGTTGACATACTTTAATTCGTCTCTCTATTTTATGAAATCTTAAGTTAATGATATGTTACGATTTGTTCCTATTTAAATTGTTCCTATTTTAAATTTATACGCGCCTCGTATAAAATTGTTCCTAAAATACACGAATTACATGCAAACAAATACGAATCTAATAAGGGCTTTGTTATAAGAACTAATCTAATGCTAATCTAATCATAAAGAAAGTACTAATCTAATTATCAACTAATTAATTGCAAATATTATGAAACATTGCCTAAAATAAAAAAATAAAACTAAACTAATCAATTAATGAATGCGAAAATTTAAGAAATTTAAGTAAAACAAATAAAATAAAAATAAAAAATTCATGAATATCATTATTTTAAAAAACGTGATTTTCCGGCCACATTCACCGCCGGTGGAAGTCGCCGGAATATGCCCACCGCCGGCTGCTTCAGCTGAAAAGAATGGTCCCACTACATTATTTTAAAAAAATGGGTAGTTTCTACATGCTTAATAAAAAGGGGGTATTTTTTACATTTCGATTTATAAAAGGGGTATTTTAAATTTTGACCCTTTCTTATATACCCTTTCTTTTATTTCACGTCAATTATCTACTTGGCAAGCACTACTTTTTCTTTGATAAATATTTGATTAAATTTATGATAGATTTATTTTTAAAAAATGAAGTAATTGGTAATTAATCACCAATTATGATTTAATAATTTTTATTTAGTATTTAGTATTTAGGATTTAAAAATCTTCAATTAGGGTTAAGTATTTTTAACTAGGGTTAATAATCCCCAATAAGGGTTTAATATTTTTTAATTAGGGTTTAATAATTCCCTATTAGGGTGTATTATTTTTTAATTAGGGTTTAATAATTCTCACTTAGGGTTTATTATTTTTCAATTAGGGTTTAATAATTCTCACTTAGGGTTTCTTATTTATTAATTAGAGTTTAATAATTCCCAATTAGGTTTTATTATTAAATTCCAATGGAGTTTATTTCTCATAAATTTAATCTATTTTTTGTCAATTAAATTAATAAAAAATAAAATAAGAAACACTTGTGGCTACGTGAATATACACTACATTTATAATAAACATACAACCATTTAGAGAGAGAACGGAAATGGTAAAATAAAATATAAAGAATGATGATTGATGCTAATTGTAAGGCAATGGATGAGAAGGGATGGAAAAAGGAAAAAAAAGATGACGGGGCATAGTCGCCTAAGTCTCGCCCAGCATTAGTAGCCCAACATATCAATACTCGGTAGTAATTAGGATCCGATCTGAACCATTCATCTTCCAAAATAAACGGTTATTATTTATTAATGGTTTTGTGTTTTTATTTTGTTCTTTTTAATCTAAACGGGTAGTGACGTAATTTTATACAATAACTGCAATTCCATAATTGAAGGATTTTAATTTACTAATATTTGTTCTCTCTCCACCATGTATCTCCATACGGCCAAACCGTTTAATTATTCCCAAGAAAATAGCATTTTTTTCAACAAAACAATAAATTGTGAAAAAAAGAAAAAGATAATAAACATATATTACGTCAATAGAAAATACGTGCTTAATAATTGCACTCATTGCTTATTTCATACTTTTATACTTTTATAGTGCTGATTTCATTCTTTTATAGAGCTTATTTTTTCTTTTTATTGGTTATGGTCTTTGTTAGTAAGCATTTGAAAAATGAGCACTTAAGATTAAAATAATAAGCACTTGAAATTGAGACAATAAGCACTTAAAAAATAAGCACTTAAACTAAGATAATAAGCACTTGAGTTGATATAATAAGTATGAGAGAGGAATATAAATACCTATGTGGCACTAAGTGTGCATTCTTTTACCTATAACTTAAGAAAGTGTAGGAATATACCTAAATTTTACAAAGAAGGACTAAAATACCCCCTTTCTAATTTCCCCCCAAAATCGATTTCACTTCCCCCACTCTCCATTGGAAACCGCAACCCCTTTTACACATACACCCCATTACGCAACCTTTCACTTCACTCATCTCTGAAAACTGTACATCTCCCCCCCACCTCTGCCGTGGCCGTGGTTACTCCTCTTCTCTCCCTCTTTCCCAATCTTTCCGAAAGAGAGCTATGGCGACCGGGACGCGGAGTTCGAAGAGAAAGCGAAAGCGAGCCCGGACAGAAGCCGAACCAGAAAAAACAATTGTTGAAACGCCGATGGAAGATGCAACAGAGCATGATGAGGCGGACAAGCCAAGCGGTTACCCTTTTTTCGAAGCAGAGGTATAAAAGTTTTGGGATTTTTTGTTTTCCCTACGTTATTGGCTGCGAGAATTCGGTTTTGGTGATTTGTAGTGTCCGATTCTGCATGTTTGGGGGATATTGTTTTTAGAATTTTTGAATTTTGGTGATTCTGCATGTTTGGTGATTTCTTGTTTGGTATGTTAAAATTCGGGTGAAGTCGGCCTGTTAGATTCCTCCGAAATTATTGTGTGTTCAATTATTGGGATGAAAAAATCTTCCCATTGTTGGAAGAAATCTAAAATTCTTATGAATAAGATAGATAGAAATTGGTAATTTCTAGCACACACGTTGAAGTGGTTAGAATAGATTGTGTGCATGTCGAAATTTTCAAAGAAATCTGCAATTCTTACTATGTTAGTGGTTAGATTTGATCAATTCTACCCCAATGTTGAGTGGTTAGAATGAATAAATCTGGTGTACATTTTGCTAAGAATAAATCCATCTCTTACATTGGAAGTGGTTAGATTTGAAGAATACTTAGAAGTGGGATTGGTTTGTTGGAACTGCTGCTTGAAAGCATTCCTTTTTCCCACAGGATCTTCGAATTGGATGTGATAATTTAAATGCAACTAAATCATATAATCAAGTTCAGAATATTATACCTCCGATCTGTGCCGACGGAGTAATCTACAGGTCTAGATTACTGAGGTGTGATCCCTTTCCTCGAAGTTCTTCGACTGTGTGGGCGTCTAGGAACTTTGGAACCAGGAACTCTCCCTCTGATGACAGGCGCCGATCTCTACACTCAAAACTTAGGTTTTGAGAATCTCCTCCTCCTTATTTATAAGGAGAAGTTGTCCACTAAGTCACGGGCTTTAATTAATTAAAGTCCGGTTTAGTTAATAATTACTGGAACAAATTCTAATTAAATATAATTAGAATTAATTCTAATTATTATAAGGAAAATAATATATAATTATTAAATTAATTATCTAATTCCTTAATTAAGAATAAATCTTAATTAATTAGATATTAATTTATTCCATAATTATATAATTAACCAGAGTACAATTATTGAGATCAGATGGACACTAAAAGAGGAAACTGGCGTCCCCTACACTACAGTAGGTGCCACATTAATGGGCTCAAGCCCATAATGCCTCTTTTTAGTCCAAAACTGATATCTCTCAATAATACCTTGAATTCCTTTCCTGAAGAGCTCTTGGGCCACCCTAGGGATCTATGTACCAGACAGAGTTTAGTCTTACCTAATGAAATAACCATGATCAACCCAGAACATTTATTTCATTAGAGCTGTGATGCATTCCACTAAAGAATCACAACTGAATCACCACTCTGTCCCAATTTGTAGATTGGGGCTGATACTTTATTTAGAGCTATCCCCGTGTTTAATGACTCCGATATCCATTAATTAATTAGAGCTCCTCTGACTGCTCATAATTAATTAACATCTTATTCTCCTCAAGTAGTACCCGTTCACCCCTTATTATTATACCTAAACTTAATCAGCATGCATGACTTGGTATAATAAACCTTGTGAACTCCCTGAGGGGATATCTCTCAACCTAATACGGACACGGTGTCTCGATATAACTAATTAGACATACTATGTGCCCTCATGTTACCCAAGATGCAAGTCATCAGGGATGCTGCGATAGACCCTTAGCTATACAAGTCAAAGTAACAGTGAACAACACATATATCTCTAATAGCATATCGAGATTAAGATCATATCTCTAAATCCCGAGATCTCTAGTTCTTCACCTATTGCTAGGGTCAGTATCAGAAGAACCTTATCTCACTCGATCCTGTCAATACGTTCCACCGTACCAACATAACTAGCGACTGAGACCCGCCACTACCGTTATGTTGCAGTCTAAACCGATAGTTTTCCCAAGCTATCTCGACTGTGACACTGTTTATATCTCATAATTATTGTCGAACGCTGCGTGATCTCCCTGACACCCGAGCCGTCCACGTGTTCTAAAACATGAGATATAGGGCTTATTCTTATTAATATATTTATTCAGATAGGTGATTGTTACCAGTGGAATACATGTCATATATACTAAAACACGTTTTTTGCTTTAGCTATATACAACAACCCCAACAATCTCCCACTTATATTAAAGTAAAAACTTTTAGTATACCCATGTGTCTATCGGAAACTATATGGCATCACTGTATTTCACATCTTCTCCCACTTATACTGAAAGATTTTACCGTGGGAGGATCACTGAGACAATGCCCACCACGTGCTTCCGAGGTGCCGGCATACTCAATTTAGTGAATAAACCGCCATATAAACATTCCTGCTTTAATGTTCCTTTATACACGCAATATCGCCTTATGGTTACATAAACCAATCGGTACTCCTATGTGTTTTCCCAGGTTGACAAATCCATAGATCTTGCTTCTGCACTTGAAAACTCATGTGAGATTTCTTGCAAGATAGGATTACTACCATTTCACAAAGTAAAGTTTCCAACCATACAGCTGCTTTAGTAGCTCCCACTACATATTTAGCTTGTCATGAAAGAACTCTCATAAACATTTTACTGTTCCGAGATTCTCCAAGGTATGGTTCTCCTTTTCTAAGTGAACACATAGATTTAAGGTCGATTACCTCATTTACCAACACACTCCCCGATTATCCGTGTTCATTAATGAACTATATTTGTTACCTTGCACGCAACAATAGCAAATATCTGACACTTTTTCGATATAATTTATATCGATAACCTAGTCAGAACAGTAACCTACGTAGAATACTTGAATCATGTATACAATCCTTATGGATATACCCTACATTATTCAAATTATGCGTCTTAAACTGTCCGGATAACCACCACCATTATGTCTGATAATACTCTCACAATGTTGCCAAAGTTAGTTATATCATCACATAATGTACAAGAAAATCACACCTATCATCTTCATTACCATGAGAACTATAACATTTATTGACACGTTCCATAAAACTTGATTTTATGCATGTCATTCCATAAATGCTCCTATTATTCGAATTTCCGCAAGAGTTATCAAGCATTCAGAATAATGTCCTTAATTGATACACATTTGATCCAACATAACCGTTATATCCAAATATTTTCCTGCCAAAAGCCATTGACTTTAAACAGATATTGGATTGTAACTTATGAGGTACAAAAAGTGTTAATATAGAAATATAGAAAACTTTTTCTATATTTTCCATATCAACTTTGTTCTTCCTTTGCACTTTTCATCATGAATCTAAATCCAATAATGAACCTTGCAAATTAACATGGATCGTATCAATTAATTTAACTTTCTCATATAAACTTTCCATGTGGTCGTTTCTTTCCTCATGTACATTTTCCAAGAAACCTAATTTCTTGATGTATATGAAAACGACTTAGTGTTCTATTTCAAAAAACACTCTCACTTCAATAAAGATGACCTTGTGCAGAATACTTGTGACTATTCATTCTTGTACTTCTTGACTTATTGAAATTCCTTGAATGATCCTATCATTTTTGAACATTCGTTCAATAACGATCTTTATCACCTTATCCTTTTAATCTTTTATTGAAACTTTTACTAATCCAACTTATCACCAATCTTAATTCAACTAATTTGCAATTCACGCAAATATCCCTTATATCCAATCTTGAGTTAAAATCGGTCATAATGCCAATTTATACTCAAATTGTAAGGTAGAATTATAGATACTTGACATAGTTTAGTAATGTTTCAAAACAAGATGAGAAAAGAGGTGAGAAACAAAGAAACAACTACATTTATCTAATCATATTTGAGATATTCCATGTTACTAGATAATTACTTCTACACATGAATGAAAAACATTTAACAACCAGTGTTAAACTCAAATTAACACAAATGTTAAAACCGAAATCATCCATAAACCAATTCAAAACAAATGTACCGCCAAAACTTGGCACCAATGTAATGAAAAACAGTAAAGTAATGTATCATCCCAAACATCTATCTCAAAACCAAAAGATAAAACAAGGAAACAGAAGTCTTCGAGTAATCAGCAACCGCATCTACCATCAATGCTCGCTGACGCCAGGACTCGAAGCCGCCTCATCATCCTTTGTGGCATCGCCTTCATCCATCTTTTGTTTCTTATTCCGCCTTACATAAACTTTCTTGGCTGGAAGTTTATGTTCGCATGCTAACTGAACCTTAGCTCTGGTTGTATCAACAAAATCAAGAAACCTCCTATACCTTTGTGACTGAACATAGTCACTTATGGTATATTCATTTTCATCCCAGGTTGATGAATATCTCATAACCTTTTCTTCATTGGGAGGTTTCCCTTGATCGAGTCGATTTTCCCTTCTTGCTTCTTGGATTAAGTTGATCCTGACTTCATCAATTTTGAGTAATTCTTCACATAAAGCAAAGACATCCTCATGATGAACTTCACCAACAACTTCTTCCCTTAAGGCCAAAAACCAATCAGGGAAAGTAGAAAGCAAGATTTCACACCTCGTTCTTCCCGCCATCTTTCCTCCATTTAAGAAGTATGTGACAAAGAAATGTGTGAACACCTTGAGGTACCGTTTCATATCGAAATAATCCACAAACCTCATTAACTCCATTTCTTTTCTTTCCAAGGTTCTTAGCAGCTTCTCACGGAAATCCTCAGGAATTCCATTAGGGAAATTTAGCAAACGATTTATTTTATTGCGTATTGAGGACAAAGACATATCTGAAACCAAATAACATAAGTTGACAGTTAACAACTTATTTAATAAAAATAATTTATGTTATCAATGTTATAACCCTTTGAATAAATAACATTGAACCAACAAACGAGTAGCCCAAAAATTTTATACTTGAGTCACGTAGGGCGACCATGCAAGCATGAAATTTTCGACCATGACTTCTAGAGCCAGTTTATTTCTCTTATCATCACATGGACCCTTGTGAACTAAAGAAATAATAACCCGTACCTTAACCAGACCCTACTATTTTGAGAAGTGACCTCGTAGGGAGGGTTCATCAATTAGTAGCTAAGCTTTTACCATATTATTCACCTAACCGAGTTTATCTACAAGATAACATAGAAAACGAGAACTATGCCGGTATTGTAGATGCCCTCTTAGATTATCTCACTTAAAATTTCCACTAAGGACCGAGTTAGAGCCTGTACGTGCAAGCCACGTAGGGTGGACGTTTACTCGTACAACTCCCACTCTCCTAAAGAATATTCTAAGTTATTGAGAAATTTTATCGACGAATATACGGGCAAGGGGTTCGATATCGTGTAGGCCACGTAGGTGGACGTCTATCCGATTCTAATCCTTGACTTCGTCTAAAACCAAATATGGAGGTCCCCAATTAATTAATTAAAACTAATTGATTTTACCGCTTAGTCTTTTTATTTTCAAAGGGTTTTATGCGATATACGAAGCACGTTGACAATTAAGTCCTACCGCATGATTTCTAAGCGCAAGTATTAAAACATGCTCGCTTTTGAAATCGTAAATCCATGCTATGACACCTTAGGCATGTTCGTTTCTATTACGCATTTAATAAAAGCAACAATAACATGCAAAACATGCTTTCATCACATTGCGTAATTTAAACCATCCATAGCATGCATAATTAATTAAAATAAATAAATAGGCTGCCGACCGGGAAGGATAAAACCTATCTATCACAATTTAATTAATTAAATCCGAAACAAGCTTCGGTCTTGGAAAGTCTTCACTTGGTCTTCAAGTCCACCTTCCATAATTAGCAAGTAGCTCGAAAGGGAATTGGGGCGCGGAATTCCCTATTTCCAAAATGAGACGAGACGAATGATTTTTGAAAACGAATTAGGTTACGAAAACCTAACCGTCAATGATCACACTAAAGTTTCAGAAAACCTTAGCCCTCGTTCGCTTGCCACGTCACTGACACGTGTCACGATGACATACGTGCGTGCATCACACGCGCCGTCATCGTACGTGTCAAACGGGCCGGATCGGGTCGGATCGCGCATGGGCTGGGTGAACGGGCCAGCTGCGTCCCTTGCAACCTGGCCCGAGCCCAGCCCGGCATCCCGGCCTGACCTTCATCATCGTCGTCTTCATCTTCTTCGAGCTGCAGCCGCTGCTGCAGCACCTTCATCGACGAACCACCACCGCCGCCATGGCTCCCACTGGAACGACCAGCTTCCCGACACCAAGGAGGCCCCGGCTTCGAGCCACGATAGCAGCGACATCCGGAGCAGCCGCAACAGACAACGGGTCCGCGCGCGGATAAGTTTCGCCGCCGCCCGTCGCCATGGCTGCTGCCACATCCAGCCACCACCATCGCCGTGAGCTCCCACTGCTCCGGCAGGATTCCCGGGCAACGCCGAGGAACACAGCAGCAGCAAGCAGTCGCAGCAGACGACGGGGCTGCGCGCGGGCAGATTTCGCCGCCGCCCGTCGTCGCCTCTATCGCTGCCGCAGCCAAGTCCTCCGTTGTCGTCCCGCCGTGCCGCCATCATCATCCAGCACCAACGCTGCCGCGCTGCAACAGCCCTGATCTTGTCGACTGGACGCGAGCAGCAAGCACGAAAACCCTAGGGTTTTGCAGCCACAGCTCGCCGCCGCGCCTTCTGTCGCCGTTGATCCTGCCGCCCGTGTCCGAGACGAGCTCCGCCCAGCACCATCGAGATGCTGGGCTCGTCTTCCACAAGCCCTTCGCCCCGATCTGATCACAACAGCAGTAACAACATCCAAAACCCTAAGGGTTTTGGTGCTGCCGTTGCCGTCGTCCGCCTACCGCCGCCCTGCTGCGATTTCAGCGCCGCCACAGCCCTGTACGACGGCGACCGAACCCGAGGTTCAAACCCTGGGCTCCGCCGTCGAGTACGACAGGATGGGGTGCGAGAGATCTCAGCCTCGCGGCTGCGGTCATCGATCGAGTTGGGCGCGTGTGCGACACGCGCTTCTACGCGCGTCGTCGCCTACCGTCTCCCTCGATTCTCGTGCCTCGTTCTTCAATTTCTTCACTCGATCTCCACCGTACAGAATTTACAAGAAATCGACAAATACAAAGAAATTTACAAAAAAACGAATCCTATTCTAATCGGTACCTTATTTCTCACCGATTTGAAAAACAACACGAAAAAACCGAATAAAACGGGATCAAAAACAACACACGTTGTTCTCGGACAGCAGCATGCACAGTTTATAGCATAATTGACTCGAATGCATGAACATACATTTAATCCAATTATCACAGAGCCAATTCTAGAACCTGGCTCTGATACCAGTTGTTGGAACTGCTGCTTGAAAGCATTCCTTTTTCCCACAGGATCTTCGAATTGGATGTGATAATTTAAATGCAACTAAATCATATAATCGAGTTCAGAATATTATACCTCCGATCTGTGCCGACGGAGTAATCTACAGGTCTAGATTACTGAGGTGTGATCCCTTTCCTCGAAGTTCTTCGACTGTGTGGGCGTTTAGGAACTTTGGAACCAGGAACTCTCCCTCTGATGACAGGCGCCGATCTCTACACTCAAAACTTAGGTTTTGAGAATCTCCTCCTCCTTATTTATAAGGAGAAGTTGTCCACTAAGTCACGGGCTTTAATTAATTAAAGTCCGGTTTAGTTAATAATTACTGGAACAAATTCTAATTAAATATAATTAGAATTAATCCTAATTATTATAAGGAAAATAATATATAATTATTAAATTAATTATCTAATTCCTTAATTAAGAATAAATCTTAATTAATTAGATATTAATTTATTCCATAATTATATAATTAACCAGAGTATAATTATTGAGATCAGATGGACACTAAAAGAGGAAACTGGCGGCCCCTACACTACAGTAGGCGCCACATTAATGGGCTCAAGCCCATAATGCCTCTTTTTAGTCCAAAACTGATATCCCTCAATAATACCTTGAATTCCTTTCCTGAAGAGCTCTTGGGCCACCCCAGGGATCTATGTACCAGACAAAGTTTAGCCTTACCTAATGAAATAACCATGATCAACCCAGAACATTTATTTCATTAGAGCTGTGATGCATTCCACTAAAGAATCACAACTGAATCACCGCTCTGTCCCAATTTGTAGATTGGGGCTGATACTTTATTTAGAGCTATCCCCGTGTTTAATGACTCCGATATCCATTAATTAATTAGAGCTCCTCTGACTGCTCATAATTAATTAACATCTTATTCTCCTCAAGTAGTACCCGTTCACCCCTTATTATTATACCTAAACTTAATCAGCATGCATGACTTGGTATAATAAACCTTGTGAACTCCCTGAGGGGATATCTCTCAACCTAATACGGACACGGTGTCTCGATATAACTAATTAGACATACTATGTGCCCTCATGTTACCCAAGATGCAAGTCATCAGGGATGCTGCGATAGACCCTTAGCTATACAAGTCAAAGTAACAGTGAACAACACATATATCTCTAATAGCATATCGAGATTAAGATCATATCTCTAAATCCCGAGATCTCTAGTTCTTCACCTATTGCTAGGGTCAGTATCAGAAGAACCTTATCTCACTCGATCCTGTCAATACGTTCCACCGTACCAACATAACTAGCGACTGAGACCCGCCACTACCGTTATGTTGCAGTCTAAACCGATAGTTTTCCCAAGCTATCTCGACTGTGACACTGTTTATATCTCATAATTATTGTCGAACGCTGCGTGATCTCCCTGACACCCGAGCCGTCCACGTGTTCTAAAATATGAGATATAGGGCTTATTCTTATTAATATATTTATTCAGATAGGTGATTGTTACCAGTGGAATACATGTCATATATACTAAAACACATTTTTTGCTTTAGCTATATACAACAACCCCAACATGGTTAAGATACGTATGTGAAAAAAAACGAGCCACTGTGTAATTGTTTTGAAATGGTTGTTCATTTCTACCAACTTATTTTTGTGGTTAGAAAATAAGAGCCACTGTGTAGTTGTTTTGAAATGGTTAGAAAAGTGTTCATTTCTACCAACTTGTTTTCGTGGTTAGAAAATATGCTTATTTTCTAACCACAAAAACAAGTTCGTAGAAATGAACACTTTTCTAACCATTTCAAAACAACTACACAGTGGCTCTTATCATATTAGTGGTAAGAATTGATCATTAGTTATCAAGCTTGTCAATTTGGTTGTGAGAATAATAATATTCTTATAAGCTAATATTAATTTGTGATGCAAAAATCTTGGCATTGTTGGAAGAAATCTAAAATTCTTATGAATGAGATTGATAGAAATTGATAATTTCTAGCGCACACGTTGAAGTGGTTAGAATAGATTGTGTGCATGTCTAATTTTTCTAAGAAATCTGCATTTCTTACTATGTTATTGGTTAGATTTGATCAATTCTACCCAAATGTTTGAGTGGTTAGAATAAAGAAATCTGGTGTAGATTGTGTTAAGAATAAAAATGCATCTCTTACCTGCGCAGTAGTTAGATTTGAACCATACTTAGGTGTGGGATTTGTTAAGATTCTTATGTGAAAAAAACCGAGCCACTGTGTAATTGTGGTTAGAAAAGTGTTCATTTCTACCAACTGGTTTTTGTGGTTAGAAAACATGTTGCTCTTACCATATTAGTGTTAAGAATTGATCATTAGTTATCTAGCTTGTTAATTTGGTTGTAAGAATAATAATATTCTTATACGCTGATATTCATGTTTCTTATATGTGGAAGGTTGACTGGAAGTACAAACGCTTGCACCTGGTTGACAAAGCGAACAAGGTAATTCCAGCTGGGTACGAGACCATGGCAGGAGATGTTAACACCATGCTAAATTCAGCACTCAGTAAATCTGAAGCCGACAAGGTGAAGAATTCGGTGATGGGCATATTCACACAGCTTTATTGCAGCACATTTAATGCTACCATAGCTAATAAATGTAAGAATTGTACTTTCAAACCCTACATAAAACTATATAAACTTCCCATACATTGATCAAATCATTCATGAAACCAAACAACACCAAACAAAATTCTGCGATTTTTAAGTGGAACATTTCGAAACACACGCACTCCGACTTCAACTGATCATTCGAGGAAAACAAATTATAGAAGAAACAACAAAAAGATGAGAAGAAAAGCAACCAAAAACATGGAAGCTATAACGTATGTGATCAAATTTATGAGCCGCATATTCTGTACAAAGACGACGACGGCGAACGGAGCAAACGACACAGACATAAACGACGGCTTCCTGCTCTACATCGGAAATGTGGGGCCTGAACTGCCTCAGGTAACACAAGAAGGAGTAATCATCTCTAACCTGGGAAAGGATTTCAACACAGCAAAAAAGAGCAACACAACAACGCGAAGTTCTTCAATGAGGATGCCGCACGCCAAACCTTACACCGCCGCCGTCGTCACAAAGAGAAGTTCGGTGATGGAGAGATAGCTCCACCGGCGACAGAGAGAGAGAGAGCATCAAAATTCAAATATCTGTTTTAATCCCTAAAAGAACGGAGAAGAATAATATAGCTACTTAAACACTAAAGGGGTATTTTAGTCCCATTTTATAAAGATTAGGTATATTGTGTCTTTTTCTTAAGTTATAGGCAAATATTGACTTAACTTAAGCCACATAGGTAAATTGGTACATTTCCTCATATAATAAACACTTGAGACTAAGATAATAAGCACTTGAAAAATAAGCACTCGAAACTAAGATAATAAGCACTTGAAATTGCGATAATAAGCACTTGAAAAATAAGCACTTGAACTTGAGATAATAAACACTTGAAATTGAGATAATAAGCACTTGAAAAATAGGCAATTGAAATTGAGATAATAAGCACTTAAAAAATAAGCAATTGAAACAAAGATAATAAGCACTTAAAATTGTGATAATAAGCACTTGAAACTATGATAATAAGCAATTGAAATTGAGATAATAAGCACTTGAAAAATAAGCAATAGGAACTAAGATAATAATCACTTAAAATTGCGAATAAGCATTTGAAACTAAGATAATAAGCACTTGAAATTGTGATAATAAGCTCTTAAACTTGGGATCATAAGCACTTAAAACTAAAATAATAGAGTATATTTATATAGAGAATTATCGTAAGTACAAATTATAAAATAATAAGCAATTCGTTAAATTAATATAAGCACTTTTTAGCTTTGAACAACACACAATTGTTACTTTTTGTCAATACAAATATAATTGAATATTAAATTGTAATATTATCGGTTCTTCTATCCTATAAAAATTCGTGTATCATTTTGGAAAATAATTTATTATATATCAACTCCCAATCATATTCCTATTTCAACGCACTAATTACGAAGTGGGATATATTTGTTTTAATTTGCATGTTTACTAATTTACCCTTAAATTAATAGCCGAATTATTAACTGGATTAATTTTAAGATCCTAATCACAATGTCTAAATTAAATCTGTAACGTTGATGTATATAAGATCAATGATTTATAGTGGATCCTAGTTACTACCTAAGGAGTAGTTTCTATTAGATCCACTCTCTCTATATATATATAGTGATTGATTTTATATATTCCCAATTAGGGATTTATTAATTTTCATCATAATTTATATATACAAATTACTACTCAAAGTCAAAGAATCCAAAAACACAATACCATTAAAAAAAAAATCAATAATATAGTCGACCCATCTTAAAAGAAAACTTAGACGTATCAAATCAAATATAAAAATTAATATATTACTGTATTAGACAACCTATTTATTACAATGTCTAATCCTAATATAATATGATATATATATATATATATATGGGTGAGTTCCCATACAAAATTCACTTAGCGTAAGAAATAAGAAAGATCTTGGACCCTTGTTGATTCTATAATAGATGGTTGAGATTTTAATTAAAATGCACAAACATTAATTGTGTGCGTTGACTTTTTATTTAGTAAGGGTAGAATAGAACAAAAGAGATACAAATCCTTCCACTACGCCATGTACCGACGGAAATACTGGGATTTAATTGGAATTAACAATCAAATGAAGATCAAAATCTTCCCATATTCTAGCAATGCATAATATTTCAAAATATTTTCTATGATGCATTTTATTTTTATAAATTAATAAATATATTGCATTATATGCATTATACGTCTTCAATATTAAAATGCATTCTATATTGCAATATATAATGAAAAAAAGATTGTGCATAATGCAAAAACAACTTGTTAGTTTATAATGCATAACATAAAAAAAAAATTAGTTCATAATGCATAATGAAAAAAATTGTAATGCATAATGCAAAAAACTTGTTAGTTTATAATGCATAACGAAAAAAGAAAATATTAAATCATAATGCATAATGAAAAAAATTATAATGCATAATGCAGAAAATTTCTGATTCATAATGCATCGATTGTTAGTTTATAATGTATAATTAAAAAAAAAATTGCATCTGATGCACGTAACAAAGAACACGAAGATCGTGAAAAAATTGAGAAAACCCGATTATCGCATAATAGATAGGAAAAAAGAAATCACTGAAAATTTAAGAAATTTTCGTTTTTATAAGAATGGATAAAAGGAGGCGTGAGAGATGAATTTGCAGAAAAAAGATATTAAAGACATTAAAGAGAGAGAGAGAAAAAAAAAAAAGAAAAAAAGAGGAAGAAAAAATTATTAAACGAAATGCATTAGAAAAAAGAGGAAGAAAGACATTAAAGACATTATATTGTTGAACGAAATGCATTATTAAAACGCACTTGGAGCATAAAAAAATTGAAAGAAAAAAATTCTATGGAACACGTCAGATTTTATTTTTTATTAAGCAATTGAATTAATCGTAGAACATAAATAAACACGTATCAAATCCCATGAATTGTGGTGATCGACGGTTATAACTAAAGGTCAATTAACAATTTTACCCTTATATGTGGTATAACTGCATGTTTCAAGTTATAAGATTAAATTAATTATTAGCCTTAAATCATAAAAAATGAAAAGTGTAGATCACTTCCTATTTCTTACAATATGTAGCTTTTGTATGTGATCTCTCACCTATATATATATATAAGACAACCTTAGACTATGTTTATCCGCAACCTTCTTCAATATCCAACCTTCCAACCTCTATATTATTAAATTATATTCTCTCTCTTCTATAAATTTACTATTCATCAACCTCCAACCACCTCTATTTTTATAGATTTATCCACAACCATTCCAACCACCCAACCACAACATTATTTGTTATTATTTAATATAATTTTTATATACAGCATAATTATATGTATCAAGAAAATTAATAATTAAAATATTTAAAAATATAAATATTTCAAAAAAATATAAACTAGTATTAAATTGAGCTGCCTCAAATCAACACGGAAATTACAACAATTGAAATACGAAAATAAAAACAAAGAAATGATAAAAATATAATATAAAATTACACATTTAATTATCATAATCGAATTTTTGCCATATATGCTCGATCAAGTCAGTTTGAAGATCGTTGTGAGCTTGTTTATCACGGAGTGTATTCATATTTGTCATATATTGCAATCCAATCTGTAGAAAATACATAAGTGTCGTCATCAGTTTCTTCTACATCTTCATTTTCACCATCAGTTTGAGTAGGCCGATCTTCCATAAATTCTGTCGGATCCTGATAGTTTAGATAAGTGCTTCTTTCATCTTCCACTATCATATTGTGCATAATGATGCAACCAATCATGATTTTTGCCATCTCATCACGATCCCATAGAAGACATGGACGTTTGATAAAAGAGAAACGAGCTTGTAGAACGCCAAATGCCCGCTCAATATCTTTTTGGGCAGCCTCTTGATGTTGAGCAAACAATTTGTCCTTCTGAATTTGTGGAGCAATAATAGATTTTACAAATGCTGCCCACTTCGGATATATACCATCCGTGAGATAATATCCCATTTTTCTTTGATGACCATTTACAACATAACTAATCTTTGGAACACGCCCTTCTAAGACATATTTGAAAATAAGAGAATGATCAAGTACATTGATATCATTTCTGGAACCTGGAGTTCCAAAAAATGCATGACGTATCCACAAGTCTTGAGAAGCAACTGCTTCCAAGATGATAGTTGGCTTACCCTTTCTTCCTCCATATTGCCCCGCCCATGCTTTAGGATAATTTTTCCATTCCCGGTGCATGCAATCAATACTGCCGAGCATTCCTGGGAAGCCGCGTTGTTCACCAACTTGCAAAAGATATCTTGTGTCTTCTTCAGTTGGCTTTCTGAGGTACTCACCGCCGAAGTTAGAAATTACACCCTCAACAAATTTGATAAGTGATTTTCTTATGACTGTAGCACTCATCCGTAGATACTCATCATGTAAGTCTGATGCCGTTCCGTAGGCCAACACCCTCATAGCTGCAGTACATATTTTAATAGAAGACATGCCTAAACGACCAGTAGCATCACGACTTTGTTGAAAATAATCATCAACCGAAATGACCTTTTAATGCATGGGATTGCTTTTACAATACAATATGCATGCGACAAAATATAGATGAATTATTGTACCTTATCTTGCAGCATGCTTTTTTGACTCATCAACTCAATAAACGATCCACACAAGTGAAAAAAACTATAGTCAAGGAAAATACTTAAATTCAAAATACAGAAAATCAAGTTACATAAGTTGAAATTACAATAATTAAAATGACAAAAATTAACAATCACTTCCAAATGAAAATACAATATTCTATCGGAACAGTTCCGCCATTAGACGACATTTAAGGCCTTCTTCTTCTGGAGATAAGTTGCTTTTTCCCATTAAGGTATTAAGCATAGTTGATTTCATCCTCATATTTATCAAATTAGTCATCGTATCAATCTCCTTTTCACGTGTGATTCTCATTGCTCGCAGCTCAGAAGTGAACTCTTCTGGAATAAAAGAAGATTGTGATACCATACCTTTCCCTTTCCTTTAGCTTTAGCTTTACTCTTATCTCTACCAACTGGTCAGCGAATTGTTGCTGCATCACTGATATGAGCTTCTGGAGTGGAGTCAGTCATATCATCTCCATCATCACTGGTTTTTGATTTTTTTTGAGCTGCCACGACCTTCTTCAGCACTATCTTCACCTTCTAAAAGATAACGTGTTAGATTTTCATTCAAATTCAGCTCCCACTTCGGATGGTGGCGCATCACTTCATCGAAAACATCTTTGTTCGTAAATTTTGGTTTCCTATAAATTTTTTAGGCAGCTTTCTCAATATCTGTATCTGAACAACCACTCTTTCTTATGGAATAAGCCTCCTTGTATGCACCAACCCACTTGGTTACATTCTGATTAAGTCGCTTATAACGATTTCTAAGCGACTCATCAGTTCTACCAAGATCCAACTTCAATCTTGAGTTTTCTCTTCCACAGGTTCTGAATAGCTGCAAAACACTTTCCCAAAACGCCTCTTCTTTTTTATCAGTTCCAACACTTGGATTCTCACTGATTTTACAATATGAAGACATAAGCACTATGTCTTCACTAGTTGTCCAATTTTTTGGACGGTTTGAAGTGTTTGTATGTGTTTGCTGAGCATTTTGAGCGGAATTTTGAGTCATATTTGGAGTGGGTGGGTGATTTTGAGAGATAGGAGATTGAGTGAAATGAGATGGAAACTGTGAATTCAAATATGTTTTGAAAATTTGGAATTCTTCAGAGTTTTGGATATTGTCAAGGTTAGGATAATAACCTTGAGAATGGGACAAATTTTGGTAATTTGAGAAGGAATTAACATTGGGATCCATTGAAAATATAAAAATTGTAGTAAAAGATAATTTTGTGGTGAAAGAGGAGTTTTATTTTTATGTGCAGAAATATGTAAAAATGGATCTCTATTTATAGAGAAAAAAAGTTATGAATTTTGGTATAATTCTTTTTTAAAAAAAATATATTATATAAAAGATATAGCAATTTTATCACAATATCTAAATAAAATATGAAGAAACTAATAAAATAATGCCATGTGTTATGAATAGATAAAAGAAAATAAGCAAAATTTTGGAGGTGAAGTTTTTCTCAACCGACCAATTCTACTGTAGACGAATTAAAATTTTCTTTTAATAGAAAAATTCATATGACCTCCAGCCTTTGGTCACGGATAAACGAAGTCTAATGACACCTCATACATCTTCAATCCTTCAAGTTTAGCAAAGCATAGCTTCAAAATTCTTCTCTTTAGTTACTGACGTCACCCCCGTCTTTGCAGCCAGCCGAATTTTTGTTGAACCGGTCTCAGTCTCCTCTACATATGTACAATCTCGTGGTTTCCCAAATGAGGTTTTCAAACTAAACTATGGTCGACAACGATTCAGTGCGAAAATTTTATAGTTATCATCCTTTCCTTTCTTCACTGTAAGTTGCTTACACTCTAAAAATTTATATCTCATGGCATCTGTGATGTAATGGATTTGAATTTTTCCCTAACCTAGTCTGCGCTAATCTGAAAATGGCTATGGCGAGCAAAATGTTGGAGGGTCTGGTGATAGAAGGGTCATTCAAGTGGCTGACTAAAAGGCAAAGTGCCTTTGACGAAGATATTGAGGATATGGAAGGGTCTCCATCCGCTGGGAAGAACTGGTTCCCGCAGCTCTCCCTTCCGGCGAATGTCGTCGTTCGCAGATGCTCCAAGTTAGTTCTCTGCTCTGCTCGCTGATTATTTTCCCTTTTTTAACTGCATCTCTAGGCTTCCTGTAGTTTCTTAATGTGTTTTCCAACCTCCATGGTTAATGAAATGCGTTACACTCCACGAATGGTTTTAATAAGGTTGAATTCACTTGGGTAAACTTAGGATGTGGTGTGGTTGAATTTATTTGAATTTATTTGGGTTAACTCATTTAGTTCTAGAACTGATGATTAGTAGTTGGCTTCATATCTGAATTAGTTATTGTGACAGAAAAAGTAGAACTACGGCTGTATAAGTGTATGTGCCGCTAATACGTATACTGTCTTATAATTACTTTATAAATACATCAATATGGGGTCTCCTAATTTGATGTGATAAATATTTAGTCAATCTAAGCAATGTAAAGTGATGCATAGCTGATTAAGTTCCAGATAAACTCGCATCCAAGCCCCAGATCTCCTGTACAGGACAGATTTTGATTGCTGTCTGTAACAATGTACAGGAAAAACATAAGACAATCAAATTTTCTAGCAAAGGCAGCTGCATAGATGTTAAGCAAAGTGTTCCCGTGGCCGACAGGACACATTGTTTATTGTTTTCCAAATGTTCTAATGATATTCCTTATTGCTGCATGCCTATTTTATTTTTTGCTATTGGCCTTGCTGTATCAAAATGGGAATGTGGAAAAGATTCAAAGGAAGGGCTGTTGTAAGATTGTTATAGACATTAATACACATTTGATATCTATCTTGATCTGAAAATAACTTGAATTATTTCCTTTCAAGATTTTCCAGTTTGGCACAACTTCTGATCTTAATAACTCTTTGTAAACCGCAACCCAAAATGTAAGAGCGATCTATATGTTAACTTTTTATTCACTGAATACTTTAAACATAACATGCTTGGGTCCCTCTGTTTTCCGTGTTCATCTTGGATTTCTCTATTGAATTTCTGTGACTTCTAAGCAGTGTTTGAGTGTTGATTTATACCAAAATTTCTATTTCTATTAGTGTGCGATCATAATTATGGTGCTTCCATATAAATTAGTCATTGGTTCATCATTTGGTATTTCCACATAAATTGGGTGTACTAGTTTTTGTCCATATTCTCTTGTGAATCAATTAGTTGGTTTGAATGTCATTAAGATTAATACATATGAAACTGAGATAAGTTTTTTCAAAGGGAAAACTCACTTAGTCTATTATGACTACCTGATGCACACCTCAATTTTCTAAAAATTTGGGTTTAATTGCCGGTTTTAGCACAATATTTCGGTGAATTTACTATCATGATATGACTTTCCAGAGGTTGCAATTACAACACAATAACACAACCCTAACTCTTGCAATTATATCACAACTATTTATTATTTATTTTTTCTGGAGCATCCAGCATATCTGATGTATCATGTATTGCCAACGTGCACTCCAAGCCTATACTAACATATTGAGTCAAAAGATGTAGTGTAATACTGATTACCAACAACTCATGGAACAATGTTGTTTTGTGATTCGGGCAGGGGCTAAGGCCGAGCAAGCTTTCAATGTGCTGATCACATATTTAATATGATTAAGAGTCAATCAAGCTTCTCACTCATAGATCTCAATCCATGGGCTTGGAGCTTGAGCTGGTGTAGCTAAGGTTAAACAGAGTCCTCTGCATGCATGCTGATGGCTGTGGTAATTAGGTACAGAGTAGAAGGTGTTTGGACAGTGATGCTCATGAGCTTAGATAGATGGTTGGATGACTGGATCAATTATTGAATTTTAGACCTGATTATAGTCGAGCTCTTTGAGCTCCTTTAGAATATTTAATTGAGGTCGATCACTATGAGTTGTTATAGGTTTGATTACACTGGAGTCTGACTTGTGAGCCATTATCATGTGAATTGTGTGTCTGATCTAGAATGATTTCAAGTATACAGGTAGTAGTTAGATTGGCTTTTCATTGACAAAGTGATGGAATAGGGGTTAGGATTAATGTACTGAACAGGATATTATGATCTCTTAGCTTGTTCGTGTTGGGCGAGGTAGAATTTCTTACACCTCAACCATTCTTTACAAAATTTGGGTGAATGTAGAATGTACCCATTGAAGTACAATGGACTTGTCTTTTGCTCTTTTACTCACTTTGTATGCCAGGGTTGCATCTAGGAGATAGTGTGCATACAAAGTTGCTGATAGCGATTGTTTGTTGCTAAAGCAAGTCTTTCGTTGTCCACCGTAGTAGTAACTGTTTGTAATCCTTGATTATTGGTTTATACTCCTTCCGTCCCAAGATTTCCAAGATCTTTTGTTTCGGCACGGGAACTAAGACCGAAGTGTTTATAGTGTAAAGTGTATTGTGTGTTGGAATGTAATGTGATTTATGTATTTAAACATATTTTAAAACTAGAACATCATAGATGAATACAAATATATTCATGTTTGATCTTAAATGAAAGATCCTATCGAGACCTTTAATTTGATATAAAAATCATAAAAATCCGAGAACAAACGAGCAAATTATGATAATTTAAACTTTTAGGATTTAAATTATATTGGGATACGTGGTGAGAGATGAGTGGATGGTGATATTTAATAAGGGAAAGTTAATTGTAATAAGGGAAAACTAATTGTACCATTAGTATGCTAATTATTTCCCAAAAAGGGAAGGTTTCAGAAATTTTGTGACGGCCCAAAAAGAAAATAGTGTCAGAAATCTTGGGACGGGGGGAGTATATACTAGCAAGTTAACTTGTATACTCTGTTTTCGGGCTGGTTAAAGAGAACATCCACTTTATCTGAACTTATATGACACTTCAACTGATGAACTTGAATTCAGCTGAATTCTTAACATTGAACTGGAATAATGCTAGAATGTTGTGTTATTTCTAAATTTTGTTTGAACCCCTTATATTTAAATGAGAAGAGTGAACAATTCTTTCTGCGTGACATGCCTTCATGACTTATTTGTTTTTGCATAATAATGCAGAGTCCTTGCCCTTTCTTTGTCCCAACTTCGAGAAAACTTCGATGCAGAGGTTTCTGTTTCCTTAAAGCATCAATCAAGCTTTGCAAGGAACTTTTTGGAATATTGTTGCTTCTTGGCTCTTGCGTGGTCCATACATGTAAATGGTTATTTGGATGACAAGAAGTTTCGACGTCTCACATTTGACATGATGGTTGCTTGGGAGTTTCCTGAAGCTTCTAGTGAACCAAATCTGCATGTACGGTGTTTAATGTTTGAGCAAAACTATATAAGGATCACCTCTTACTCTTAGTAAATATCAAGAACTATCGGCTTTAGACTGTAGCTTCATTTACCTCATTATTTTCAATACTAAGGAAAAAAATAGAGCATCATTTAGAGCACTGAATATTGGTTCTTAACTAGAGAAATTTCCCTTGAACTTGTAATATATTGCATGGTTCTCGTATTCATGACAGGCAGATGATGATGTCACAGTTGGAATTGAGGCTTTTTCTAGGATTGCTCCAGCAGTTCCTGTTGTTGCTGATGTGGTTGTCAGTGATAAAATATTTGAGGTGCTTACAGCTTCAACTAGTAATCGACTTCATTTCTCAGTTTATGACAAGTACCTCAGTCGGTTGGAAAGGTACTTCCTGCTTATGCTGTTCTTTGTTTAATGTCTATTTTTTAATTGGAAATTCTTGCAAAGCCCAGCTTCGTTTTTCTTCTTGTTAGACTGTATATAATATATATGTATACTAGATTACTAGTGCATCTGTGCATGTACCAAGTTAGATATTCCATCTTTCGGCTACATATTTTGCACAGCAGACATAAAAATATTTTCAGTTGATTTAACTTTGACGGTGGTGCAAGCAGAGTGCATCTTCGGATGGTATAGCATTTTCGGATGTGGTTGAAGCTTTGAAGTAGGTGTTCTTGATATGCCTTTAGGTTACTTGACCTTACACTTTTATCCTAGTAAACTAATTAAAGCTTTCATAGAGCATTATTAAATATATAAACTTTGAACCAAATAATCACCCTGAGAAGGTCCAGGTGTTTGATTGATGACCTTTACTGAAACGTATATATTGCATGGCTGATGGCTCCTCTGGGGTACCATTAGTTATAACTTATAGGTAAAGGCGGTTTTGACTGCAGTTTGATGTTTACTCGTTTTTTTTCTTTTTTGAGGAAGTTTGATGTTTACTCTTAGGGTCCGTTTGGTAGCCAGTATAACCCAAGAAAAGCTTAGATAAGAAAATTTATCTCGGCTTTTCCAGTGTTTGGTACCCGAGAAAAATAATGCCATCGGCCCGTGAAAATGCTTGGGCCCGGACTAAATTCACTGTTACACTGGCATATACTATACCGTCTCTACCCCTGGATAAGTTGTGATTAGTTTTTTATTTTTAATTTTAATTATCAATTTTTATTTTTTATTTTAATTATCAATTTTTTATTTTCAATTTTAATTATCAATTTTTCAATTTTAATTATCAATTTTTTATTTTTAATTTTAATTATCAATTTTTTATTTTTTATTTTAATTATTAATTTTTTATTTTTTATTTTAATTATCAATTTTTTATTTTCAATTTTAATTATCAATTTTTTCAATTTTAATTATCAATTTTTTATTTTTATTTTTAATTTTAATTATCAATTTTTTATTTTTTATTTTAATTATCAATTTTTTATTTTCAATTTTAATTATCAATTTTTTCAATTTTAATTATCAATTTTTTATTTTTATTTTTAATTATCAATTTTAATTATCAATTTTTTATTTTCAATTTTAGTTATTAATTTTTTATATTTCTTATCCCAACTTATCTATGTTTGTACCAAACATACAATATATTTCTTATCCCAACTTATCATACTTTTTTGACAAAAACTTGTGTTAGCCGGAGGCACCGTGTGGCCGGGCCCAAAGTGTCAATCTTTATACAGAAAAGTGTCAATCAATATGAGTAAAAGTGCAAATCTTTAACATAATTATTTTACGAATAAAATGACAATTTTTAAAAGTGTCGATCTTTATACAAAAAAATGTCAATCTATATGAATAAAAGTGCCATTATTTTAGCCCGGCCGCACGGTGCCTCCAGTTGACCCAAGTGTGTCCCTATTTTTTTTTATCTCAACTTATCACACATTTTCTTAACCGTATTTTTCTCGGTATTGCTACTAAACGGGGCCTTAGTGCTTGTTTGGTACCTTATATGGGATAAGTAGGGATAAGGTTAATCTTAGATACGGTAACTTGATGATTGAGATAACATCAAGACTAGCTATGCAACATATGGTGTTTGGTAGGTAAAAGCAAAACATGATAAAAGAATGGAAATTACTAAATTACCCTTCTTAAATTTAAAAATTACAACCCTAATTTCCCACAACTTTAGGAACGCCGCTTTTGCCAAAGGGGGATGCCGCCGCCTTCTGCCACGGCTTGACACCGTCTGATATAAGCACGCTGGAGGCGGCTGCAGCGGGTGCGGATCGGAGCCGGCGCCTTCCAGAGCTCTGCAAATGAAAACAGCAATACTGTCTTCGAGAGCTCCGAGAAGAAGCAAATGTTTCTTCCTTGCCTGCGGTCTTCAATACGTGTGTTTCTTCCTCATCTGCGGTCGAGCAAGTGCAAGGCTGCTACACCGAGAAAAGAGGAAGACGTCTTGAGGGATGATGAGTTGATGGCATTGGCTCGAATTGGATTTGGGAATGGAGCTTCAATCACTTGGTGCAAATGGTTGCTTGCTTTGTTTCGATGATTTTGATGATGGATTGGAAGATTTTCCAATGTTTGGATTGGACGATACTTCATCATCGGGAGGGTAATATGGGTGGAAAGAAGATATTGTACTTCTACAGTGTTTTAACCGGGGGTGAGGGTCCGACAGAAAAGGGGTGAATTTTGAGATGTAAGGCTTCTCGCTAAACACGGGCTTCCGTGATAATCGAACACAGATACCAAACGCACGAATAAGTCCAGATATGCCTAGATATCATGAGATATCTAGGCAACCAAACAAGCACTTACTAAGTCAGGATGGAGATAATGTATATGCAACAACTATAGTCCAATTTTTATTGGCGATAAAATAGTCTACTTAAGGTTAGGCTAATCAGGGTTAATGGTTTTGAATTCCTCTATTCATCTGTAAGGATTTTGATATGTTGCGTCAGCTTTAAGGAAATTCTATGCTCTCTATTTAATGTTCTCATTGTCACTTTTACAAGTCTTGCAGGGCTATCAGAAGGCTGCAGTCCCAATCTGAATCTTCTCTCCTCTCTTTTGTACGTTCTGGAAGAGGGGAGAAGATCCTAGAAGTAGATGGAACTGTCACGACTCAGCCTGTTCTTGAGCATGTGGGTACTTCGGCATGGCCTGGTAAGTTGTCGTAATTCTTACAACAGGTAGGAATTCTGTTGATAACGACAGGTAGAAATATGTTCATTATGAGGAACAGAATTAGATATCTATTCAGGTATATTACATTTTTTTAAATAGAGATGGTTATGTTTCTTTTGCAGGCCGATTGACTTTGACTGACCATGCTCTATACTTTGAAGCCCATCGCGTCGTCTCCTATGATAAACCAAAGCTATACGATCTCACTGATGATTTACAGCAAGTTGTTAAACCTGAGCTTACAGGGCCATGGGGAACCAGGCTTTTTGACAAGGCAGTCTTCTATAAATCAAGTGCGCTGTAAGACAATGTTGTTTTTATATTTTTCAAATTTTGATGGAATAGGCAGTACACATGGTTCCTTCCTTTATACTTTTTGAAGAACTTGGAAGGTTCATTAGAAGTTCTGGTGCAGATCAGAACCTGTTGTTTTGGAGTTTCCAGAGCTCAAAGGTCACACACGTCGTGACTATTGGTTAGCTGTTATTCGTGAAGTTCTGTATGCCCATAGGCTTGTGCTGAAGTTCCGGATCAGTGGCCTTGAGCGAGATGAAGTGCTTCTGAAAGCTATATTTGGGATTCTGCGAGTACAAGCCCTTAAGGAATTGAGTTTAGCAATCCCTCTTTGCTTTGATTCTCTTCTTATGTTCAATGTGTGTGATCAGCTTCCACTTGGGGATCTGATCCTTGAAAAACTCGTGGACACATTGGCTAGGGGTAAGATGGATAGAAAAAATGCTGGATCATCTGGAAATGGGGTTTACTCTAGCTCTGCTTTGTCTCTTGCTTCTAATTTGGGGTTTGTTATTGGGAAAAGGAGTGGGTTGGTCAATAGCAGTGGTCCAGTCGTTGGTGAAATTGCTGTCGGGGAGATGACACCTTTGGAGAAGGCTGTTAAAGAAGCTAAAAGTAGCTATGAAAATGTAGTGCTTGCTCAAGCTACTGTAGATGGAGTTAAAGTTGATGGCATTGACACAAACTTAGCTGTGATGAAGGTATGACACAGCTAAGAATACAATTCTTGTAATCCAATCCCATTGGATTTTGATGTTTGATAGATTGCTAGAGCTCTTTACCAATGATATGTTTTATTACCACTCTATAAATGTGATAGTAATATCCTAAATGGTCATGACAAGGGAAAAAAAATGTTAAGATCAACTTACATACTTCGCAGCTATTCTTAGATCTCGCTCCCATTTGATTGGTCTTATTTATCTCAAAAACTCCTAGTCACAGTTCACTTGAAATTGCAGGAACTACTTTCCCCCATGACAGAAATCTGGAATCAGCTTGTATACTTGATCTACTGGGAAGAACCTTTGAAATCTATGACGTTCTGTTTGATGTTCACCTATATTATCTGCAAGTGAGTACACATTCTGTGGAATCATGACAAGTTTAGATATGATATGTCTGGAAAAGATATTCTACCCTCATGTAATCTTCTTTGTTTCTCATGATTCATATAAAATACTTCCCCTTCTTTTCAAAGTTGTACACTGATGAGTAATGTTTCTATATAACCATCTGATTTAGAGTATATTAATTATTTTACTTTATTATATTATTTATTATTTGAAAATATTGTTTGAAACCCAAGATTAGCTTGAAAGGAATAGAGTTCTGTTATATCTCATTTAGTGTTCTTAGACATATGACAGACATGGTGGATGATTAATTGTCACCATCCTTTTGTCTTTGGTTCTCTGAGGGATTTATTGTGCTTTATTGTAGGAATCTCTTTTTGATTAAATGCTGGCTTATCATGTAGTAAAGTCTATCGTGCTTTGTGTTTGCCTAAAATCGATATCAGATTTTGCTTGCAGTTGAAAAGACATGCCAAGTCCTACATTTTGATCATCAAGTGCAGCAGACAAATCATCCATATTTACTAGTACTAGTGATATATTTAATTTATAATTTAAAGGTTCTTGTAGAGACTTGTTTCTTTTATGAACTCATATAATTTAATTGTAAGTGAGGAAGTGAGGAGTATGGTTCCCTCTCTAAGTGCTCAACTCGATCTCTTGTAGGAATTAGGGTAAGTTATTTAGAGCATGATTGGTATGAGATCTTATAAAACAATGTTCTATCAGAGCAGATGTCAATTATGAAGAGGTTTCTGCTAGTGAAGTGATTGACTCTAAGAACTAAGCTTCTGGCTATGCATTTACATGGAATAGCATGCAACTAAAAGTTTATTCCGTTATTAAGCTACTTCCACACTTTGATTGCAGAGGGTGGATGAGCTATGCTTTGGCAGCAACGTTCATCTTTTTTGCAGTATTCATGTTGCTTACACGTTACTTTGGGCAAGGAACACCTGTTGATGAACTGAAGGTAACAGCACCACCTGCAATGAACACCATGGAGCAGCTTTTGGCTGTGCAGAATGCTATTTCCCAAGCTGAAGAGCTAATACAGGATGGAAATGTTCTTCTCTTAAAATGCCGTGCCTTACTACTGTCCATTTTCCCACAGGTATTTTTCTGGTTTTGTCTTTGTTCTCCTGAATCCTTTTGTCATTAAAGACTAATAGTTATTTTATTTTGTGACAATATATAAAAATACCCATTTTCACAACTTACATGTGAAAAATAACCACAATTTTCAAAAGCATATAGAAAATACCCAAAAAATATGAGCACTCTGAAGAGACTGCTATGGACAAGTATATGAAATCATAACTGCATGTGTAATGACCAGCTTAGATGCTCCTAACCAGTACTGAATCTTTTGAGCTAAGGGGTTGATACCAGCTTAGATACTTGCAGAATCTTCCGTACCTCTTGATTGCTGTATTTGTGGGGCCATATTGTCGTTTTGTTACTTCAAGAAGAGTTATTTACTATAGATAAAAAGGAGATGTAATCTGAAGTTTCGGCGACTATTGACAATTGTTCATCCATTGTTTGTGTTTCATTAACTTGTGTAGATGCAATTTACAGGCTACTGAGAGATTTGCTGTAGCGCTTTTGGTTCTGGGGTTGCTTCTTGCTCTTTTACCGGTTAGATATATTTTTGTGTTGGCTTTCTTGGAGACGTTCACCAGATATTCACCGCTGAGAAGATCCATCACAGAAAGATGGATGAGAAGGTTAAGGGATTGGTGGTTTAGTATACCTGCGGCTCCTGTAGTTCTTAAACGACTCAACGAAGATAAGAAGAAACGGTGATGCAAGTATGATTGTTCTTCCTACTTATGTTTCATTAACTGTTTTCTCAGTATATATTTACTACTTAGGTTGTGTTCTCTACGGTGGAAAATTTTTATGGGAAAAGAGAGCAATCACCTTTTAAATTTTTCCTTATTTCTCATATTTTCCCACCTCTTTCTCTATGATGAACAATTTTACTATATGTTGGTGGGATAATATTTTCACTCCATGTTGGTTGGATAATATTTTCCTTCCTTTGGAGTGCAAATGAAGGGAAGAAAGATAAGAAAGTGGGAAAATATAGGAAAATATGGGAAATAAGGAGAAATTTAAAGGGTGATTGTTCTTTTTTCTTATGAAAATTTTCTACCATAGAGAACACAACCTTATAATATAAATGTGTAATAGTGAAGTTTTGAAATGTTTGGGAAATTGTAATCATTGGTTGAGATATAAAAAATAATAATAAAAAAATAAGAGCTCTAGAATAACTAACTAAAATTCTTTAAAAGTGAATTTGTTGTGGTAAAGGGTATATCTCACATAAATAGAAGGGAGGTGCAATTTTTATTTTATATTATTTTATTTTATTTTATTTTCAATATATAACTAGTATACGCTTCCCGTGCGATGCACGGACATATAATTAGCTGTGTGACATATGGGTATGTTTGGTAGGGTATGTAAAACCCATGTTGTATAATAACATGACCTTATATAGTGTTTGTGGGCTTTATTATTTAGGTAACAGGCCCGCTATTACACATAGGCCTGCTGTTAAACACTATTTCATCTCTATCATTTATGTGTTCACACCTCTAATACTCCCTCCGTCCCACCTAAATAGTTGACATTACTTTTGGCATAAAGACCAATGCAAGTAGATATAAGGAATTTAAAATAGTATTAGTTGTGAGATAGATTTTTACCATTTTAGAAAAATGGACTATTATATAAGACAAACTAATAAAGAAATATGGACTATTTAAGTGGGACAGAGGGAGTATAACTAATAGAGGTTGTACAACAAAAGAAGAATTCCTATTTTATCCCCAAAAATAGACGTCCCACTTTTCTCTTTCCCTCTAGCTGCCATTTGTCTGAACTTCTAATATTCATTCCAGATAGCCTAACCATCAATGACGACGGAACCATGCCCTTGAATTCCTTTTTTCAATTTTTTCCTTTTACGCAGAGACCCTTAAACCTTCTTATTTGTTGTTAGATTCTTGAATTTTGGTTAATTAAAATTGTTGCTTGTTGAAGTTAACGTTGTTCGGCTGCGGCACCATGCCCTTGAACCTCGACGACGGCAGCTTCCTCGCCTATGCCTCCACGCCGCTCTAGGTGCCATTTACCGCCATTTCTCGTGCCACTGCCCACGCGGCAGAGCTTCTGTGGCGGCATCGTCGGCGGTGTGGTCGATATATTAACTAGTTGTGCTTTTATCTATGCTGCTTCCGTCCGTTTTGGCTTTGGGCTTCTCTTTGGTAGAAATTTTGAGCGAGAAAAACAAGAGAGAGAAATGAAGGGGCAAAAGTGCAAGGTTATTTTAGTAGTTATATAAATTAGAATAGAGTTACATATTTGACCAAACACTATGCAATTTGAAGTTATCTAAGCTTAAGTTATACTATTAATGTTGGCGTTATTAATGTAGGCATTACTAGAATTGTTACCAAACATGGTCTATATATTTAATTGTGTAACTTGTTTTTCTTGAAACGGTTAAAAGGAATTTAAAAATTGCGATACGAAATGTTCGAACTAAAAGTCTTTAGTACATTAATTCTACTACCATTCCTATACACGTACATGAGTACTTCAAACCTTTGAGTCTTGCCAATGTTATTACTTTTAAGTTGCCCATTTTATATTTTGCTTGATGTTTATTTAGATGAATATTCTTAATACTAAAATACATGGCATTAAAATACTAACTGTGATAAAACTTAAAGTAATTATGACTGCCAAATAATTTCTATAAGAAAAACTATAGAAACTGGATTGTTGAATTCTCATAGGTGTTGGTAGTTATTCAATTATTGTAGCCTTTCTTCCTACGTATTGGTAGTGATGAAAACACCGAATTTTAAAGGCTTGATTTTCCTCTACATCTATGCACTAAATGTGTAGTCTAAAGGAAAGGAAATTGAAGTGAAAGAAAATTATTAGGTATTGTTTGAGTTGTTGTGACTAATGGGATTTGTGGGTTTCCGAAAGATTTGCAACGTATCCTAATATTATGCAACATGTTCTAATATTATGAAAGTAACTTCTTTTTTAAAATAACTTCCACAAATGAAAATACCAAATTATCCTTGATTTTGGACAAAAAAAAAACTGTTTTTTTTGTTTTGTTTATATATATATATATATAGAGAGAGAGAGAGAGATTGTACGAGTATCGAGTTAATCTATGTTCATATAATAGTAGACTGATAAAAAAAAAGAAAAAAAAAGAAAAGTAATTTATGAAACGTACATGTATTAAATTAAGAAAAATAAGTTTTGCCCGTAGCTATGTAGTTAACGAAAAAACAGGGAACTAGCATTTGATTAATTGAGTGCATGCTGTTTGACAGCTTTAACAACATTAAAACCTCGATAGAGTTATAAAAAAAAAAATTATATTCATTCCATAAAAACTTTAGTCTATTTATATGTGGGATCAGTGTACAGTCTAAGATCAGTCCCAACGCATCGGGCTCGGTGCTATGAGCGAGCCCGATGATGCGTTGGGGAGCCCGGGCTCTCTCCCCCAAGTCTCGCTCTAGCGTACCGGGCTTGAGCCCATCTTTTTTTTTAAAAACTTGTGTCAGCCGGAGGCACCGTGCGGCCGGGCCCAAAGTGCCAATCTTTATACAGAAAAATGTCAATCTATATGAATAAAAGTGTCAATCTTTAACATAATTATTTTACGAATAAAATGACAATTTTAAAAGTGTCAATCTTTATACAGAAAAATGTCAATCTATATGAATAAAAGTGTCATTGTTTTAGCTCGGCCGCACGGTGCCTCCGGCTGACCCAAGTGTGTCCCTTTTTATTGTTTCTTTTTGTCGCTGCTTTCTCTTCTTTCTTTCTTTTTTTTTTTTGTTTTTGTTTTATTTTTATTTTAATTTCTAATCTGAATTTCATTAAAAAAAATCTATTACTTTATTCTCTTAGTTTTTCCTTTTTATATTTAATTCATGTAATTTTAAACTTGAATATTATTTAATTTAAAATCTGAATTTTTATTTAAATTACGTAATTTAGTTGCTCGAAGTGTGACATTATTTTTTCGATCAATTTGGTCAAAAAATTATAGGAATCAAAATCGAAATAAGAATAAACATTAAAAATTCAAAATTTGAATTAAAAAAAAATTTGGAGAGAGTCCGTACATTGGGGCCAATTTTGGGAGTGGGCTCTCTCCGCCGGAAAAGTGGGAGAGAGCCCACATTTTGGGCTTGACATTGTGAGTGCCCTAAATTAGGGGTGAACAAATTTATCGAATCTTCGATATACCGAGCATACCAAACCGAAAAAATTGAAAATACCGGAATTAGCGGTATATCAAATTTTCGGTACGATATTATACTATGCCGAAGATTTTCAATACGATAACAGTATGTAGAGGTGCCCACGGTTCCGGTTCCGATTCGAACTGGAACTGGAACTGGAACTGCCGGTTATGGTTCCATGACGGAGGAACCGAAACCGAACCGCAAGGTCGACGGTTCCGGTTCCGATTCCAAAACTACCGGCTCCCGGTTCCGAACCGTTGGAACTGTCAACTTTTTTTATTTTTTATTTTTTATTTTATTCGAATTGTCCGTTCATTTGTTGTCTAACATAATTATTTCAAATATGATTTGATTCAAAAGTTAATAAAGAAGAGACATCAGAATTAATCCAAATCATGTTGATTTTATCAAAAATTGAGATTTCAGTTGGAGGTTCTGTTACAGTTATTCAGTTGGACTTGGAACAACTCTAACGGTCGTATGGTTTAGGTTATTTTTCGATTTTCGGTTAACCGAGAACCAAACAGTTCTAACCCAAAAACTAAAAAACCGATTTACTTAAATTTTGTATATAATATTATTTATTATATATTTTATTTATGTTATACATTATTCATATGAACCATTATATAAATAATGTGTTAATCACACATATTAACATAAAATTAATTACTATGATGTAAACATCAAATACAAATGAAATATAATGAAATTAGTTGGAATATTAATGAAATTAGAATACAAATAATTAGCAAGGTATATAAGAAATTAGAATATTAATAATTTCAAATGTAACATATTAGCGTAAAAATAATTAGTACTCCCTCCGGTTTTTTCAAATTGATATACTTTTTTTCAGCATTTGTAGCAAACGTTTTTGAGCGTCTCGATGATAAATTTTAAAATAACTTTTTAAAGTTTTTTTTTTCTTTTACGTGATACTACAACACTTGAAGTATCCTGTAAAAGAAAAAAAATTATTTTAAAACTCATCATCAAGACGCTCGAAAACGCTTGCCACAAATGCTGAAAAAAAATGTATTAACTTGAAAAGACCGGAGGGAGTATTGTACATTAAGAATTTTAAAAAAAGAAAGAAATATTATTGGCCTGTTCCACGGTTCCTAAGAAAGGGATCCGGAACCGAACCGGCGATTCCTCCGGTTCATAGGACGGTTACAAACCGACGGTTCCGATTCCGGTTTCAAAACCGCCCGTTTCGATTAAAAACCCAGTTCGTTCCCCACCTCTAATGGTATTATTTGATACCACGGTTCGGTATTACACCTGATTATATTTTTAAAATTAATATATATATACTACCTCCATCTAATTGATTTAGTCCCATTTGCCGTTTCGGTCCGTCTCACTTCTTAGTCTCATTTCCTAAAATGACAAAGAATACTTAGCTACAATTAACTTTTTCTCCTCAGAATTAATTATATCCACATATCCCCTTTTTTTCCTTGGTTCTTGTGCCATTTAATTATATGCTAGCTACTTAAAAGAGCGATTGGGTGGGCGACCGCATCACCACTTTTTCCCATTTAATTTTCAGCCACGTCATTTTTTTATCTCACAAAAGCAGTAGGTTTCTCTCTCTTACCTATCTTCTTCTTCGCTAGACTTCTTCTATCTGTGGTGTCTTCTATTTTCTTTGTTGGCCATTATTGGCTTTAGATTTATCTATGTTTGAAATTGCTTGAAAACATGTCAGAACTGTGGTGTAATGGAGAAGCACTTCTTTCATTTTTCATCCTCTTTGTTTTCTTTTGTCTCTCTTTCCCCTTGTGTGGTTTGTTATTGGAAGCTTTGCTACTGTTCTCTTTTACCATCCTGCAAATTAAATAAAGCTTTTGTTTCTGAATCAATTATTAATCTATTATTTTTGAATGTGGATTACGAATCTTATTAAGTTTATAAACCTAATTAGAAATTACTAAACCCTAACTCTTTTGGGAATTACTAAACCCTATTGGGAATAATTTAACTCAATCTAAAGGAAGATAATTGTCAAATATTGAAAAAGGAGAAGAAAATTACCAGAGGAACATAATTGAAAAGATTGGGAGGAGATGAAAGAAGAAGCAAAAAACGGTTGAGAAATAAAAGGAAAAAGAAGAAATAATATCATAAAAATATATTTTTCAATAGAATATACACATATATATATATATATATAAACAGAGAATTAAAGAACTTCTAACGTGGTTAGTCGCTCAGCTAAGGCGCTCAAATTAGAAGCCCAGCAGATCAAGTTTGTATATATATATATATAATTTGATTCATATGTTAATAAATCTTGGCGTGTTAAATATGAATAAAATTAAACTATTGATCTTAGTCAAATCTATGGTTGTCATTGATTTAAATATGGTTTTAAAGTACAATAAATATGATTTTATTTAACCGAATTTCGGTACGGCATTAGTATAGATTTTGTTACTACCGAATTTTTGGTATACCGAAACGTTCAGTATGAAAATTACATATAAAAAATTTTCGATACAGTATTAGTACGGCGAAAGGTAAACTAAACCGTACCGTTCCCCCAAGCCTAAATAAGATCTTGTAGTGTTTATGGGTTCAAATTAAGTATCATTTGAATTTGAAAACCATTAATATATGGTAATTGATAGTTTATTCACCATGTAATGAACATTATAAACAATATATAAATGAAAACAAAATCATCTTTATGCAACATGGATTTTTTTTTTTATTTTTTTATTTTATTTTTTTTATGGATATTGTTTACTGAAAAATACAAAGTGGAACAATCCATTGAACAAGAAAAAGTAGAAAAGTAAAAGATTTAGTTGATTAGCTTATCATCACATCATCATCCTTTGTTGCATTGGAGGTGTAAATCCAAATTGCTGCTGCTGCATCTGCTGCTTTGCCATATTTCCCGCATGTCCTTAATTAATTATATATATATAGCATAGTAACAAATGTTTAGAATGAAAAAAATGAAAAAGAGGTAGGTAGGGTAAGGTAAAAGGTTTAAGTGAAAAGTAAAAGGTATTTACCAATAGAAGGGTCGAAGCCTCTGTCCTCGAGCTCTCTATATTCTTGACAAAGAGCACAATACTCACAAAAGCAATGAATGAGAAAATCAGAGGCAGGGGACTCTACCAACCCAAACTTAGCTCTCAGCTTGCTCCGATACCCGCATGACATCAGGCACGGCATTGCGATACATAGCGCAATGCACGTGTACAATATTCCGCTCGTCGCGCAAGCTACGTACACACCACACTTGAAAATTACTACTAATTAATTATATATGAACTACCTACTGATCTTAATTCTGAAGCCATAACCATTCATTCATCTTCATCATATATATATATATATATATATATATAAAAGAAAAGAGCATTTATATATCTCTTACTCGTGCTTCCGTTGTCCAAAACTTCAGCTATCTGCCCGAACGTTACGCATGGAAAGCATAAAGTGATGAGAGCTGCAAAAATTAATTAATTCAATTTTTTAGCATTAATTAATTTACGTATACATATTTATACGATCAAGTGTATGCACGAATATGATAAAAATATGTAGGTACCATTTTGTGGATTTTTCATGCAATCGAAAAGATTACTCTTCCAAGGCTGATTTTGTTGAGGCATATGCGTGAAGGGAGAGTTGGCGATTACCATGGGATTAATCCCTTGCTGTTGCTGTTGCTGTTGTGGAAAATACTGATTCGGAGGGAAAGCTGCTGGTTGTTGGGGCATAGGCACAGGCATAGGCATACCATGATCTTGAACTTGAAGAGGAGGAAAATTGTGAACTACTTGCAGCTTGTTGGGCGGCGGCGGCGGCATATCATAATCGTCATCTTGAAGTGGAGGAAAATTATGAACTACTTGCGGCGTCGGCTTCGGCGGCGTTGACTTGGTGGTGGTGGTGGTGGGTGGAGGAGGTTGGTAGTCGGCTGGTGGTTCGTAAAGATCTTCCTCCTGCGGCGGCGGAGGAGGAGGGTCGTCGATGGTGTTTTGGTGGAGTTCTTGAAACTCAAGGCCTTGGTGGGGTTGAGTTTCATTACCGACGCGGCCCATTCTTTCTTTCTGTTTTTTTTTCCTTGATCGACTAGCTAGGAATTCTTTCTTTATGGATGTGATAAAGATTTATTCACCCACCTTAGGCCTAGCTTCTTAAATAAGTGGGATTTAGGAAGCTTATGTTATAGTACTTATTTGTGTGTGAAAGTGAGTACGCGTACATATATTCATTCCGGTACTTAATTGTACACTCTTGTCAATAATATAATAATAATAATATAATGTCATCTCCCCCACACATGAATTATTATTATTATTATTATTATTATTATAAAATGTAACAGGAGAAAAAAAAACTTGGTTTTTTTGTTCTTTTTCTTTTTATCATACAGTATAAATAAACGCAAATGATTCGTTATCATAGCTGGCAGTGTAATTATATATACAGCAAAGCATATATTGATATGGTTAGTTTAATACTACAAATCATTCGTAGATATTAAGTGATTGAAGGAATAAAAAAGGCTGTCACCTTCTCTCTTAAGTCTTGGTCAATAACAGAAATTACAAGTTATGCAGCTTAATTTGAACAAGTCAATTAAAAATATCAATTACTTTTATAATATTACTAGTATATTTGAGTTAATCGAATACATGGATGGAGGAGTTGACTTTACAGAAATCACTGTCATGCATAACATGGCATGTGATGTGAGTTGTTAGGAGTGGACTTTGACTTCAGCTCACCAGTTTACTTGACTCTGCTCTCCCTCTATCTATGCATTATCTACCTAAAACAAGCAGCTTAAACTTAGGTAAATAATATTAATGGAGTAAACAAGACGTGATGATTAGAACATTATGGAATTATTACATTTTTCTAGTCGGTTTATGTAGAATACTTCTAAGCATAACATTACCAATGTCTTTCTTTTTTCTCTTTTTGTTGGTCCTAAAAAGAGTAAATTGGTGTATGGGGGGAAACACACCAATATCCAACCGTTTTTTATTTTAAAATAAATTGTGACTTAATAAACTGGTCAGAGATAGATCAGTTTATCCAACTCAAACAGTTAAACTGTTGAGCTTGCTAAACTGGTCTGATGCAGAAGTTTGGTGGTATAGGTTGCTAAATTCTTTTAGAAAATTCGTTAAGCTTTTAACGAACCAGTTTGATAATGAATGCAGTGTGCAATATGCTGGTAAGTTAACAACAATTTATAAGTGCAAGTATGAAAAGAGTTTGAGAGAGAGAGAGAAACACGAGAGTTTATCGTGGTTCGGGAATAACCTCCCTACGTCCATGTCAGATCGTTCCTGATCTGGAATCCCTTAACTTTGGATCGTCTTCTCTCTTCTTAATTCTGGTTGAGAACCGGCCTTGTGATTTTATTCTAACTTGAAGAAAATACAAGCATGAATTAGGGTCGTGACCCATACAACATTTTCTTACAACTTACAATGACTAAACTGCTAACTATTCACTTTACAGAGTTTAACTTAACTCAGTAGAATGAAATTACAACTGAAATACTTATACATAAAGATATAATTTCTAGACTTGGTAGAGAGGATTTCTAAGTATACTTGAGCAGCATGGAACACTCAAGAATACAAGTACCAGAATTAGAATTCTCTCGAAGGCTCAACACTTGGGAAATTTTATTGGTTTCGAGTGTTGAACAAAGGTTTTGGATGCTTGAGAATTCTGCAAAGTTTTAGCTTGAATACTGAATTTCCCTTGCTTGATTCTGGCGAGGGAAGGAGTATTTATAGGCCCGAATTCAAAATAGAGCCGTTGGATGTGTCAGATCCGTACACTGACATATTGTACTTTCTTCCCATTGAGGCAGTCCAGTTTACTTCCGAAGAGGCAGGGACCAGACCAGTTCAACCTATGTTGGCAGGTTGAAAATCCTCAATAAATTGGAGTTTTCAGCAATCTTCCTTTATCTTCTAGCGAGCTTGAACTCTTCAAGGTAAGTGAGCCGAGGCCTCCAAACTGGTTGATGATAAGCTGTGGAACTTAAGCTAGATCCGACTAAGAAAATAAGAGTGCTAAACTGGCTATACAAGATCAGTTTAGACCTATTGATCGACCTTAACTCTAAAAAGAGTGAAAATCTATCTAAGTGTTGTTTCGATAAACATCGTCAAAACTCAAATTGAGTAGGGTTCCCAACAATTTCCCCTTTTTTGATGATGTCGAAACCAACACTTTACAAATAATTCCTAAGTATAGAATCAATGCAGATTAGATCAGTTAGGAATCATAAGTAAGACAAATTAACAAATAATATAAAGCAGCAAAGGCAGTAGTAGCCTAAACAAATAATTATTGTCGTCAGGTCAAAAGGTGATCTTTCTTCATTAAGGTATCAGAGCAGAAAAATTACATACAGTTTAGAGAAAGCTTGATACTACAATAACTTAATGAATACAGATCACAAAACAAGCTACTTCCTCAACCTCCTTGCAGCAGCTTCTTCCTTCAGTTTGTTCGGGCTCTCCATGTTCATACTGGCATAAACTCCATCGCGGATTTACTTGAAGGAAGCATCATGGATGATATGGTGTTATCTGGTGCCGAGATGGATGTTGTCACCAATCCTTTGTTACAGAAGGAGTTTGTGGCTGACAAAGTATTGAGGGAACAGAAGCTCAAAGCCCTCAACAAGTAGAGACATGCTATTGCCAAATGCTCACAAATTAGCAATCAAATTCAAAGGCCAGTTTATTTCTCGCATACTGAACAATAGAAGTAGTATGATCTTGAAAATTAATTCATCCTGCATTATTAATTCATCAAGACTCTAGCCTTTTCTGGTCCCACATATCAAGCCTTTGCCGAGTTTTTGAAGTTTATGACCAAACTGGAGCCTGAGCTGATGAAGAAGATCCGTACTGTTGCAGCTCAGAAAAAGATCAAGATCTCTCATTCACCCTGCCTTTACTTTGTCCCACCGCTTCTCAAAGACAACAAGACACCGGACTATCCGACTATCAATGGCTTTGTGAGAGCCACTGCAAGATATTTTGATATCCCGGCTACTCTTTTTCAGTTAGACGTCTGGAAGATTGGAGAGCAGCAGATTAGGCAATGATAGATTAAGTTTGGACTGGGGCAGAGGATGAAGCTGGCAGGTCAGATCGTAAGGCCTTCTGCTCTGCTGTTCTGCTTTGATGGACTGGGGGCTTTTTTACCTTCTTGCATTCCCCCTTTTCGACATCATCAAAACGGGACTTGATGATTGCCCAAAGGTTGGCATTCTCCTCATCCAGCGCAGTGATGTCTGCCTCAGCTGCTTCACGATAGTTCAACAAAGATGTAATATCTTGTTGCATAGCATTTGTGGTCTTATTCGCAGCATCAACAGACTGAGCAAGTGAGGTGTTAAGCTTGTCAAATGTCTCATCGATCTTATCGCAGCACAGATCGACTGCAGCGACCTCTTCGGATTTGGCAATGGCAAGTGGAGTAAGGAGATCAATGATAAACTGCTTGAGATATCCCTTCAATTGTTTATTGGCAAAAACTCCAATCTCTCCCTTGGCTATCTCCACCACAGGGGCAGCCAAACTGTTTGCAACAAACTCCTTCACCGGTTCTTCACTAACTCATCGATCTTTTCATGAACTTCCTTATTGCACTTGGAGAGTTCCTCTTTGAGATTGCTGAGAGATTCGGTGAGAGCGTTGTTAATGCCGTCAATCTTATCCTTCTCGCTCTGAGCTGCACTGACTTCATCCTTCTTAATTTTTGCCATGAGCTTCTCGAGCTCAACTTGCACTTTTGCCATGATCTTTTTCTTCAGGGCGGCAAGATCAGCATCGGTAGAATTGGATGGCCTTGGCTGAACAACTTCCAGATCATGAGTGGGAGAGTGCGGGGCAGAAAGTGTCTTCTCAATGGAGATGTAGTGAGCATGATCTGCAAGGGCCAACTGGGGTGATCGAGGGGGTGAACTGATAGGAGAGTAGAATTCCCCCTCGAAACATGCAGACTTGTAGAGGTAGGCTTGATCGGCATAATATGGCTTCAGATCAACATTTGACGATTTGGCCTCATGCTTCATCTTGGCCAGCACCAAGGATTTGAAGTTATTGCGAGCAATGTGCACATTGTAGAAATGGAACTCTGTCTGCAGTCTGTGCTCCTCGATTTGGAGATTTTCAAAGGTATGCACATGGAATAGGACAACCATAAATTGATATAAGCTGTCCTTGATCTCCACATAGGTGCGGAGCTGTATTGTGAGCTCCTCTGTCCTCGGGGTAAACTGAATTCCCAAAAAAGATGAATGAATAGAAGAGACAGATTCGTCATGAAATACTTGGAGAACTGCAAGGGCATCTTCGCGAGCAGGATCAAACTCCTCTTCTTCTTCTTGCGGAGGTGAGGATTGGATGGATTGAAGTTGAACTTCTTGATGATCTGAAACTGAGGCACTAACTGGCTGCGGCCCCAAGTCCAGAACATGCATGTCCTAGTGCTCCTCAAAATGAACTGGGGACGGCGAACAAACTGGTTCAGTCAATCTGTAGAGATACAGGTGTTGAACGCGGTGGTGGTGAAGCTTCAGCCATAGTTATGAAGAAAGAGCAGAAGGAGAAACAAGGTGGAGTTTAGTTGATGAGCTGGAGTTTAGTTAATGACGTGGAGTTTGGTGCTGAGTAGGAATAAGTAGTGTTTTATCCCAGCCGTTCGATTACCAGTGGATCAATGGTTGAGATTAGAGCACACACGTGAGGAATGCTGCTTGTTACTTACGCTTTCCTTTTCCAATTTCTTTTGTTTTCACTCTTTAGTATAAATAGCAATTGTAGAGAAATGTAAGTGACTTGAATGCGTGAATAAAATTTCATATTCGATTTTACTTTTCTATCCGAATTTATCATGTATTCCACATATTTCTTCATGGTACCAGAGCAGGTTTATCAATAGATCTGTCTCTCGGTTGCTAGAATTTTCTATTTCCTTGCTTTAATTCTGCAAAATAATGGCGAAGCATAAGAAAAATTGACAATGGAGGCAAATTTTCGCTGATGGAGCGGAAGGATCTGGGGTGAAGAATGAAGAAGGAGGAGTGGTGTATGAAGAACACAGTGAGGAAGATTCAGATTGGTATGAAGATGATGAGGAGCTGAAGCTTTCTGGAAAGGAAATCAGAGAGATATTGCGTTTACAGAATGGAGATCATCCAGGTTTGCAGTTAGTTTCTGATCATTTAACTGGTAGTAACTTTTACCAATGGAGTCGTTCAATTAAAAGAGCTGTAGGAGCTAGAGGAAAGTTGGAATTACTGAATGGGAGATTTCCTGAACAGATGCCTGGTAGCAAGTACTATAGAGCTTGGTTGAGAGTTGATTATATGCTTTATAATTGGATTATCAATTCTATTTCCAGAGAATTAGTGAGTGCGTTTAACCACTTGGAAACTACACATAAGCTGTGGGAAGCTTTGAATAGAAGGTTAGGTAGGTGTAATGGACCCAAGGTGTATAAATTGCAGAAAGAGATATTCACCTATAAACAAGGAGATCAATCTGTGTTAATGTATTTCAATCACCTTACAGCTTTATGGCGTGAACTAGATATGTTGTTGCCTAGTATCACTTGTAGCTGTGATGCAGAGATGATTTATTTTGAGAGGGAAGGGCAGCAGAGAATGTTGCAATTCCTGGTTGGATTGAGGGATGAATTTGAGCAAGCAAGACAACAAATATTACTTGTGGAGCCTCTGCCTGGTTTAGAAAGAGCTTATGGGATGGTGTTACAAGTGGAGGATCAGATTATGATTCAGAATCCTAGGGTGGAAACAGATCCAAGGATGGCAATGCAAGTGGGAAGACAAGCTAGCTACAAGCCTTTGGGAGCTGGATATAATCAGAACAATAATCAAGGTGGTTATAAGAGAAGGTTAACAAAGGAAGAAAGAAAAAGGTTAAAATGCACTCATTGCCAAGAAAATGGTCATGAAGCACATGAATGCTTCAAGTTGCATGGGTATCCGGAATGGTACAGAAGGATGAAAGAGAATAGGGCAACGGAGAGCGTCAATTACATGGAAGAAGAGGGAGAAGATAGGTCTGATGGTGGTAGACCTTATGGAGGAGGATCTGAAATGAATCAAGACATGGCTAAATTGATACAGTCAGAGATAGCAAAATGTTTCAGTCAGTTTGTTCAGAAAAATCAAGGTGGAAATAATACAACAGATGTGAATATGGTTCAAGGAGGAAAAGAGAAACATAATCCATTTGAAGGGCACTATGCCTTCACAGTTGTACCTAGCATGACTAGACAAGGATGGATTATTGACTCAGGAGCGAGTTCCCATGTCTGTCATGATGCTGATTTAATGATTTCCACATATAAGTTGGCAGATCCAGTTAGTATACATCTACCAGATGGAACAATTAAGAAAGTTCAGTATGCAGGTGATGCCAGAATAAACAAGAATATATTCTTGAAGGATGTGTTGCTGATTCCTGGTTTCACACATAATCTGATTTCTGTTGCTCAGCTTATACAGGATTCAGGAGCAAGATGTACTTTCTATCCAACTCATTGTTTGATTCAGGGACAAGATAGTGATAAAATTTTGGGAGTTGGAAAGATGATGAAGAACTTGTATATTATTGAAGGAGTGATAGAGAATTATTTTTGCAACCTGATTGATGCTAGAAAATTGACAGGCAGACAGTGGCATAATTTCCTAGGCCATCCGTCTATAACAACTATGAAACACATGAAAGGAATCAATGCAGAATTGACTGAGGCTTTGATACAAGAGTTGGAGCAGTGTGAAATATGTTTGAAGGCAAAACAGACAAGAGAGCCCTTTCCAGTTCTGAATAGAAGGACTGATGAGCTATTTGAGTTGGTGCATGTGGATCTTTGGGGCAAGTATTCCACTGAGAATCTTTGTGGAACAAAATACATGTTGACAATAGTTGAAGATTACAGTAGAGTGACTTGGACTTTTCTATTGGATACCAAAGAGAATGTGTCTGATGTGTTTTGTAATTACATTAAGATGGTACAAACACAGTTTGGGAAGGTGATCAAGGTGTTGAGATCTGATCATGGTAGTGAATTCTTGAATCATAAGTTCATTCAAATGTTGAATTCTTATGGGATTTTACATCAAAAATCGTGTGTTTACACACCTCAGCAAAATGGCATAGTTGAGAGAAAGCATAGGACACTACTTGATTCAGCAAGGGCTCTAATGTTCCAAAGCTATTTACCTGAGAGGTTTTGGTCTTATTCTTTATTGACAGCTACTTGGATGATTAATCGATTACCAAGTAGAGTGTTGGAATGGAAAACACCCTATGAGGTTCTGTTTGGGAAGCCACCTGATATGAATATGTTGCAGCCTTTTGGTTGTTTGGCTTATGCAGCCAATATCTCACCAAAGAAAAGGAAATTTGACTCAAGAAGTCATAAGTGTGTATTCTTGGGCTATGATCTGCTACACAAAGGTTATTTTCTCTATGATTTGAATACACATAAGACATTTACTTCTAGGGATGTGAAGTTTTTTTCAAATACTTATCCATTTTCAACTGCAGTTGAAGGGAATGTGGAAGAGACTGAGGAAGTTCATCTACCACTGGTTGATATTGTGGATCCAGAAACTGAGATGGAGTCAGAAATTATTGGAGACAGAGACATAGAAGACGTAGAAGATATTGCTGGAGAGCAGTCAGTGGAAATTACACAGCAAGGGAAGACATCACCTGTAGAGGTCGGTGACTTGGCTGTTAGGAGAAGCACAAGGGAAAGGCATCCACCAGTTTGGATGCAGGATTTTGTGGGCACCATTCAAACTGGAACTGACATGGTATTCTCCACTTCATCTACACCTTCCACTTTCCCCTATGTTATCTCTCCCCAACTGAATACTTCCTATATTGCTTATCTGTTTAATGTGTCTTCTATAACTGAGCCTACTAGCTATAAAAAAGCTAGCACAAGAATGGAGTGGGTCAAGGCAATGAATGAGGAATTAACTGCCTTAGAAGCAAACCAGACTTGGGAATTGGTTTCTTTACCTGCAGGAAAGAAACCCATTGGTTGTAAGTGGGTATATAAAATCAAGCTTAAACCATCGGGAGAGCTTGATAGGTGTAAAGCTAGACTTGTAGCAAAGGGGTTTAACCAAGAACAAGGGGTAGATTATCAAGAAGTTTTTTCCCCTGTGGCTAAACTGGTTACAATTAGGTTACTCTTTGCTCTAGCTTCTAGCTTAAATTGGTCAATCCATCAGGTTGATGTAAACAATGCATTTCTACATGGGTTTTTACATGATGATATATATATGAAACCACCAGAAGGGTATCTAAAGGCTAAGCCAGGTGAAGTTTGTAGACTGCTTAAGAGTTTGTATGGACTAAAACAAGCGTCTAGGGAGTGGAATCATGAGTTTAGTTGCATGCTTAAGGCTAATGGTTTTGTGCAGTCTCCAAATGATCACTGCTTGTTTACCAAAGGAGTTGGTCACACTTTCTTGGCTCTGTTGGTTTATGTTGATGATGTGCTCATCACTGGACCTGATGAGCAACTTATTGGTGAATTCAAATCTTTGTTGCATGCAGCTTTCACCATCAAAGATCTCGGATATGCACACTATTTCTTAGGTATGGAAATAGTACGAGGAGAATCAGGAATTGCTCTTAATCAGAGGAAGTATATACTTGATTTGGTTGATTCTGTAGGTCTCAGTGGGTGTGTACCAGCATCTACTCCTCTCCCACCAGGTCTGCATCTTTGTGATGATAAGGATACTAGACTTTCTAGTCCTGATGTCTATCGAAGATTGGTGGGAAGGTTGTTATATCTTAATTTGACAAGACCTAATATAACACATGCAGTTCAGCAACTTAGTCAGTTTGTTAGCAAACCTACTGCTTCACATCTTGCTGCTGCCATGCATGTCATTAAGTATTTGAAAGGCTATCCATCACTTGGTCTTTTCTATGCTTGTACATCATCATTTTTTCTTAAGGCATACAGTGATGCAGACTGGGGTTCTTGCCCAGATACAAGAAAGTCTCTAACTGGTTATTGCATATTTCTGGGATCATCTTTGGTGTCTTGGCGCTGTAAGAAGCAGTCGACTGTTTCTGCATCATCAGCAGAGGCAGAATATAGGGCTCTTGGCAGTACTGTTCGAGAATTGCAATGGCTTTCTTACATCTTACCAGATTTTGGGATTGTTCCTCATCAGCCTATTCCTCTTCACTGTGATAATATGGCCGCTCTTCACATCACCAAAAACCCCGTTTTTCACGCTTTCCTTTTCCAATTTCTTTTGTTTTCACTCTTTAGTATAAATAGCAATTGTAGAGAAATGTAAGTGACTTGAATGCGTGAATAAAATTTCATATTTGATTTTACTTTTCTATCCGAATTTATCATGTATTCCACATATTTCTTCACAATCTACCAATTGAATTCCGATCGATGAATCAAAAAGCACGAAAATAGGAAAAACCTGGACAAAACAATTTTACGTGGCCGGCAAGAATGATTTTGAACGTGTATTAGACCCTAATGCTCGAACTCTAATGTGCAGTCTGATGAACAACAACAATTACGTAAGATAATTCAAGAATAATTAAAACTCTAAATCAATCACCAATCTAATATTCCTAACCTAAAATATAACTCTACCAGCAATGGGTGTGATATCATGAGTTTTTAATATTGAGATTAATGGAAGAACACGCATGACACAAACCCTATAATACGAGAGTGGCAACAACCAATCCAATTTTTTTTTTAATCAATCAGACACCAATACCCAAGACAACAAATCCCAAGAATTAATTACTATCCTAATGTAGCCAACAAACCCCCACAATCAAGACGAAATACGATGAATCCTTTTTTTTTTTTTTTTTTTAATAGGCTAAACCCCACAAACGCAATGAAGACTCAATAAATATTAACGACATCCTATATGACTCCTAATGTGATTCATATAGCAAAAAAATTTGGATTTGTTGAATAAGCACTTAACCTCGATCAACACATACGAAAGTGGACAAGAATTCAACAAAGTGGACAAATTATAACACAAGACGAACATGAACGAATCTAAAGTAAGATTTTTCTTTTTAATTATATACGCTGAACGTGGAAAAAGCAACAAAAAAAAGAAGAAAACAACTCGATTGAGACGCTCACGGAAGATGATTCGCCAAAAACGAATCGGAAGACTGATTTTGTTTTTTTTACTCTAATCACGACACGAAGAAAAGAAAGCGACAACCGAAGAACAATACAAAAACACTAGATGAAAATGAATCTGGAATAAGAAAGACACAAAAAATAACCTAGATAACACAACCTTGCTCTGATACCAAATCATACGATCCTTGACGATCGAACACCGAACACGCAAGCGGAAGACTCGATATATAATGATGAAAAATCCCAAAACCTCTAAGATCGAATCTAAGAAGTGATATAGGCCTAATAAACTCCCTAAACCCGAGGATGATGAATGACACACAAACGAGGGTGATGAACTCGATTGATTCGCCGGATAAACGTTAATCTTGGACGAACAAAGAGAATTATCGAAATTCTCTAAAGAGAGATAAACTCACCAAAATATATTAATCAAAAGTGTAATTTTCGTCCATTACATAAAAGTGCTTCAAAAAGTACTAATTCTATAAGGAAACTATTTAAAAACCTATCCTAAAATATACCAAACCAAATCGTAGTCTAAAAAGGATTAAAATCACCAAAATAAAGCTGAAAATAACCCTACTAGAGTACTAATAAAATCCGAAAATTAATACACTCAGCTTCTTCTTCTCTTTGAATTCCTCCAACTTCTTTATCCCCTTGAACTCGATCTGATGTTCGCTCCCTTGAATGGATAAGAAACCGTGAAATGCATCTTTGGAAGAGACATCATCATCGAATGCCTGCACAAATGAATAAATAGAAGAGGATTCAAGATCATTAGTGGACAAAAGTTTCCCCTTGCACACCTTTGCATCCATGGACCTCTCCTCATCCATTATCAACTCCATGGACCTCTCTTCATTCATTGCCATCTCCAAATCACCATTCTCAACAAGCAAAGACTTATGCAACAATTCATTCTCCTTTGCCTCCACTTTCTGCTCATTGGACTTTTCCATCTCCACCTCCTTTTGCAATTGCACTTGATCCTTGTTCACTTATTTAGGTGTAGAAGGAACAAGTGACACTTTATCTTCGACATGAAAGATGTTCTCTATTCTTCATCATCCACTTGATTCTCCACACTCAGAATATTATCATCGAATAAAGTAAGCGTGAGGTGCCTCGATTTCTTCCACCTCTTCATTCAATTCCTCCGAAACCATCTTTTTTGAATCTTCTCTCTCATCTCTGGTCACAACTCCACCGTCATACTACCTCTCAACTTAGAACCAAAAATAGCATAGAAATAGAAGCATAAAGAAACTACAAACCATTCCTCCCAAGTCAACTTACTACTCTAATCCTAGAAGTTCAAACGATCTCTATATACTCACCCTCTCCCCTCCAAACTCAGCCACACTTCAAACATTCAAATCACTTCCATTTCAAACACCACAAAGAGAAAAGACAGGGTTGAGAGTAAAGAGAAGCCACAACAGTTAGGAAGAGAAAAGAAGGAGAAGTAGCTAGCAACTACAACCCTTCACCTCAAGGTAACAACCAAACATCAGCTAGTAGACTTAGAATGACCATGATACTATCTTCAAGCAGAACACACTCACAGCAAGCCATTTTCATGTGCATGTTCCTAACTCTCCCATTAAACGAATAGATATTCAGAAACCCAACCAGTCAATAATCAAACTAGATTCATAAAACAAACACCCTAAGCTTAAGAAACAACAACAATAAATATACACACTCATCCTTGGTTTGGAAAAATCCACCGAATAAACTCAACAACTAGAACTTATTGAATAAGATTCTACTTAAGAAGAGTGGGGGAAAAACGAACCTCCGTCAAGGCTCAAAGCCTCGACAGTGAAGCAGCTGAACTGCGGCAGTCCACGGCGGAGCAAGCAGCTGCCGCAGCATCCCGTCGTCATTGCCGGAATCTGCAAAAACGAGAGTAACAAGGATCAGTAACCCTTTGTACATCAATAATCCAGTAACTATTATCCGAATCTTTTCTTAAAATTGAACTCGAAATAAAGAAACGAATTAGAAAGAAAAATGTTAGATTCGATAACAAAAACAAAGGAACATTGTGATAGGATATGGCCCAGCACCTAGGCCCAAAGCATCAGGCCCAATATAATTGGGCCCCGACAGTTAAGCTCGGCCCAATTGAAGATAAGAGACTTTATCACCAAGGCAACCAAGACTCCTACATCGACTACAACTTAAGCTCTAAGGAGATATAGAAGCTCGGTGTTTATCCATAAAGGAGAAGATCAAGCCAAAGAGTCCAAATAGGAGAAGAATTCGTATTATAGTCGAACTCCATGTAATTATCTATAAATAGGGGCTTAGAATAGATTGAGAGGGGGGAACAATCTTTGTAAGCTATACTTGTATATTAGCAATAACATCCATACTCTCTTTTACTCCGTGGACGTAGATCTATTCCGGTAGATCGAACCACGTAAATCCTTCGTGTCCTTTTATTTTCGCGTTCAATTAATTCCTCGTCTACGTGCATTAATCACCCTTGGGAAACAAGATCGATCACTGGCGCCGTCTGTGGGAACCTAAAAATTTGTGAATTCCGATTAAAGTTTTCTAGGTAAATGACTGCCATGACGAGACCAACACGATCAACCGCTGCTGCCGGCGCCGCCAAGGAAAAAGAGACTCAGCAAACCGGACAAGATCCGGTAGCAAATCCACCGGTCAACGAGGCCGAGGCAAGCCAAGTGCAAGATCAGAATCTTGCAACGAACAAATGACCCAGGAAGGAACATGTGAGAAACCAGACCCCAGAGGGCCGCGTCGATCATGTCCCGTTGGACAAGTTCGGCAACCCGATCTACCGTGACAAAGAAGGTCGTGACAGCAGCAAGGAAGATGACCGTGCCAACTCCCAGCAAGAATTTAACGATGTTGTAAAAGCGTATCTGGCGAACAATCAACAAGATTTCCTAAAGTTCGTCGAGCAGCAAAAAGCTCATAACCGAGGAGGAGAACACGATGCTGTGTCCGGATCGAGGCACCGGCAAATGTCCCCAAGCGTCAGGATCCTAGACGCACGGGACGCCGGGATTCCTCCTAGGCAATTTGCTGATGATCGCCAAGGGAACTATAATCGCGTCTTACCTCGGCGCGACGCAATCTCACCTCGTCGCTACGCTTACTCACCTCGGCAAGACGAGGACAATTACCGAGGCAGGAGATTCGACGTGTATGGGAGGATCTCTACTTCTTTCACTAACCGGATACTCTACACACCTCTCCCTTATTGGTACAAGGTGCCACCGGTGAAGTCGTATAACGGATTGTGTGACCCGCATAACTTCCTTTCCCAATTTCAATACAACATGCTCAATCAAGGGCTCAGCGACGATATCTATATGTGCAAAGTGTTCCCGGAGCTGTTGGTTGATAATGCTCGCATGTGGTTCGATAGCCTACCACCTCGGAGTATCAACTCCTATGACGAGCTGATGCAGGCCTTCGAGCGGAGATTTTTCCAAAAGGCCGAGCTCAAAACCACTGCGGCACACCTACTCACCATAAGGCAAGGGCGAGACGAGTCTATCAGCGACTTTATGACCAGATTCAATAAAGAAAGTCTAAAAGTTGATCGTCTGACTGATGAGGTCCTTATCTCGGCCTTCCAGAACGCTATCCAGTCGGGCGCACTATACAGGGAGCTTGTAAGAAGTGAGCCTCGTACTGCGAGGTAATTATGGAGTATAGTTGATCAGTTCGCTAAAGCTAACGAAGCCGACAGGCGCAAGCGCGAAGCTGACAAAGCTGAACCGTCGGATCGGAAGAAGGAAGATCGCAATGACCGAGGCCAAGGTTGACGAAGTGCCCTCGACAGACTCCAGCGGGCACCAATTGAATCCAGGCTTGGACCTTGGCAGAGGAAAAGAGCTAGTTTACCCCACTGACGAAGCCGAGGACAGAAATCTACGAGCTACACACCAACATGTTCGAGAAGCCTCAACCCATATCACGAGGAGGGTCGAAACGCCGATCCAAGGACAAGTATTGCCGATTTCATGAGGATTATGGCCATGACATGGAGGACTGCAGGAACCTGGCTATAAATATCGAGCACTTGGTGCATGACGGTACCCTTAAAAAGTACCAAAATCACGGCCAATACGAAGCCCGACCTCAGGGCAAGGGAAAGAATAACTGTGGCCCCCATGTGGATAAGAAGCCGAAGCACGAGGATGAAGCCGAAGACGAGGACCAACCTCAGTTCGACGGAATCATCACAGCCATCACCGGGCTCCCTCAAGGAGCCATGAAGTCATCACTTAAGGCTGAGGCCCGAAGTCCCCAGACTGACGAACCTTCACAAAAAAGGTTCAAAAAGGACGAGGCCATTACATTCTCTGAAAAAGACCCAGTGCCGTCGACCATACCTCACCAAGATGCCATTGTGATCGAGGCCGTGGTGGCTAACAAGCTCGTTCAATAAGTATTCATCGATAGTAGAGCCTCAGTAAGCGTACTCTTCAAGGATTGCTTCGAAAAGCTAGGGGTCGAAGAGGCGCGCCTCGCACCGGCGCCGATCCCCCTAAAAAGCTTCGTGCAGCAAGAGACGCAAACAGAGGGGATCATTCAACTCCCCATTACGGTGGGGAAGCATCCATTGTCATCCACCAAAGTAATCAACTTCTTCATCGTAAAAGCCAACTCTCCCTTCAACATCATCCTAGGAAGAGATTGGTTGGTGGCGGTGAAGGTGATCTGCTCGGCATACCACTTGACGATCAAAATCCCATCCAAGGGCAGGGTGATCGTAATTCGGGGGGATCACAAATGAGCTAAAGAGTGCATGCAGATCGCCCTACGAGGTGTCAGAACACCTCAGCACCCACAAGTATAACAACTAAGGAAACCTGAAGAGTTGGCGATGGAAATGACGTCATCCGCATATGATGAGCCAGTAGAAAACGTCGCACTCTACGAAGATGACATGTCTAAGGTCGTCAAAGTAGGTTTTGCGGGCAGAGCCGAACTCCGAAAGCAGATCGTCCAACTTCTTCGGGAATACAGAGATGTCTTTGCTTGGTCATCCCTTAATATGACCGGGGTTGCACCAAGTATCATCACACACTGGCTAAACATTGACCCGGGAGTAAAACCAGTTCGACAAAAGCAGCGAGTGTTCACAGCAGAGCGGAACCAAGTCATCTATGACGAGGTGCATCAACTCTTGAAGGCGCAAATACTCTTCGAGGTCAAATATCCGACGTGGATAGCAAATCCGGTGATGGTCAAAAAGCAAGGAGGAGGGTGGCGGATGTGTATCGACTATACCGATCTCAACAAACACTGCCCCAAGGACTGCTATCCCCTCCCCAACATCGACAAGAAAGTCAAAGCCCTCGTCGGCCATAAAGTCTTCAGCTTCCTAGATCTGTACAAATAGTACCACCAAGTCCTCATGAGTGATGAGGACGCGCCGAAAACAACTTTCATTACAGACTTCGGCGTTTATGCGTACAAGAAGATGCCTTTCGGACTAAAGAATGCTGGAGTGACCTATCAAAGAATGGTTGACAAAATATTCGAGCATCACATCGGCAAGACCATAGAGGTGTATGTGGATGACATCGTCGTCAAAAGTAAAGAGCCGACTACTTATGTCGATGACCTCAAGATCGTCTTCGGCCTCCTCCGTGAAGTAAACCTTAAGCTAAACCTCGATAAATGTACCTTCATGGTCCGATTAGGAAAATTTTTGGGGTGCTGGGTTTCTCAAGAAGGGTGGAAAGCCAATCCATCCAAAGTCCGAGCCGTCCAAGAGATGAAGGTGCCAAAAACCATTCACGATGTGCACAAATTGACGGGCTGCTTGGCCGTGCTAAGTCATTTCTTGGCTAAAGCCGCCGAAAAGCAGCTCCCTTTCTTCAAGATTTTGAAAAAGGCGCCAGATTTCGAGTGGAAAGACGAACACAAGTCGGCATTCGAGGAGCTCAAAAAGTACCTTGCAAATCTCCTGACTTTATCCGTTCCAAAGGAGGGAGAAGTCCTTTCCCTATACCTTGCAGCCTCGGACGAGGCCATAAGCGCGGTGTTAGTTCGGGAGGAAGGACGTCGTCAGCTGCTTGTCTACTTCATCAGCCGAGCACTGAAAGGGCTAGAGACGAGGTACCAACCACTTGAGAAAGTGGCGCTCGCATTGGTAAATGCTGCACGGAGATTGCGACCTTATTTTCATCTGCACCCCATACAAGTCCTGATTGACCTGCCACTTCGACAAGTGCTGACCAAACCAGAAGCGTCAGGAAGGATTGCAAAGTGGGTAGTCGAGCTCGGCAAGTACACTATCTCTTTTTGCCCACATCAAGCCATCAAAGGTCAAGCCTTAGCGGATTTTCTAGTAGAGGCAAAATTTACAGAAGTGCCAAAACCGACCGAATCCTCCCCAAGCAAAACCGATGCCGAAGCTCTGACCGAACCACCAAAAGATTGCTAGAAAGTCTATGTGGATGGGGCTTCGGGACATTTGGGAAGCGGAGCAGGTGTCATACTCCTCAGCCCAGAAGGACAAGAGACCACTTATGCACTTCGGTTCGACTTCCCAACAACAAATAACGAGGTGGAGTATGAAGCTTTAATTGCCGGACTTCGTCTAGCTCATGCCCTCCAGATACGAGTTGTTCAAGTCCATAGCGACTCTCAAGTCATAGTGAGCATATGCTAGGAAAGTATGAGGTTAAAGGCGAAAGGATGAAAAAGTACCTCCACAAAGCCAAGAGTTTGCAACAAGGCTTCTTATATTTCGAGTTGGTTCAAATTCCAAGGGGTGAAAACAACTGAGCCGATGCTTTAAGCAAATTAGCGTCATCATCTACAAGCTCTCCCGTGGAAGAAGTCAAGTACCGAAGCATAATGAAGCCGAGGTCAACCTAGTAATTAAGGACGAGCCGAACTACCCAGTGATAAGCTCGAAGCTAGGAAGATCTTAAGCAAGTCTCCGAAATACACTATAGAGCAAGGAGTACTGAACAGAAGATCGTATCTTCAGCCTCTCCTAAGATGTGTTAGGCCGAACCAAGCGGACTACGCATTGCGAGAAGTGCATGAAGGATCGTGCGGAAGTCACATCGGAGCTCGAGCATTGTCAAAGAAAGTCATGCGATGGGGATACTACTGGCCCATAATGTTCAAAGATGCAGTCGACCTCGTGAAGAAGTGCCCGAAATGCCAAGTTCATGGGACAGTGCCGAGGCTACCCCAGACCGACCTCACAAGCATGCAAAGCCCTTGGCCGTTCATGCAATGGGGGATAGACATCGACTATTTCACTAAGTGGGTCGAGGCTGAACCCTTGGCAAAGATCACGAGCAAGAATTCCCTCAACTTCATCTGGAAGAATGTGGTTTGCCATTTCGGTGTACCTCACATCCTAGTCTCGGATAATGGGATGCAGTTCACAGACAGGACATTCAGGGAATAGTGTGAAGGGCTTCATATTCAACAGAAGTTCACTTCGGTAGCTCATCCTCAAGCAAATGGCCAAACCGAAGTCACCAACCGGACGATCATCAAGGGACTCAAAACTCGTCTTGATAAAGCCAAAGGAGATTGGGTGGCAAACTTACCCCAAGTTTTATGGTCATACCGCACACCTCCCCGGACCTCGAAAGGTGAAACACCCTACAGCCTGGTGTATGGAATCGAAGCAATGATCCTGGTAGAGATCGGCCTGCCGAGCCCTCGCACTATCAACTTTTCAGCCGAAGACAATGAAGAGAATCTTCGAACCAATCTGGATTTGTTAGAAGAGAAGTGAGAGCTCGCCTACATAAGGGAAGCCAAGTACAAGCAACAAGTAGCTCGGTACTACAACCAAAGAGTCAAGTACTAGCAATTCCAAGTAGGAGACCTCGTCCTTCAAAATAACGAAGTCAGCAAGGCTGCAAAGCTCGGCAAGCTAGAAGCCACATGGGAAGGACCGTACCAAGTTGAAGAAGTCCTCGGCAAAGGGTCGTACAAGCTCGCCCACTTATCTGGTGAGCCAATACCCGTACATGGCACATTACTCATTTAAAGAGATACTTTGCATAAGTGGCTGAGAGTAATGTTTAAGTCCATTTAGTTTGTCTAGGTTGCGAGTCAGGTCGTTTTATGATTTTTGTTCTCTTTCGAACTTCAGTTTTCTATTAATAAATTCTTTATTTTTCCTTTAATTTGTTTGGTCTTGCATATCTCATTTTGCATTTATGAATATTACTACTCAACTTATGCATATTATCTCGTCCTTTTCATTTAAAACCCTGACGAGGGTAACTTAATATCCTTTAAAGGATAAATAAACTCCATAACCGGAGTAGCATCCAAACACGCGTAAGGGGACCACCCCTATTGATAAATTTGACAAATAAGAAACTTCGAGCCTACCTTCATTAAAAATAAGGACGAACTACCTTTGTTTAAAATGAGGAGGCACTACCTTCGTTAAAAGCAAGGATGAATTACCTTTGTTTAAAATGAAGACAAGCTTAACCTCGTCTTATGACGAGGACAAGCTACCTAAAGCCTAAACTCGTCCTATGACGAGTACAAGCTATTTAAAACCTACGGGTTACTTAAAGCCAAACCTCGTCTTATGACAAGGATGAGCTAAATAAAGCCAAACCTGGTCTTATGACGAGAACGGGCTATTTAAAGCCTAAACTCATCCTATGACGAGTACGAGCTATTTAAAACCTACGGGTTACTTAAAGCCAAACCTCGTCTTATGACAATGACGAGCTAAATAAAGTCAAACCTTGTCTCATGATGAGGATGGGCTATTTAAAGCCTAAGCTCGTGCTATGATGAGTACGAGCTATTTAAAACCTACGGGTTACTTAAAGCCAAACCTCGTCTTATGACAAGGATGAGCTAAATAAAGCCAAACCTTGTCTTATGATGAGAATGGGCTATTTAAAGCTTAAACTCACCCTATGATGAGTACGAGCTATTTAAAGCCTACGGGTTATCTAAAGCCAAACTTCGTCTTATGACGAAGAGAGCTATCTAAAGCTGAACTTCGTCTTACGACGAAGAGAGCTATCTAAAGCCAAAACCTCATCTTATGACGAGGTCGAGCTATCTAAAGCCAAAACCTCGTCTTATGACGAGGACAAGCTACCTAAAGCCTACCTTCGTTTAAAACAAGGAAAACTACCTCAGTTAAAAATGAGGATGAAAAGCTTGAATAAAGTACATAAAATTCCATTTTATTTCATAAAAAGGAAAAGTACAATTACATCAAGAGGACGAGGAGCCAGGAGGCTGACTAAAACTAAGCCAATATCTGGCAAAATCTCTATTTAAGAGGTCGTCTATACTAATCTTACCTCTACCTCTACCTCGGGCACTTTGAGTACGACCTCGGGTAATTTGAGCCACTCGACCTCGGCCTCGAACATTCGCTAGTTGCCGCTCTCGATCTAAGAATTCCCGAGAGTGGCGAGCGACGATCCTCGAAATACAACCAGGATTGGACGAACTCGAAGGCTCACCCTCAGCAGCAATAAGTCGAGCTAGTTTTGGACGGCGAGCTAGGGTTATCTTATATACCCCGGCTACTCGTTTCAGCTCGTCTACTTGCTCTTGAAGTTCCCAGGAGCTAGCTCCATACTGCTTTTTGTAGTTTTTGCATCGAGCTAGGGACTCTTTCACCTTCTCTTCCACTTCGGAAATGGTGAGTCCACCAGCTCGGCTGATAATTGCCTCGTATTCGGTGTGTTCTTCACGAACTAGCTCGGCTTCTTCCTTTGCTATTTCCAGCTTCTCCTCGAGCTCGAGAAACCGAGCTTGCAGCTCATCATACTTCTCTTGGGCCACAGTTAGCTTCACCTCAGCCTCGTCCTTCACGTGGCTAACTTTGCCTTTCTAGTGAAGGACTTTAGCTTCTTTAGCCTCGAGGGTACGAGTTAATTGGTGGATTTTTTCCATCCAAGGAGATACGTCAAAAAGCTCAGGAGACTACATAAAAGCAAAAGAAATTTTCAATAAAGTTGGAAATTTTATTAAAGCCATTACGGCAAGGTAAAAGCAACATCCTAGTGATGCCGTAGTACATATGTATGGCCTACAAAAAAAAAAAAAAGAAAAGAAAAGAAAAGGGAATCAACTAACCCCTCCAGTGGCCTCATCCTCCTGATGAGGTTCCTCTTGTTCGGCCCCGGCGTTTGGCTTGTCCACCTTGGCACTAAGTCTGGAAATCGCAGCCTCGAGGAGATCATCCCTATCCACTGGACAAGTTCGGATCGCTTCGGCAGTCAGCACCGTGGATATCGAGGTGAGCTTCTTCAGCACCGGAAAGACCGGTAGCGCCTCCACCAACACCTTTGTGTAGGAGCGAAGTAAATCTTCGCCCGAAGTCACTTAATACCCATACTTGGATTTATCCAAGTCTGGGTAATCCACGGCTATTTTGTCGATCTTCTCTGATGCCACGGAGGTGTTCAGGATAGTGGCCAGCTCGCTCGCCAGCTCAGAAAATGCTCCAGACCTGAACAGCCTCTCCGTAAAAGCGTGAAGTACCTGCCCTTGTGAACCAGCCGTTTCAGCCTCCCGGCGCCTTGCTTCTTCTGCCTCGGCCTTCACTGAGGCTACCTCATCCGTCAGAGAGGCCACCTCGGCCTTAGCCACTTCAATTGCCGCTAGTGCGGCGGCCTCCCTCTCTTCCACCTCCCGGGCCTTCGCCTCGGCCGCGGCCACCTTCTTGGCCAAATCGTCTTTGGCCGCTTCCATCTCTTGGGCAACCCGAGCAAGCTTATGATACTCAGCGACTCCGTTGTTGACGAAGCTCGCCAGCTCTGAGATCATATATTATGCGCCCTGCAATAACACTAATGTTAAAATTAAGCAGTAAGAGCCAACACAATGTGCTCGAAGAGTCGAAGCGTAATACCTCGGGAAATGGCCTACGATGGCCTAATACTTGCTCTTCAGAAATCGCAACCACCTGAGGCTCCCTATCCCGGTTCGTGGTGGCGCGAGGCGGAGAGCCTAATTATAGAAAACTCGTAGGAGGATATCATCCCGCGACTAACGTCCTCTCCGAAGAAGTAGCGGACGTCTTCTCCGGTTCCGAACCCGGCCTCGGCCTCTTCTTTTTGTTAGCGCCAAAGTTCACTGCAACACAGAGATAAGGGGGGTTAGAACATATAAAAAAGACCCTGAGTCACACAAGACAGAACAAGATCTCACCCGGATCCACCATCCTAGTGGGATCATAAGGGCTTAACCCGTATTCAGCGAGCTCGGCCTTGCTATATTGTTTAGACACGATGCCGAGTTCCCCTAAAAATGTTTCGAGATCACTGAATCTCTCTTCGGTATTCTGATCCTCTAACTTGTCCGTTTTCCAATAGAACTGGGAAACCTCGTCTGTCCGGCAGAAGAAATACTTCCTCTGCCAGTTCACATTCTTGGACTTCGTCTTAACCCTAAACCCTAAATTAGGGGAAAGGTAAAACCACCCCGAGCACGGCTTAAACCACCCCGAGCACGGCTTAAAAATTACAATCCCTAATTCTATTTTAAGTTATTTTTTATATTTAATTATCTTGTGAATTTGTATTAGGCTTTAAAAAAAAGAAAAAATACATTTTTAATTTTTTTTATAAAAACCGGTTCCTTAACCGGTTATCCGGTAAGACCGGAACCGAACCGGTACCAGAACCGGGAACAAAATAACCTATCCAGTTCCGGTTCCGGTTCCTAAAATTTGGGAAATACCGGTTGCCGGGTACTCGGATTCCCGGTTCTGGGTACCCGGAACCGGACTGTTAGCACCCCTAGGAAAGGGAATTAGGGATTTAGGTGCTAACCGGGTCGGGTCGGGTTTAACCCGCGGGTCCGGGCTGGAGCCACAGTTGGACCGAAGACTGGACCGGGCTGAGTGTAAGCGGGCTGAGTTGTCCCTTTAATTGGGCCAGTGCCATTTACTCAATTACGAGCCCAACTCCCTAATTAATTATGAATCAAGACGCGACTAATTAAATCATGCTCTACCATTAATTAAATTAATATAATTCGTAAGGAATTATTTTGTGAATAAAAGAATTAACTTAAGATAAGTTAATTAACCAGAACTTATTAACTGAGAGTTAATAGTAATTGATTAAGCTAATCAAATACGCAGTTAAAATTAATCTAGATTAATAATAAATCAAAGATTGATTTATTATAATAAATCAATCTTTGATTTATAACTCGAACTTAGATGACAGTAACCACGTTACTGGATTTAGAATAACCTCTGATCAGAATTTAAAACTAAAATCTTAGATAAGATTTTATTCGTTAGAATACGAATCTTACCTCAATTTTTAATCGAAGGGTACGCAAAGGAGGGACAGTAGCAGAAGCATAGATCAAGTCTCGTTGCAGTAGAGAAAAACAACGAGGTGGGCTTTCTATAAAAAACAAAGCATATTTTATTAGATTATTAGCTCTTTTAAAGTGTTGTCATGCCATAAATATTTTTAGTTTTTGTATGATGCCTATCTGTTAAATGGTGCAAGGCCAATTCATAAATCGAATTCGGGTCCTTGAATGATTAGCTATCATTCTTGGACTAGTGTACACATCGATCGTGTCATTGCAGATAGTGACCGATCACGTGACCGAGTGAGGTGGCCACCTCCTCGGACAAAACAAACTCAGATATGGTAGATTACTACAAAACTTAGTCTGTGCAGATGCTTTTAAGATAACTCAGTTTTTCGTGAACATAGGCCTTTCAAGAAAAACCTTATGCTTCACTATGAATGGCTTGACAATAAAAATATTTTGGGCATGTGTCCACTGCTCATGCCATGTACATTATTTCCGATATGCAGGTTGAGCTGGGTGATGGGAGAGTGACCGGCGGTGCTTTTGTCAAAATTAGCTAGTAGTAATAGTTGATGAATTCTCTTGGTAATATATGTCTTCATACATGTACTCTTAAACACATTTCCACTGCGTACACTCTGATATTCAAAATCCTTTTCAATATGGTTGTAAATCAAGTCAGAATCATGATAAGAAGCGTCACACTTTATTAGTCCATTATGCTCGTATTGGAGTCTGTTTCTATAATATAATTGAGTCGAAGTCCAAAAATATAACCCTTTTTATTTTATTCATTAACTCCAACTATAGTAACGAATTACCGAGCTTAGCTATCGATTAGCAAAGTGCGGTCGTAACAGTTATATTTTAAGGCAAAATCAAACCAAATAACCGAATGCTCACCCTTAATGTCAGGGTGGCTAACTGTAAGATAGAGCAAGGATCCAATCAACGTACGATAATCCATAGAGTTGACTAATTTGCTATCGAGATCTAGATCTATCTTGAAGTTAGTGTTCATAGGGATCTTCACGCTCTTGCAGTTTTTAACATTTAACTTAGTGAGCATATCACGAGTATATTTGGCTTGATTGATGAATATTCCATCACTCGTTTGCTTCACTTGCAATCCCTAAAAGCACGTCATTAGCCCCATCATCAACATCTTGTATTTTATCTTCATCAAATCAGCGAACTTGTCACTGAGAGTTTGATTTGGAGATCCAAAGATGATGTCGTTGACATAGATTTGAACCCAGAGCATGTCTTCGCTGTCGTTGATAGTGAAGAGGGTTTTATCTACCTTTCCCTTTCGATAGTCGCTTTTGACAAGAAAGGTTGAAAGAGTGTCGTACCACGCTCTCAGTGCTTGCTTAAGGCCATAGACAACCTTAATGAGCCGGTACACTTTATCACCCTTTTCAAAGCCTGGGGGTTGTTCGACGTACACTTCCTCCTTCAAATCACCACTGAGGAAGGCACTCTTCACATCCATTTGATATACTTTGAACTTCTTGGATGTGGCATATGTAAGGAATATCTGAATAGCTTCGAGAACACCCATTTAGTACCGATGATGCCTTGATGAGTTGGTTGATCAACCGGATACCAAACATCATTCCTTGTAAATTCATTGAGCTCTTCTTCCATGGCGGTTACCCAATTTGCGTCGCTTAGAGCCTCCTCCACCGATGAAGGTTCGGTGTTTGCTAGGAATCAACTAAACAAATAGCTCTCACCATGGAACAAGGCGCTTCTAATCTTGACGCCCTGAGTGGGGTCACCTAGAACACCTTCTTGAGGATGATAACGCAACCAAAGTTTTCTTTTATTGAACGTCTCTTGGTATATGATCATCACCATTCCCTTGATCACAAACGATAGGATTGGGTGGAACTTCATCACTGTTTGAAACCGGTGAGGTCAAAGGATTAACTATTCCCGAGTTTGGATCACCCTTATCGAGAGATAACTTATTGAGATCCTGTCCAACGAGCTCTACTTCATCTTCAAGATCTCCCTTGTCCAAAGCGTCCACGAGATCTACATGCTTTGAGCTCGAGCGAGTCATCACTGGTCAGGAATTGGCTTCGGGAATGGTGGCCACGCTCTCAGGTCCAGCATTCATGCTTTCAGCATTTACCTATACCTACGAAGTCTTGAAGGCAGCTTCATCAAACATAACATGAGGTGTTTCTTCCACAACAAGAGTTTGACAATTATAAACGCGATAAGCTCAACTGGTGTTTATTCCCGTACCAGCTTTGCTATCGAACGCTTTTAATTATATTTTCCCATTGTTATGGATGAAACGCTTGCAACCAAAAATATGAAAAAATGAAATACTAGGAATTATCCTTTTCCATAATTCATATGGAGTTTTGTCATGACGTGTGTTGACGAGAGTGCGATTCTGGGTGAAGCATGCTGTGAAAGTTGCTTCGCCCCAAAACTTCTTTGGAAGTTGAGCATCCGCGAGCATTGAATGTGCAGATTCCTTGATGGTTATGTTCCGGCGCTCTGCAACACCATTTTGTTGCAGAGTGCGAGCTGATGACGTTTGATGCAGAATCCCGTTCTCTGTGCTATATGCTTCAATGAACTTATTGAGGAACTCTATTCCCCTGTCAGAGCGTATCTTAGCAACGGTCAGGCCTTTTTCCACTGAGATCTGCTTGAGGAGCTTTGGGAGCTCCTTAAGCGTATCCTTCTTTTTGAATAGAATTAGTACCCAAGTGTAGTGTGAATAGTTATCCACAACTACAAGAGCATACTTTCTTCCACTTAAAGTGACTGGAGTAATTGGCCCGAAGACATCCATATGAAAGAGCTCTAGAACACGGGTTGAGGTGTGTTCTTCGATGCTTTTAAAAGACTTCTTGGTTTATTTGCCTTGTTGACACGCTTCACAAATGATATCCTTGTTGAAGACCTCATTAGGAATGCCATTGACGAGGCTCTTCCTAGAGATTTTATTCATGGTCTTGAAGTTCAGATGATTGAGGCGATGATGCCATAATCACCCAATCTCTGAGGTGCTCCGGGCAACTAGACATGTTTCGGCTTTGCAGCTGCTCTAGTTTGCTACATACACATTCTTGTCATGAATACCTGTTAGAACAACCTGCATAGACGCTTTGTGCTTGACAACACACTTGTTAGAGATAAACTTTACCACAAAGCCGTTATCGCAAAATTGAGAAATAGAAAGTAAATTGTGTTTGAGGCCTTGGACATATGAGACATTAGGAAGTCTCATATTTCCAACGTAAAATGTACCATAACCCATGGTGATGCCTTTTGAAACATCACCGAAAACAAATTATGGACCTAGCTTTTCAACGAACTCGTCGAGGAAAGATCGTTCACTGGTCATGTGATGGGAACATCCGCTGTCTAGGTACCAAATATCATCTTATTTCTTTTTTCCTCTGGGTCTCGAGTTCACCGCTTTGACCTGTGCAATTAACAGGCTTTAGGTACCCAATTTGGATTGGGTCCCTTCGAGTTAGCAGTATTAGGAGCTCGAGTTGGGTTCACTGACGGAGTGACTCTCTTCTCGAGTCCCTGAACAAAATAAATAGGGCTTTGTTTAATAGGTACACCCAGAGTGTAATTATGTGTGATAGTAAAAACATTTTATGTTCCTTCTTCTCTGAGAGCGAGGAGGGGCACTTTTACTTTGTGTGAAATTATCGGTGGTGTGCCGATCTTGAAAAACATGTGGTGCAAAGTCGGGATAAAGCGCACTTGAGTTACTCCATGAGAGGTGAAGTCACTCAAATGTGCTTTATGCTTTTGATTACGCTTTGGGTCTGTTGAAGGCTGGGCACGCTTTTAATTGCGTTTAGAGTGTTGAAGCTCCTTAGCCTTCAGTTTTTCCAAAGCGTCGGGTAGACCTTCCAACGGCGCTTTAATGGCTTTGGTTGGATAGTCATCCATGAACCCGACTTTCTCCTTTCCTTTGCTGGTGGCGAGTTGAGCAGTTTTGAGCTTTTTCAACGCCGCTTTGGACATGGGCGCACCAGCAGAGGTAGAAGTAGTGTGTGAGGATCCAAAGCCGACCCCCTTTAAACAACCAGAGGGTTTAAAGTAGCTTTCAATCATCTCAATAGCTACAAATGAATTGTTAAGATGGTTGAGAGTGGCTATGAGTCCTAGAGAAGTGGACATGGTACGTTGGTGATGTTCATGAAGATCATCAAACTTCACCGTCATCTCGAAGAGATCCTTTTCTTTGGATTCAAGAGTATTGGCTAGTCTGTCGTTATCATTGCAAGGATTAGTTATTTTTTAGCAACTCTAAATAGTCATCAAATAGATCACCTTCCAAGTTAAAAGGCTCATCCTCACCATTGCCATATTCACTTCCAAGTGTAATTGAAAGAGGGTTAGTTTTGACGGTAGGTACCTCCTCCATTTCAGCTTCAATCGCCATGCAGCCTAGATCATATTCATCGTCAGTGAATTGGTCATCATCATGATCAATAGGCTTCTTGGCTTCTACTGGAACTTCTTCTACCACCAGAGTGTGACGGGTGGCTTTACGATGAGCTTTGACCTCGTCTTTTTCCTTTGCTGAGAGCTTAGGACATTCACTTTTGTAGTGCCCCATCTTATGGCACTCGTAGCATTCAATGTTTGCTTTGTCCCTAGGGATGGTGGTGGTTTTATCATCCCTCTTCCCATCTCATGGGGTAAACTGAGAGCTCTGGCCTTGAGCTTTGTAGAATCTTTTATACTTGACCGCTCTGGCGTTAGAGTTGTTAAACTTCTCTTGAAGTAAGGAATAGCTCCTTCATTGTCTGCCATTTGCCTGACAGAGCGCGAACAACCTTTTGATTGATCTCCTTGAAGGTGAGATCTTTTTCCAGGGAAGTCACAGTGGTGGTGATTCCCAGAACGCGAATCTTGAACGACTCCATGCATTCATTGCTCTTCATGGTAAGAGCATCAAATTCCTGCATCAGAACGGAGAGTTTATTCTCCTTGATTTTCTTGGTGACCTGAGAGACTAGGGCAAGAATTTCCCACATCTCCTTTGCCATTCTGCATTTCATGATTCATGGAAGATAAGCGTCGAAGATGGTTGACTGGATCACATTGCGAGCAACGTGGTCTAGATTATCGGCTTTGAAGTCATGAGCCATGAACTCCTCTCGTGGCTTTGCCATGTATGTATTTTTCAGTGCGCTTTCTTCTTCATCAACAAGATTTTCATCCTCATCAATAGTCTTTTCCTTTTCACGATTCCTCATTACACACTTCATGATAATGATGGGTTCCTTCTCCAACACTTCCGACATTCGGCCATGTAGTGAAGCAAGATGGGACTCCACACGGAAGCTCCATGTGGCGTAACCCTCAATAGAGAACTGAGGAAGCTATGCTGAGGGAGACATACTAGAAAAGTGTTAGAAAAATGCAAGATGCACTGAGTGTGGTTTTAATGCAAGTTTTGAAAAGATCAGTTTAGGTAGACCTACTGTAGCGCTCCCGCGCTACTAGTAATCAGAAACAGAGGTCTGTTGAACCTGGCTCTGATACCACTTGTTGGTCCCGAAAGTGATCACACACGTAGGGGGTGAATACGTGTGTAGAGAAGTGTTTAACTTTTCTTGCGTTTTTCGTCCTTTTTCAAGTAGACGCTTTGAAAGTTGATAAGACTTTCAAAGCTTCTCGCTTGAGTGAGTGTTGTGCAGAATATGGTAAGACTTTAAAGTTTCTTGCAAGTTAAAACTGATTTAATTATTAGAGTGTGTTGTGTGCGATATGATAAATATAAAGCTTGTAAAGAAAGTAAAGCACACAAACAGTTTTATAGTGGTTCGGAGCAACTCTCCTACGTCCACTCTTATCCACGATGGGATGAGTACCTTCACTCGGTACTCTTTGTTTTATACTTCCAAGGGGAAGTGATTTAGAGCTAGTAATAAACTCACTCCAAATCCTCAAGAGATTCCGGGCTCTCGAGAAGCCAAACAACAACTACAACTTTCTACGAAATCAACGACCTTCCACTTAAGTATACAAACTTAAGCCTCACAATCAAGATTTCAACCAAACAGAAACTACAACCTTACAACTCAATCTAAGAACAATAGACTTGGTTTTGGGGTTTTGTTTTTGTTTAAAGACTAGGTTTTGGATATAAACAGTTGAACCTAGAGATAGAAAGATGTTGCAAATTCTTAAGAAAAACTAGGTTTTTCTTAAGGACATACTAAAGGATTAAAGGCTTGAAGAACTAGAGAGAATTCCAGTGCTTGAATGCTTGAGCTCTAGCTTGCGATTTGAATGCTTCTGCGTGTGTAACCCTTATGTGTGAGCAACTCCTTTTATTTATAGTGGGAGGAATCCTACTTTTAGAGAGAGAAGCGGCGCGTGTTCCTCACTTGACCAAAAAAGCTACATTAATGTCAGATGCTTTAGACTTTAGAGCTAGGGAAATGTCCTATCTGTTGAAAAAGGAAACCCTAGTTGCGTGTTAGTTGAGCATAGGCATGGGCCTGCAACACCTTTCCGTCATTCTTGCAACATTTACTTTCCGTTGAGCAATCCTGGGTTGACACGTAGACTTTGCAACTGCGGCGCATTTAATGATACGTACGGAGAAGCTTCCATCGTAAGTTTGAAATTCAAACTTGTAGAGTCTGAGTCAATATATCTCGGGACTGCCCGGACGTTCTAAGTGCAGCTTTAAAGTTGAGACGCTTTAAGTTTGACTGCTTGAACGTACTTACCTTTATCTGCACGCTCTGAGCTTCCTTATATTGAAAGCGTTTTGTCTACGCTTTGCGAGACTTCAATCTGCGGCTTTCAACACTGACGCTTTCTATCTTAAAACTGCTTCTAAAATACACGCTTAAAAGTTAAAGCTTCCTAAAAGGCGAGCTTTCCTAATACACTAAAGTGTACAAAGCATGACTTTAACAACTAACGAGCCTAATTTTTGTGCTCTTTTTGAGTCTTGTTTATATTATATCGAGTCTAGTTCTTATGTACTTTTGTATCTTTTTGTGTCTGGGAGGACACACTTGAGGATTGCAGGGGATCGTGGTCAAAACATGTCTCATTCCATAAAAGAGATAAATTCTCAACTGTTTGTAACTTGGGCAAGCTGGAGCTCAAGACAAGGTACACAAGGCACTGGGCATTGGGCAAGGCGAGAAGGAGTAACGTGCAAGAAATGATCTTTATTCGAAAGAGATATATAAGGAAAGAAATCAAGAAGATCCTTCGGCTTTATTTGGAAGATTAGACTGATTTGCATATCACCAAGGATCTTGGAAATACACCAACTTTACCCCTTTCTCGTTTTTCCCACCACCTTTCATCTTTGGCTAATTAATACATAACCTTTCAATTTTTTGCAATTTTCCCATCGGCTATAATTCCGGTGAAAATTAGTCCACGCTGGCCGCCGGACTTATCTTATGTGGGCCATATCATACAAGGTGGCTTCTTACGAGGAATAGATTTTGGGAAACGATGTCGTTTGGCTCTGGATTAAAAAAATTACTCCCAATCCCATTAAAAACCTCCAAATCGACTACTGAGGAGCTACATTCTGGAGGAGACTACTGAAGCCTATGTAGATTGACTTTAATTAAACTTAAATCAATCGACTGATACCAACTCTACCTTCCTCACTGAACAACAGAAAAATTGACGTCCAGGGTTCCTTTCAGTGTGCGATGTGAGTATGTCTGTTTCTAACCCATACTCGCATATCGACCTTGATCCGCACCAATTAACTATCGAACAACTAGTGGATGATGATCCCATAGTCCCAGACGACGTCATTGTTGTGATTGTAGAAAATTTCGAGTTGTGTGTGAGTGTGTGGTGCGATGAAATTGGGAATTTGATAAATGAGTGTTTTGGTCGATTTAATGGGATTGGGAGTAATTTTTTAATCAGGAGCCAAACGAAGAAATCTATTCCACGTAAGAAGCCACCCTGTATGACATGGCCCACGTAAGATAAGTCCGGCGGCCAGCGTGGACTAATTTTCACCGGAATTATAGCCGATGGGAAAATTGCAAAAAATAGAAAGGTTATGTATTAATTGGCCAAAGATGAAAGGTGGTGGGAAAAACCAGAAATGGGGTAAAATTGGTGTATTTAGGCGCCAATAACCCTTTGATAAAAGACTCAATACTAAAGTCATAATGAGAAAAAGAAGTAGCTAAGAGTAATTTACATCTAAACACAAATTTCCTATCTAACCAGTAGCAGCAGACACAACAACTGCACCACCACCTGCAGGTACTGAAGCCAATTTTTTCCTTCCAAAGGCAATAAACTCGTGTAATATCCTTTCCAGCATGTTGTGACAATTAGAGCTCAATTTTTTCCTCATCACAAACAGCACCAACTGAGTTAAGAATTCCCTTCACGGCCAGAGGGATTGGTGTTGCCATCTAGAATTGCCAACAAGTAAGTTGTGACGAATAAATGTACCATCGAAAATTGCAGTTGCTTAAATAAGTAAACCAAGACATTCAGTATCTATCTAATCAAAAGAGGACACATGGGAATAACATAAAGACAAAGCAATGACTAGCAAAATGGAATATCATTACTTGTCAAATAATCAATTAAACGCACAAAAAGAGTTTATATCCACGAAAAAATATAAAAGTGAAATACATAGTACATATTTTTCTAGACAAGATGTTAATTGTTTTGGTAATTGATCATAAGCACATACCTGGAAAGGTCATATGTAAAAATGGTGAAGAACTAAATAAGGATTTCTTTGAAATAAACATCCTAAAAAATAGAACAATATATTAACTACTTTCCACGGATAAGTGAGTTGATGATTCAAAGGTTCAATGATCTGATAACCAACATATATTTTGACATTTTCAGTTTGATTAGGATGACAAACAACACTACATTATGTATCTTAGTCATTTATGGATTAAACAGGTATGCAACCTGAACTCAAAAATTAAAATTGTAGTTCCTTCTAGTTTGTATCAAAATTTTCTTTTCATAGTGTAGGTTATATTTCATATTGCAGAAAGTGAAACTCCTAAAAGACATAAGAAAATCAGTCCATAATCAAGAAGGAAAAAAAAATAATAATAAGCCCCAACAAATTAAAAACTATATATAGATCAAATACCACCTGAATGGATCAGAGGTATTGTTGGTCTGGTCTACTGGAACTTGCTCGGACTCGGCGTACTCCGGCGAGAAGCAGGAGCCGGAGTAGGGGGTGTCGGTAGAGGAGAAGGAGGAGCTGACACATGGTTGAAGGATGTCATTTCTCTCTCTCTAAAAGATGTTGAATTTTCTGTCTCCAAGTTCGATTTTCTCTTGCGCCGCCTCAGAGCTGGGTGGATGACGACCGACGAAATCCCAGCGGCAGAATCCACCTGACACTTGGAGCCTGATTTCCCGAGCTTCTTCACAAAGATTTTGGGAGCGGCGGTGAGTGGGTGTAGAACGAGAAAGAGACTGCGAAGAGAGAAAGAAAATTGGGGGCAAACACATTGAGAGAGGTAAAAAGGTAGGTGAATAAGCAGTCTGAATTTTGTGAAAAAAGTGGGGTGAGTAAGGGCATTTTCATCCAAAATAGCAAAAAGTGGGTATAATTTATGTAAGTTATCTTATTGGGTGCGATTTTTGTTGGCTAAGTCAAAATGGCTATATGATACCATTTTCACTAATTAATTTTAGGCTTTTTTTTTTCTATTTAGGTAATAAGACTAATAAATGAGATATCCCAAAATGCTAAATGAGACTAATCTAGAGGGACAGTGTGTTAGGAACAGAATTAAGAAACTGAATGGAAGAACCGTTTGTCAGCCTCTGGCTCAAAAATACCGATACTTCAATAATAATGTTCAAAACCCTAATTAACAATATTATATACTACTACGAAGAGTCTTACCATTATTAGACTACTGCAACCCTAAACTAGAATTAATAAAATAAATAACAAGAATAATAAATCCGCCTTTGGTAAAATTGAACAGGCCAAGGCCCATTTTGCTCACTAACAACTCCATCATCCTTCGAAACAACCTTGTCCTCAAGGTTGAAGTCTAGACAAATTGACGCATGAAACTAACTCAACCACAATGCATCATCTTCGTGTTGTCCAACCCATTTCCCTAGAATTGGTTCCTCATTCTGCTCTCATTCCTGTATATTGCGCCAAGCCAAAACAGTCTCCTCCTCAAACGCATGTCCCACAGGCCACTCCAAACTTGATGGCAACTCCGATTTCACTGGATGTTCCTCCACCACTCTTTTCAACTTCAAAAACTCCTGATCACCAACCTTATCCATGGATTCATAATATTCATAATTCTGGAGATCCAGTTCCTCATCCTCTTCTGCCTACATTTCCCTAGAGTATAGGGTTTTTTGCAATGGAAACACATCCCATTTGCCCTCAGGTTCGCAAAATCTTGAGGCAAAAGGCAGGTGAATCACAATCGTGCATTTGGTGGGCAATCCGAAGACTTTAGGAAATTGCTCGCTGAACTCCCATGGTTGTCGCTAGCTACTGCTACAAGTCGAGAGAAAGTGTTCGATCGTTGCACAGGGCTATTGAAACTTCAAAACAAATGTCCTCCGGCCAGCACAAAGAAATTATCCTCAACATCCCTTAACAAATCTGCTGCGGTCTCCAAGTCACTAGGTTGCTAAAGGCGCAGTGAACTCCTAATCGACTCCTTAAAATCCTTCATGAAATTTCCTACGTAACGTTCATCAACTAACCCTGGAGCCTGGCTGGCTATCTCGACAAAAAAGTTAACATAGTCATCCACCAATCTCGATTATTTTAGTCAGTCAGACGTTCAAAAGAACTATCCTTGAATTGCATATCAAAACATGCTACCAGGGCTTCCAAAAATTTCTCCCATGTTATTTCTGGTTTTGCTTAGGCGCAACCAGGTTACCCAATATAGTGTTGCTCCCTCCATGGCCACCACTGCAGCCTGTACCTTCACCCCAAGGTTCATGCCATGAAGTTCGAATGGCTTATTGGAGCGGGCCAGTCATCCGATAGGATCAGCGCCGCCAAAGGGCAAAAACTGCATAACGCCGATTGTCGGTCGCGGCGAAGCCTCCGTCTCCACCGGAATGCCCTCATAAGAGGATTGAGGCAACTTCAGCACCACCTTCGAAATCTCTACCAAGGTCCCTAAAATCTCCGCCAAAGTGGCCTTCATCTCGGTCCAGTTCGCCTCCAATTTGTCCAGTCGTTCTGCGAAGGATCGTGTCGTCATATCGGCATTCTGATCCGGCAGGTCGGACCAAATTGTTAGGAATAGAATTAAGAAACCAAATGGAAGAACCGTTTATCAACCTCTGGCTCAAAAATACCGATACTTCAATAATAATGTTCAAAACCCTAATTAACAATATTATATACTACTACTAAGAGTCCTACAATAATTAGACTATTGCAATCCTAAACTAGAATCATTAAAATAAATAACAAGAATGATAAATCCGGCCCAAAGGCCTAAGCCCGTCCCCGCTTTCGGTAAAATTGCACAGGCCGAGGCCCCTTCGGCTCCCTAACATAGTGGGAGTATAACTTCCCCATTAATATATTTATTTCCAAATAAATAAAGATTCTTAGTTAAAAGAAAATATTGTCATTATACATATGATGTCATTGTATCATTCGAAGAAAAAAAATAGATTATTACAGACATGCCTAATCTATATCTATATCTATATACTATAGAAAAGCAAAGTGCAAGGGGTATTTTTGTAAATTTAGAAAAAAATTAAATTATTGAACTATACTGATTTTTAAAACAATTTCTTTCCGCACAAACAGTTACTTGGACTACCATTGGATTTACATTTTATCCCATCCACTACCAGACGTCTCATTTTTAAAACCATGTTATCAATGAACACAACTCTTGGAAACAACACGTTGATTGCTCTACTTTTGAGGTAGAGAAATGCAATGATATTGAATAGTATATTCGAGTCGAATCCACAGAGAATGTTATGGCATGAGAATTTCAATTAGTACCCTAGCTATCTAATCCCAATCCAAGCTTGCAATCATCATGTTTTTAGGTTTTCTATGAACTAACAATCAAATTAAATGACAATTAATCAAGAAACAAAAAAGTAACAAATAATTGAAATCAATAAAAGAAAGTATGGTTCCAAATATAATCCGATATTCACTAGAGGCATAGGTTTTGGGATTTGCAAGGATAAACCGATTTAGTCTAGATCAAAGGGGAGTTCTCTATATGATATACATTAGTTATTTTCTCAAAGCAACAATGTAAGTAGATTAACCTATGACATCTACCTCCGACTAGGACTCAAGATGCATAGATCAACTCCTAATGGCATAGTTAATATCTAGAATCTCCTATTAGCATGAATTTCTAATATGTTGTGATTTGATGCTAAGTGCTATGAATTAAAGCCTACTAAGCATTTAATCAAACACCTTGTATGCACTCAATGATGGCCAATTAATCATGCAATATAATTCAAGATCCAAACCACAAGACCTATGAAATAGAAGGCAAATCCAACTACAATACCCAAAAACCTAAGAATCTAGCTTATGTCTTCATATATTTGAAACCAAAAGAAGTTTAGCTAGACATAATTAGAGAAAATGAACCATAAGAAATGCATAAAACCATAATCAAAAGATAGAGAATAAGAAATGGAACAAAGTAATGGAATGATCTTCAAATCTTCAAACTAATTCAACATCAATTGATCAAAATACTAAAGTAGCAAAAGGGAAATGTAATTAAGGTTCTAGAGTGAATAGGGAAGCTAATAATACCCAATTGGATCTAATTTAGAAGTTAAATACATCAAAATAGGTTTATAGGCCAAGTTAGAGGAGCTAACTCGGCCGTTTAAGGGGTTTTGGGCGCCCAGACAGCAACCTAATCGGCGGCCTGGCAGGGTGCCATCCAGGTCGCCGTGTAGTTCGCCACCGATGCTGTCCCTCAGCCACCTGGCTGGCGGTCTGGCTGGCGGCCTGGCAGGTCGCCGTCCAGGTCGCCGGCGCTCCTTGTCCGTTGCGCAGTTCCACGGTTTTGCCTCGTTCTCCCTCGTCCGAACTCCGAATCTCGATCCGCTTCTTGCTATGGCTTCTTATCGAGCTGCTCTTCGACATGAGATCATTCAATTGGCCAAATATGTTCTTCATTTTTCCTGCAAAAGCATAACAGAACTTAAGAAAACAAGGAAAATGCGAATGCAAGCAAACTAGCAAAACCTTAATAATATCACTCAAAACTCCACATATTCAAGCATGAATTCCACTCCAATTAAACTCAACATGCACATAAAATACGTGTATATCAACTCCCCCAAACTTTAGCCATTGTTCGTCCCGAACAATGGAATGAACAATCAAAACACTTAACACGTATGGAGTGTGCATTTGAGATCACGATGCCTCAGAATTTCTTACCAAAAACATTTTTCGAATTTTTCAAAGCATATCAAACACACTCTCTACCTCCTCACATGAATCATTAGCAAAGAACTTCCCTCAATCATCAAGCAAATGAACATCACGGGAAGTGTATCGCTCAACACTCGAGTGTATAAGGGTTATCACTCAACAAATCAATGCAATGCAAATCATTTACCATAAGCTTGCCTCTTATCTACCATCTCAATCGCTTAAGCATGCGCATAGAACTAGGATCAAAAAGGACTTTATTAAGCTTGTAATATCGGGACAATGGTTAAGGTAGGAAATTTTAGGTTAAGTGACTCAAAATTTTCATCCAAGTACTTTCACCTTATACTTCTCTCCTCTAAGCATGAATTTTTTCATATTCTACCTTATCCAACCCCATTTTTCCAATGAAACCTCAAACTTTTACTAAAACTCATCATATGACAAGAACTACTCCTTTATGCTCTTTATCCACCAACTCTTTTTTTTTAATTATTTAAGAACTTTGTTCTTAACTTTTCCTTTTTTAAACAAGAGCTTATAGAAGTGTTCTTTCAAGACAAATCAAATCCAACAACTTTCCATTTCACCCATCCTTTTCAACAAATTTTTAATTTTTTCCCAAGGTTCCCTTAACCATTCTTTACTCCCTATCCTCCAGTTTTTGAATGAAAGGCTTGATAAGGCTCAAAAGGGGACCGCAAGGGTAATGAAAGATAGGTTAGTGTTTAGGGAAAAAAGGGTTATAAAAAGACGGCCTAAGATCATCTCCTAATTCTTATGCACAAATATAGCAATCTTGAATAAGAACCGAGGCAAGTTCTAGAATGAAGAAGCATGCACGATAACTCTCAACAAGGAATATTTTACTATATGCAATGCATAGTCATGGCTCAAGTCCGCACTAGTTAATGTTCAATGCTCGACAATCAAGTTTCATTCTTCACTAACAATTCATGCAACTTGATAAAGAGGTATGCTCAATCATGCTTCTCAAAATCAAAACAATTTTGCATTTTCACTTTGTTCAACCTAAAAGTGTACTCTAGGTTCTTGCAATTGTACGAGATCTATCGTAGACGAATAAGCTAACCCAAGTCGAATCTTGTGGAAAACTTAGCAGGGCTTTCAATTAAAAGTACTAACACGAAACAAGAATTAAAAACGTCCTAAACATTCTAATCAAGGAGTTTTGGTATTTTAACTAAGAATTAAAATAAAGCAATTAACGGAAATAAACGTAGAGAAAACCAAGAATTAAAGGGCTAGGATTCAGAATATCTTCCGTCAATAATCTAAACTCACGATCAATACATGCACTTATTCATTCATCAAAAATTCTTAAGATTTGCTTAATTAATAACTTTCGTATTCATAATTAAGCCGTAACCATAACTCTCATATTCAAGTTACACAAATAAGAATTCAATGAAGAACAAACAAGCAATCGATTCATACGTTTCCGATTCAAAACTGATGTTGATTAGACCTCGATCCAATACTAGAATTATCTCTCGATCTCAACTAGTATTTAAGAAATTCAAACGGTGATCAAGCGTCTAAATTAAACAGGCATAATCTAATCAACAAGCATGTATCAATCCATGAATCTCAATTATCAACTTCTGAAATCTGAATCCTAGAAGAGAATTTAGCCACTCATCATGATTAGAACAATCAAGCACAAGAATCTCATAAGAAGAAAACTTACGCTGAATTGCAAAATAAATCTAAGCACCAAATTCACAACTTCAAGTCTCGTTCTTCCCAGAATCTCCATAGATGTTTTTTCCCCAGAGTTATATCCCGTGAAAAGTTCTTCTAAAAACTTCTTCTAACCTCCAATATATCGTTCTTTTTCAAAAACTAAAAAATAAAAACGGAATAAAAGAAAGCAGTTTTTTCGCCGACAGCGATCGCGGCAAGTCTAGAAATCGCGGCAGCCTAGCCTCTGAAATTCCACAAGTCTCGCTCCAGCGATCGCGGCAAGTCCAGCGATCACGGCACATGCTTTTCTGAAATTCTTCATTTCTTGCTCGACTTCTTCGTTTCTTCCCCTTGACTCTATCATCACTTCATTTCCTCCAATCCACTTCAATTCCTGATTTTTCCTCTCCAATTCTCGAATCTTTCTCCATATTCCTACCAGTCACAAAAACACCAACCTCAACATAAAACAAGACGAAAAACAATACAAACCAACTAAAAGTAATAGAAATAAACTAAAAATCCTAAACATAAAACTAAACAAATATAACCTAAACAACTCCCCCACACTTAACCTTTTGCTTGTCCTCAAGCAAACTATCTAGTATGATATAGACTCAACTCAAATCATCATCAAATATGCAAAGCCTCAACCTTTCATACCTACAAACCAAGGAACTTAAACCAACAACAATTTTAAATCATGACAACCTAATCAATTATAACTACCTATGTTGCCCGCTAACTCAACTAGATCAAAAGACTTATGATTGCGATATACACACATCTCACATATTTCCTTCACTAACTAAAAAGAATGTTTCCTGTTTCCTTTTAAATTCACACACTCCTTTTTCTTTTTCTTTTTTTTTTTTTTTTCAAGGATATATTCGTAAGGTGGAATTTTTCGAAGGTCCTTCGAAACATCCTTACGTGGTTTCCCATGCTCATTGATTCAAATTCTAAGAAAATGAACAAGAGGAGTAAATCCACACTCTTTCTTCACCTTCTTTTTTTTATTTTATTTTATTTTATTTTTTTATTTTTATTTTTATAATATACTCATACACAAGGAAACAAACTTATATAGCTAGCAAAAGGAAATTAACACTCATAATCTGAATCACAATCACTCATCTAGTTCTCTAGCAAGTAGCATGCCCCACAAATAATCACAATTGACCAAATTAATCACAACCTAAAATTGCATCAACTTAAGTTCCTACAACCTTCTTTCACATACCCAGACTTCACAATTTGACAACAACTCTCCTCGAGTCTAATCATAATAGAAGTAGTGAGGAAAAAAAAAGCATAAAGCTAAGCATAACTAACATGACTCAAGACTCAAAAACTAAACATAACATCAGAAAAGTAATACTAATCCTCCTCCACACTTAAGTAAAACAATGTCCTCATTGTTTCAAAGCAAGAGAGAAAAATAGAAAACTTCCCTGAAACGACACAATTCGGCGACAAGCTTATTTAGCTCCACGAACCAAATCAACTTGTAACCTGAAACTAAAACACTAAACACAAAAACAATTTTTTTGAAATACGTGGGGTGCCTCCCACCAAGCGCTCGATTTTAAGAGTCGTGAGCTCGACTAGCATCTTCAAGCTCATTTTATCACATCATCAAGCCAGAGCACTTCAGCTCTATTTCTTGAACACGAACTTGATACAAAATCTTGCAAAACAGCTTTCTCGACCAAGGAATCAATAGCATCAAGGGAAAAACAAGAATTAAAATTTACGTTAATCATTGACAAAAAAACTGTTTTTCCTAGAGCAGAGAACTTGCAATTTCCTTCTTTAAAATTAATTTGAGCAGTAACAGTGGCCATAAAAGGTCTCCCTAATAAGACTTTATACTCAACATGATTTTTATGAGAAGGATCAACATTTAAGACCACAAAATCTACGGGAATTATCAAACCACTAATATTAACTAAATCTGTTAGCACTCCTTTCGGATACTTAATAGATCCATCGGCCAATTGAATAGACATCTTAGTGGGTTTTAATTCCCTGACTCCTAACTGCTCATATATCGAAAAAGGCATCATATTAACCCCCGCCCCCAAATTAAGCACGCAAGAAATCTCGTGATTATTAACAGTAATGTCAACATTAAAAGAACCTGGATCTTGCTTCTTAGGTGGCAACTGAGGTTGTTCTTCAATAGCTTCAACCTTCAAATTCTTCTTTTGATTTTCACCCTTGGTCTTCTCTTCCATCTCCTTGATCACCAAGTCGATAAGTTCTGACACTGTGAGTTCCATCATTGGCCATCTTCTTGCGGGAAAAGGAGTTGATAAAATCTCGTGCATCGCCATCGTCCGTTTCATCTCCTTCTCCTTCTGCACTGGATCTTGCTTCTCTTCATCCCCAAGGTCGATCACTGCAATTCTACTTTCACGCTCTTCGTCCTTGGTGAGAACTGTGATTGCTTGAACCTGCTCCGATTGATTTGGCAACTTTCCTTTTAATATATGCTGTACCAATTCTCCAAGTGTGCCCGCCAGTTGCCCCACTTGAGTCTCGATTCTTTTCATTGAAGATTCAACTGATTCGAACCGTTGGTGACTTGCTTGGATGAACTGGTTCAAAGTGTCTTCGACTGGTGGGTTTGCCGATAGTGCAATGGGCTATTGCGGCTGACTCGGTTGATTTTGCTTCCAAGATAAGTTTGGATGATACCGATAGCCTGGATTAAATGTGTTGGAGTAGAGATCGAATTGTGGTCGCGGTTGAAACCCTTGAAGAGCATTGGCTTGTTCGTTGAACTCTGAGTTAGGATCCATCGCCCTTGGACACACATTTGCTCCATGCCCATATTTGCCACATACTCCACATGTTTCTTGCACCATGAATCATCAGGCTTGCTCATCGGCAGTTCAAATTGCCTCGACTTGCCTTGTCAATTCAGCCAGCTGCTTCACCATATCGTGGCTTGGAGTGACCTCATTGATCTTCTTCCTTGTGCCTCTCAAACTCTTTTGCTGCAAATTCTCCGCCATACTCTCAAAAATTATAGTTAAGTCGGCAGCTGTTTGACTTCCCACATCTCCTCCGGCTGCATTATCCACCATGTATTGAAAGCTTTGATGTAAACTATCATAGAAAAACTGATTGAGTAGCTCCGCGGGGAAGTTGTGGTGTGGGCACTGAAGTTACAAACTCTTGAATCGCTCCCAAGCTTCATGAAATGGCTCCCCTTCCATTTGACTGAAATTGACGATTTGAGATCTTATATCTTGAGTCTTTTGGTTGGGGTACCATTTGGCCATGAACTTTGCAAACATTGCATCCCATGTCCGCAACGAGTTTGGTGCTAGAGACATGATCCACATCTTGGCACGATCCTTGAGGGTATATGGGAAGCAACGCATCTTTAACTGATCCTCGTTCAGGTCACCGAGGGGGAAAGTCTGAACAATTGTGTAGAACTCCCGGATGAAGTTCAACGCATCTTCAGTTGGCGCCCCATAGAACGAGGGCAATTGGTTGAAGTGAATGTTCTTCAGCTCATAGTTCCTTGCTGCCTGCCCGAGCATAATCGGTGATGCAGCTGCTCCGATGACCGGGCGAGCCAATTCTTTCATTTGACGAGCCATCTTTTCGTCTTGTTCTTCTTCAAGGTACAAGGTATTCAATTTCTCCCTCGCAAAAATAACAAACAAATTAAACGCAACTTGCGGGAGAACGGAAATAAAAATAAAAACAAAAACAATACACTACGAAATGAACACTAATCACAAAAAATCAATTAAAATAAAATATCACTAAATTCAAGTAGCTCTAATAACTAAAACGCCTAAAGTTTTCCCCGGCAACGGCGCCAAAATTTTGTTCAACCTAAAAGTGTACTCTAGGTTCTCGCAATTGTAAGAGATCTATCGTAGACGAATAAGCTAACCCAAGTCGAATCTCATGGAAAACTTAGCAGGGCTTTCAATTAAAAGTACTAACACGAAATAAGAATTAAAAACATCCTAAATATTCTAATCAAGGAATTTTGGTATTTTAACTAAGAATTAAAATAAAGCAATTAACGGAAATAAACGTAGAGAAAACCAAGAATTAAAGGGCTAGGATTCAGAATATCTTCTGTCAATAATCTAAACTCACGATCAATACATGCACTTATTCATTCATCAAAAATTCTTAAGAGTTGCTTAATTAATAACTTTCGTATTCATAATGAAGCCGTAACCATAACTCTCGTATTCAAGTTACACAAATAAGAATTCAATGAAGAACAAACAAGCAATCGATTCATACGTTTCCGATTCAAAACCGATGTTGATTAGCCCTCGATCCAATACTAGAATTATCTCTCGATCTCAACTAGTATTTAAGAAATTCAAACGGTGATCAAGCGTCTAAATTAAACAGGCATAATCTAATCAACAAGCATGTATCAATCCATGAATCTCAATTATCAACTTCTGAAAAATGAATCCTAGAAGAGAATTTAGCCACTCATCATCATTAGAACAATCAAGGACAAGAATCTCATAAGAAGAAAACTTACGCTGAATTGCAAAACAAATCTAAGCACCAAATTCACAACTTCAAGTCTCGTTCTTCCCAGAATCTCCATAGCAGTTTTTTTCCCCAGAGTTATATCCCGTGAAAAGTTCTTCTAAAAACTTCTTCTAACCTCCTATATATCGTTCTTTTTCAAAAACTAAAAAATAAAAACGGAATAAAAGAAAGCAGTTTTTTCGCCGACAGCGATCGCGGTAAGTCTAGCAATCGCGGCAGCCTAGCCTCTGAAATTCCACAAGTCTCGCTCCAGCGATCGCAGCAGATGCTTTTCTGAAATTCTTCATTTCTTGCTCGACTTCTGCGTTTCTTCCCCTTGACTCTATCATCACTTAATTTCCTCCTTCAATCCACTTCAATTCCTGATTTTTCCTCTCCAATTCTCGAATCTTTCTCCATATTCCTACCAGTCACAAAATCACCAACCTCAACATAAAACAAGACGAATAACAATACAAACCAACTAAAAGTAATAGAAATAAACTAAAAATCCTAAACATAAAACTAAACAAATATAACCTAAACACACTTTTCCTCATATGCATCTCCCTCTTATGCACATGAGAATGACAAACACGTGCTTTCGCACTCAAGCATGCAAGCATTCAATTTCCACAAAATCAACTTCAATCTTTTCAAAATTTTCAAAAATTTTGCATTCAAGCTCATCAACAACCAAACATCAACAAAACAAAGATTCTCCGTGCAAGCTCAATTCCATTTCAAACCAAACAATCTCAAAATGACTCAATCAAGCCACATAATCCAACAAATTCATCAAATGATGACCAATATCAACCAAATCATCAAGCAAGCATAAGCATATAATTAATGAAATCATAATGATACCACATCACATAGAAAAAAAAAAAAAAAAAAAACCAAGAGTAAAGTAATTTAAATTCCTTATCCTACTCCCCTCCCCCAAACTTATTTTAGAAAATAAAGTCTCAAATGAGTTTGGAGGGAAGAATAATAAGAAATTTAAATTACACTCACAAAGGTCCATAGCTATGTTGAAAGTAGTTTTGAAAGCCATTCAATACATTGCTTGCTTGATCGGTTTGATTTTCCTCCTTCACTCGTTCCAATCACGATTCGACCTCGTGCATTGACAATGAAACACATGAAACTTGTGAATTGGAAATGAACTCAAAAATAGAAAGTATTAGCATAGAAATAAGGGAAAAATAGGAGAAACGAATAAATCTAAAATAAGAAACAAAAACCAAAATCAAACTAAAACTAACTAAAATGAAAAAGAAAAGGATATTTGTTGGGGTGCCTCCCAACTAGCGCTTAGTTTAACGTCGTTAGCTCGACGACACCACTTTGCCCTTTTCAAGGGACTTGAAATGAAGTCCAACCTCGATCAAGCACCAACTCTTCATCAAACTCATCAAACTTCAGTTCATTCATTCTTGACTCTTCCGGATCGTCCAAAGCACTCGGCATGTGGAATGTTGCCTTCTCTCCATTCATTTGAAGGGTCATACTCCATTCGAAAACATCAATGAGGGCTCGACTCGTGGCTAAGAAAGACCTTCCAAGAATCATCGGGATGTCCCGGTCCTCCGGTATGTCGAGGACAACGAAATCCACCAGGAATATGAGTTTTTCAACCCTTATAAGCACATCTTCAACAATACCTCTTGGATAGGAGATTGAACGATACGCCATTTGGAGAATAAGTGAAGTGGGCTTAAGAGTTCCAATCTTCAAAAGATTAAAGATGGAAAGGGGCATCAAATTTACACCCGAGCCCAAATCACACAAGACATTCCTAAAAGTTTGGCCTCCTATCTCACAAGGTCAAGTGAACTTTCCGGGGCCCCCTTCTTTATTCGGAATCTTCTTTTGTAGACGAGCACTACATTCCTCCGACAACACAATGGTTTAACCCTTATCAAATTTCACCTTTCGATGAATCACATCCTCCAAAAACTTCTCATGATCCAACATATTACTCAACAAACCAATCAACGAAGTATTTATATCCAATTTCTTGAATACATCTAACAAATCACCCTTCCTCTCATGTATATTCTCATCAATTGACTTAAGGGGGAATGCTAGACTATCCGTGCTCTTCGATTCAACATGCTCTTGAGAAACTCTAGAAGATGGAGTAGAATGGGTACCTTTTTGCTTCTTGTGAGCAATCTCCTTCTCTATAGGTTCTAGAGCACCAAATTTACTCCTCATCTTTGAAGCTTCATAAGCATCCTTCCTTCTTTGTAAATCGTTTAGCTTATCAAGACGTTCGTCAAAGGGAATTACCTTGGAAATCCTCATTCTTGAATAGTAATCATGAATGTCCCAATTTGTCCAACTTTTTATAGATGGAATAATTGGCCAAAGATCTATGATTCTTGGATCAGATTCATCAATTTCCACAAGATTGCTCTTAACAAGATTCGGAGATTTCTCACAAGGTATATGTGAAGGTGTCGAAGAAACTTCACTCACCACATGAATGGCGTTGCATTGTTGCTTTGGATTCACTTGAGCTTTGCTAGAAGATTCTCCGGCCTTTTGTAGAGAATTCACTTGGTTGGCTATTTGCTTCACTTTTCCTCAAGCATCATTACTTGCTTAGCAAGAGTCGTCACTGAAATAGCAATTATTGACACCGAACTCGCTAATGCATTCACCTTTTGGCCGATTTGAGTGATAAAAGAGCTTTGTTGATTGGCCATTTGTTGCATGATTTGCTCAATAGAAGGGGATGTCTTTTTATGTTCTTCAATTACCCCTTGAGAGACGGAGAATCCGGGTGGTGGAACTTGAACGTTGCTAGGATTTTCATAGGAAAGATTTGGATGATTTCTACTGTGAGGGTGGTAAGCCGGGTTACCCCCTTGTTGACCATACGAATAACCACCTTGTTGATTGCCTTGAAATCCCCCTTGATGATTTCCTTGGTATCCTCCTTGATAACCTTGAAAACCTTGCTTGTTGTAATTGCCATAAGGCCTTTGATTAACATAGCTCACGTCTTTATCTCCATTGAACTCCAAAGTCTCTCTAGAGTGATCACCATGCATTTGAGCTTTCCTTTTACTTTCATATGTCTTCTTCAAATTGGCAAGCTCCAAGGCTAAAACATCGTACCTTGCATCCTCAAGAATCGAGTTCACCCTCTTCGTAGGGCCCCTTTCCATTGACCATTGATAACTATTGGCCGCCATTTCTTCTATAATCCTTAAAGCTTATTTGGCATTCCGGTTCACAAGACAACCACCGGAAGTCGCATCAACTATACTTCTTGTATGGGGAGAGAGACCACTGTAGAAGTTGACGATTTGTTGCGCCTCACTAAAGCCGTGTTGAGGGCATTTGCGTAGCAAATCCCTATATCTTTCCCAAGCCTCAAATAACGTCTCGTCACCATGTTGGGAAAAATGAGAAATTTTTTAGATGAGCTTTTGGGCCTTTGAAGGAGGAAAGTATTTGGTAAGGAAGGCTTTGCATAACTTCTCCCATGTGGTGATCTCACTCTTGTCTAGGTTCTTAAACTACTCTTTAGCTCGATCCCTTAAGGAAAAGTTGAAGAGCTTCATCCTAATGGCATCCTCCAGGACTCCATTATACTTCACTGTATCACATATCTCAAGAAATATGCTCAAATGAGCATTAAGATCTTCATCGGGCCTCCCTCTAAATTATTCGGATTGGACCATTTGGATGAGGCCGGTCCTTATCTCAAATTTGCATAGACTCGAGGTCCCAATCCTCCTTCCTTCTTGGAATTGTTGGACCGGTGCCTCAAACATTTGATTTAATGGAGGTAGAGGCGCCTCATTAGCTCTTCGTTCATGTCATCAAGCCTTGCCCTCATATCCTCGAATTCCTTCATTAGAGCTTCCATATTTGGTATGTTAGCTCTCATCTCTTGTTCTTCAATAGAATTCCTCCTTCTATGCCTTCTTTCAAATTCCAAGATGAAGGGTTGAACAAGTCTTCCCTTGGACCTTGTGTGCATAAACCTACAAAACAAAAATCAAAAGAAACAAATGCTTGAATTAGCAACTTGATAACCAAATTAACTATTGAAATTCAAACTTAACATTCCCCGGCAACGACATCAAAAATTGATCACTCTACTTTTGAGGTAGAGAAATGCAATGATATCAAATAGTATATTCGAGTCGAATCCACAAGGAATGTTATGGCGTGAGAATTTTAATTAGTAACCTAACTATCTAATCACTATCCAAGCTTGCAATCATCATGTTTTTGGGTTTTCTATGAACTAACAATCAAATTAAATGACAATTAATCAAGAAACAAATAAGTAACAAAAGATTGAAATCAATAAAAGAAAGTATGTGATAGGGGTAGGTGCTAAAACAGTGGAGAGAGGCATACCCAATCGCCTATCAGTGTCAGCAGAAGATGCCTTCTTCCTCTTAGGATCTCGAGAATAGGGTTGCCCTAGAGGCATTTTCAATGGCATAAAGGACTGGAAAGTTGGTGAGTAAGTGGCAGCTCCTCCGTGACAGACAGGAGATCTGAGACGAAAGCCTCAGATGCATCAGTTGAAGCCAGATCCCTCGCTGGGGACGTTGTAGATCCCATCAAGGGAGCTGCAAGACCACGGTCTAGTCCCGCATCCAAATAGTGTGGAGGACGCTCCTGAAAAGGAGAAGCCCCCGCAGATGCCAGTACAATTTCTGGTACAGTCCCGGATGGTTGCTCCTGTGTAGGAAACAACTGCTCCTGGGATGTAGGGATCTGAGGCGCAGCAGGGGGGTCCTGTATTTGTGGTGGAGCTAGGGGAGTGGGCTGGACCTGCTCTTGCGCTGCTCTCATAGCAGCCATCCTTTGCTCGAATTGTTTCTTTGCTTGTGCTCGAAGAACACTTATGGCCGGCATATCTGAAAAGAAATGGAAAATGGTCAGTTAAAAAATTCTGCCCACAAGATTGGAGAGGCATCTGAAGCATCTGCAAAATATATTTACCCATGGAGGGGTTCCAAGAAGTCCTTGGTTTCAAGTCAAAAAATGATAAAACCTCTTCACTAAGAAGAAGAGGCATCATCATCTCGTGATCTTCGGGGTATTCTCGGAGCAAATCATGAAGAACATTTTCCTCCCACGATTCCAATTCAGGACGTTTGTGGGATGGTTTATCAGTTCGAGGAAGACTAAGAAAGGGAATATTGGGAATTCCCCAAGAATTGGGTGAAGGAGGAGTAACAACAAGATAGTTGGAATGCCAGTCCTTATCTAAAGACTCATGTTGACCATAAAATTTAGCAAACCATATTACATGAGAAAAATATAGATGGTAACACGATGTTTTAATTCGTGGGACCTATAGAAAAGCAAAGATGTATCTTGAACACCGTCTAGAGTAGCAGCCATATGAAAGAAGATGGCTCGACGGAAAGAAGCATGATTTAATTGATTTAGGGGAATACGGTATAATTCGGTGAGACAGATAAAAAAGGGGGGAATAAGAAAGAGTAAACCTGCTTTCAATTGGAAAAACCAGAAGGTTTTACCACCCACCTTAGGGAACAAAGGACACTCATGCGGCTTCGGAATATCTATAATAAAACCCCTAGTATCCCATAAACGACTCAAAATAAGGGCATAAGCTTCATCAGAAACAGTATAGGGTTCGTATTGGGACAAAGAAATGAGAGCTCTTGGAGGAGCTTTGCCTTCTTCTCCCTCTTCATCTCTCTCTGATTTCTTTTGTTTCCCCTTTGATTTATGCCAAGGGGGATGAGCATAAACCATTTTTCTTGAAAATAAAACTAAAAATTGGAATAGTAAAGTGAAGCAAGAGAGAGGAAAGATCGATACCTGTTACTCAGTGAAGACGACGGCAAAGTTAGGAAATAATGGAAAGAAAATGGTGAAGGGGAGAAAAATGGAGGCAAAAAATGGGATTTCTTCTTCAATTGAAAATGCTGCTATCTTTCCTTTACTCTTTCTCCCTCTTTAAAAAACAATGAAGAAACCACCCCCACTAAGTGAAATAAAGAGACACGATTCTCTAGCAAACGTGGGCAAAAGAAGTTATGATGAAGAAAAACGACAGCGGTTTTAAGTCCCGATAAAGGGGTAAGTGGGGTATTAAAAAACCCCAAAAAAGTAACGCGCACGCCTTAAAATAGGATCTGTAGTCTTGCAGATCCCATACATCTGATGATATACAGACCTTATGAGAGCTACAGATCCATGTCAAAAGGACCTGTCAAATGGTGGTGGGATCTGGAGACATACGGATTTGTCCAAAAATTATGGATCTGCTTTTCAGGTCCTTATTAGTGGCATCTGTCCTATTGCAGATCCTCAGAGTAAAGGGCTCCTAAGGGATCTGACAATGCAGATGCCTCTCACCACACTAGGAAATATTTTTTATCATTTCCTGATTATTATTGTTTCGGATACTTCGATTAGGTAATTCGCTATGGCATAAAGTAAAAACATATATATATATATATATATATATATACACACATATGTGTATGAAATCCGTGTATTCATAAAGGAAGAAATACTACATATCACTCTAGTATTACTCCCTGAAAAAAAAAATGAAATATAGGTGTATTTACAAAGGAAAAAGCAATGGATATCACTCTAGTGCTATCTCCTACAAAATGGGTAAATGATGAAATAGATAAAATATTTATACTCAAAAGAAAAGCAAAACAAGGCCCTAGCTTGAAGTGATAGCCTCGGCAAGGTATTAATCATATCATTATGTTCTTCAAGTAGAAGAACATTCAAAAGGATGACTACATTTTCTCCATCTCCCGTTGGAGAGGAGAAATTTCTCCTTTCCCCCCGGAGAAGATGAAGTGAAGAGAAATCTTACTTCTATATATATATGGGGAAGTGGGGTTCAAGATCAACGGCTATAAAAGTATACAATAAATCTAAGGTTGGAGATTGGCGACGTTTCACCTTCTTCGAAGGAATCTCATCATAACGCCCTGCATAATTAAAATTGGCAGCGGCAGATGAAGAGACAGGCCGACGGTTGGTATTACCGAGGTCACGATACTCCTGTAGAAGCTCTTAAGAATCCCTTGTGGGTCCTGGGGGGGAGTAGTTGATAGGGAGTAGACCTGCACAATGCCAGAACACTTGTCATACAGGCAGATCCCACCAAAGGTGCCCCATAAGTAGACCGAAGAGAGGGATCTGTAATACTCCAGACAGATCCCTATAAGCATGCGGATTATGTGGCTGTAGGCCCCGCAATAGGGACCGTTTTGATAGGGAATATGCCCCTCGCAATAACAGATCCCTTCAAAGGATTTGTCCGGCAGTAGAACTAAAAGGAAGGATCTATGATAAAAATAGCAGATCCATCCATGCCTTGCAGAACTATGGAATTCACGCGAAAGGCGTGAATGTGGGCCCCACAACGGGGACCATTTTGTCAACAAATTATACTCGAGATTGAGAGAGGGTTTCAACCACTTTGTCCCCCTTTAAAAGACCACTTTGCCCCTCTAATGTCAAGGAAATTACGTCATTACTCAACCTTATCTTACCACTATATATATCTACGCACTTCATATTCAGAGAGGTACGTCTTTTTCATTCCAACACACCATTGATGCAAGCTTTGCTAAGGCAATACACACACATACATCTCATATTCTCCTGATAGAGTAACTAACTTGAGCGTCGGAGTGTCTTCCCGGAGGAACCTCCCCCGCTCCTCCGGTGCTATTTTGTAGGCTTGGAATCGACCATCTACGATTAGGAAGGTGCAATTGAGGTACAAGATTGAGATTACGAAGAATTCGATTCTCTCGGTAGTTGAGTGGATAACATTCTTACAAGCTAGGATCCAATTTCTATTATGGCAATATATTTTCTTTCTAAAAATATGTTGATGGATATTTGACCCGGATCTATCAGTATGGTTCCAAATATAATCTGATATTCACTAGAGGCATAGGTTTTGGGATTTGCAAGGATAAACTGATTTAGTATAGATCAAAGGGGAGTTCTCTATATGATATACATTATTATTATTTTTTTCAAAGCAACAATGTAAGTAGATTAACCTATGACATCTACCTCCGACTAGGACTCAAGATGCATAGATCAACTCCTAATGGTACAATTAATATCTAGAATCTCCTATTAGCATGAATTTCTAATATGTTGTGATTTGATGCTAAATGCTATGAATTAAAGCCTATTAAGCATTTAATCAAATACCTTGTATGCACTCAATGATGGCCAATCAATCATGCAATATAATTCAAGATCCAAACCACAAGACCTATGAAATAGAAGGCAAATCCAACTACAATACCCAAAAACCTAAGAATCTAGTTCATGTCTTCATATATTTGAAACCAAAAGAAGTTTAGCTAGACATAATTAGAGAAAATGAACCATAAGAAATGCATAAAACCATAATCAAAAGATAGGGAATAAGAAATGGAACAAAGTAATGGAATGATCTTCAAATCTTCAAACTAATTCAACATCAATTGATCAAAATACTAAAGTAGCGAAAGGGAAATATAATTAGGGTTCTAGAGTGAATAGGGAAGCTAATAATACCCAATTCGGTCTAATTTAGAAGTTAAATACATCAAAATAGGTTAATGGGTCGAGTTAGGCCGAGTTAGACGAGCTAACTCGGCCGTTTAAGGGGTTTTGGGTGCCCAGACGGCAGCCTGCCAGGCTGCCGTCCAGGTCGCCGTGTAGGTCACCGTCGATGCTGTCCCTCAGCCACCTGGCCGGTGGCCTGGCAGGTCGTCGTCCAGGTCGCCGGCGCTCCTTGTCCGTTGCGCAGTTCCACAGTTTTGCCTCGTTCTCCCTCGTCCAAACTTCGAATCTCGATCTGCTTTTTGCTATGGCTTCGTATCGAGCTGATCTTCGACATGAACTCATTCAATTGGCGAAATATATTCTTCATTTTTCTTGCAAAAGCATAACAAAACTCAAGAAAACGAGGAAAACGCGAATGCAAGCAAACTAGCAAAACCCTAATAATATCACTCAAAACTCCACATATTCAAACATAATTCCATTCCAAATGAAATCACCATGCACATAAAATACATGTTTATCACATGTCTATCTCTATAAATATATCTACTTTTATAAATTAATTATTGTCAACGAACGGGTCCAAGCAAATCAACAAGGACAAAAGCACTATCAAGATAATAATCGAAGTGCAAATCACAAAATGAGAATCAGGTAAGTACTACATTATAATTATATATATGCAAAAATTATATATTATTTTGATGATCAATATTCGTTGATGAATCATTGTTAGTGTTAACGATATATGTTGTTATCTAGATCGAGTGATCTATTCGGGGTGCACCCAATAATAAAAACATAGAAACAATTACCCGTCAGGAGGGATGCACGAATGATATTGAAAAGGAGTTGTAATTCCCTCAATATGGTTTGTACCAAATTATGTATGCACACTCATATACGGGAAGAAACATAAATGTGATATTATAGTGAACTACCCAACCTCCCATAATAAACACTAAATCTACCCACCATTTTAATTTTACAACTCAAATACCCAACAATTCAAAATGGGACTAAAATACCCCCAACTACCCCAAATCAAATTCTAAAATAGAATTAATATTTTGAATGTTTCTCTCTTCCTCAGCCTCTCTCTCGTCTCTCTTCATCTCTCCGGTGGATTCCTGCAGTAGCTTCCGCCATGGATTTCGCAAGCTCCGCCGGCCACAGTTCCTCCGACTACCTGACTACGATAACGAGATGAGCAACGTCAATGGGAGAAGAAAGCAGAGACGAAAAGTTCTGAGAGTAGATCTGGGGCGCAACGCCTTCCTCATCACCTCCGCTCTCATCTTCTACTGGCCGAAGAGAAACCTGCAGCTCCGGTTCCAAATCCATCGTCGGTGCAACAATTGGAGTTGTATTCGTGGGTGAATATGGACTTCGGTAGCCACCGTTTCAGATTTACTCTCTCTTCCCTTCCTCTTCTTCACTCTTCCTCTAAAAGATACCCCGTTAACACGAATTTGGTGCCGAGTTTAATTATGCATTCTTCAATCTTTTCTAATCCTACTTCTCAAGCTTATTGGATGTATAATTGTTGTTCCTCTGAGGTTGATTGTTTGATTATGTGGGGGATTATGATTAAGTCGGTTGCTAGTTTTAGTGTTGGTAGGGAAATAGAAACTAACTCATGTTCTGGATTTGTATCTATATATCCATCTATCTACTGTTTTAGTACTACTGTATTCCTAGAATACTGTAATATCTGTGTATCCAGCACACATGTCTGTGTTATTTATGTTATTTATTATATTAATTGAGTTGAATACTTGTTGGTGTTGATTGAATATTTGGTAGAAAGAATTGCTTAGTTTTGTGGGTTTTGTTTACGTAAGGGGAGTATTATGGCGAGCAAGAATGAATAGAGGGCCGCATGCGTGGAAGGGGGTGCTTGCTTGATTGTCTGCACTTGTGTCATTTTTCATATGCATGCACTTTTGAGCTTTAAACATCTTGTAGTAGATTTCACATGAGTTGTATGAACTTTGATATGATGTACTCATTAGTTGAGACTGACTAATTTTGTTGACATTTCGCACAATGTTATTTTCCCTTTTTCATGGAGTACGAATTGCAATTTTATGTGTGTAGTTGGGGGATGTTAGGATTATTGGTAATAATTATAGGTAATCGTACCAATAATCATAGCTAATCGGTACGAATTGAACAATATTCGTACCAATAGAAATATAGAAATTCTTGTAGTTGAGATATGTGAAGGGTTTTGCTGCTATATGTATGTTTTCAGATGCTCTTGAACTACCTTTGTGTATTTTGAGCTTCTTGTTCTCTCTAGAGTGTTGTGCCTGAATTCGTACTACACTATAGGTAATCGGTACGAATTGAATAATATTCGTACCGATAATCATCAGTAATCGGTACGATTTGAACAATATTCGTACTGACAGAAATATAAAAATTTCTTCTTGTCCAGATATGTGAAGGGTTTTGCTGCTCTATGTTTGTTTTCCAGTTTCTCTTGAACTACCTTTGTGTATTTTTGAGCTACTTGTTTTCTCTAGAGTGGATTTAATGCTATTGTTGTTCCTGAATTCGTACTACATTATAGGTAATCGGTACGAATTGACCGATATTCGTACCGATAATCATAGGTAATCGGGTACGATTTAAACAATATTCGTACCGATAGAAATATAGAAATTTCTTGTTGTTGAGATATGTAAAGGGTTTTGCTCCTATATGTTTGTTTCCCAATTCATATTGAATTCGTACTACAGTATAGATAATCGGTACGAATTGAACAATATTCGTACCGATAATCATCAGTAATCGGATATAAATTAATCGGGTATGAATTGACTGATATTTTTTTATTTTTTTATGTTAGATAATCGGTAGTTTTTGATTTTTTTGATTTTGGTACGATTTTCGCCAAGGGGTGGGTAGCTTTTGATTTTTTTATGTGAGATACTCGGTACGAATTGACCGACATTCGTACCGATAATCATAGATAATCGGTACGAATTAATCGATATTCGTACCGATAATCATAGGTAATCGGGTACGATTTGAACAATATTCGTACCGATATAAATATAGAAAATTATTGGTGTTGAAGATATGTGAAGGGTTTTGCTGCTATATGTTTGTTTTTTAATTCATCTTGAATTCGTACTGCAGTATAAGTAATCGGTACGAAAATAATATTAGTACCGATAATCATCAGTAATCGGTACGAATTGATTCAAATTCGTACCAACAACTTTATATTTAGTTGTGTGATTCATAACATTTGTGCTATTCATAGTTCGTACTTGACATTTCGTACCTCGTACCACTTCCCTATTCAAAAAAAGAAAAATAACTGAAAAAACAAAAAAAAAATGAAAAAAGATTGAAAAAATGAAAAATAAAATAAAAAATGGTGGAAAAAGGCTGAAAATAATTATAAAAAAAAGGCTGAAAAAAACGAAAAAAGATGGAAAAAGAAAAAAAAAATTGAAAAAATTTGAAAATAGAAAAAACAAAAAAAAATTTGAAAAAACACAATTGAAAAAACAAAGAAAATAAAATAAAAATAAATTAAAAATAAATGGAACAAAAATGAATTAATATTGAAGAGAGAGGAGTGAGAAGGGAGTGCTCATGTGCACCCATGTGCACAAAAAGACAAAATAAGGGCATTTATGTCCTATAAGTTAAAATTGGGTATTTGAGTTGTGAATTAAATGGGGTGGGTAGTTTTTATGTTTCTTATTTGGGAGAGGGTACTTCATGGTTTGCCCCAACATAAATAGTCTACTATTGCATAGTTGTTTGTTTTGATTAGCCAATATGTTTAAAAAAAATTGCGTATATTTAGTATTTGATGTCATAGTAGGTATTTTAATAAATTAAGATTGAAAATTGTACTCAGAAAACCAAAGTTATTGCTCTTTTTAGGATACAGATTTACTTTATTAACCACTATTCAATAATGTTGGGATACGACTTCTCGATGGACGTGCATAAAGAATATAATATCAAGTTTTCACAATTATCAGTTATGAACATATACAGATTATAAAGAGTATGATAAATAAATAAAAATTATAATAAATAAATAAATAAAATCCGTATGGAATGCTACGGAAGAAATGAGGCTTGTTTTGTAAGAAAATGTTTGGTTATATCCTTTTCTAAATGCTTCAAAACCGTGAAAAATGTAAAAAAAAAAATATTGCATAGTTATGATACACAAACTAAATGAATTTGGTGGATGAAAATATAATTACGTAGATCATAATAATAATCATAAAAGTCAAAACTATATTCACCACAAGAACTGCATAATCTATACCCATCATAGTGTGAGGGTAAAGTTTTGCTCTTCCTTAAATTTTCAAATTAAAGAAAGATAATTTTTCCTATTAGATTAATAAAAATAATCTAATATATTAGTCATATATAATACACGTCTCATCTATAATTATACTTTTTATTATTATAATATAATTTTTAAATGAAAATAAAAATATGTCATTATGGATAAGATGGAGGGAGTATATAACTTAATCTCTGAAACGGAACTTTATACCATACCATGAGCAATTTTCGATTGACAACCTCATGGACTTAATATATTGAAAAAAACAAATTTGAATATCATTTGTGGAGAGTGAGGATGAAATTGCAAAGGGAGAGAGATGAGAGAGAGTGAAATTGGGGAGGATTGTCATTGACTGATAGGATATGGCCTAGCTACTAGGCCCAAGCATCGAGCCCAATATAATTGGACTCGAATGGTTTAGCTTGGCCCAGCAACCTCGGCCCAACACCCCAACAAGGCAACTCCGATTCCTACACCAACTACAACTCTAATCCTAAAGGAGATCTAGAAGCTCGGTGTTTATCCACAAAAGGAGGAGATCAAACTCAAGAGTCCAAGTTGGAGAAGAATTATTATCCTAGTAGAACTCTATGTAAAAATATCTATAAATAGAGGTTTAGAATAGATGAAGAAGGAGAACAATCTCTTGTAAGCCTCACGCATAAAGTTAATAAAGCATACATACTTTCCGCCCCGTGGACGTAGATCTCTCGATCGAACCACGTAAATCCCTTGTGTTCCTTTATTTTCGTGTTCTTTAATTCTCTGTTTTCGTGCCTAAATCACTCTTGAAAAGCAAGATCGATCACTGGCGCCCGTCTGTGGGAAACGTTAATCTTGTGAATTCCGATCAACATTTTCAAGTTCAGTCACGATGGCAGTAAAATCGACAAAATTGACACGATCCAACGCCGCTGCCGCTGCCAATCAGGAAAAAGAGGCCCAGCAAGCTCGACAAGGTGCTAACAATCCCTCCTCGGCGGGATGCGGAAGAGGTCGAAGCCAGCCATGTGCCGGAGACTGATCGCCCCCAACGATCCGGAAAAGAGCCGATGCGAAGCATGACCCCCGAAGGGGATGTCGCGAATATACCCGTTGACCAGTTCGGCAACCAAATTCACCGAAACTCAGAAGGCCGTGATAGCAGCAAGGAGGATGAGCTCCCCAACTACCAGCGGCAGCTCAGCGATGTGGTAAAGGCGTTCCTGGTCGAGAACCAGCAAAACCTCCTGAAGTTCGTCGAACAACGACTTGAACACAACCAAGGAGGAGAACGTGAAGCGGCCCCACAACCTCACCGCCGAGAAGGTTCCCAAAGCGTTCAAATTTTACATGCACGGGACCCTATAAGGCGGTTCGAGGAAGGTCACCGAGGTGAACACAATCGGCACTCACCTCGGCCTAACATCCCGTCACCTCAATGGGAGAACCCTCCCCATTACGCCAACCCGCCTCGGCGCAATAATGACAATTACTGAGGTGGCACATACGACGTTTATGGGAGGCTATCTACCCCCTTTACCAACCGCATCATGTACTCGCCACTCCCATCCACATACAAAGTGCCACCAGTAAGGTCGTACGACGGGCTGTGCGACCCGCAAAATTACCTCTCGCAGTTTTAGTATAACATGTTGAATCAGGGGCTAAGTGACGACATCTATTTGTACAAAGTGTTCCCCGAATCGCTAGTTGATAATGCCCGAGCATGGTTCTACAACCTTCCCCCTAGGAGTGTTAACTCCTACGCCGAACTGATGGAGGCCTTCGATAGGAGGTTCTTCCAAAAGGCCGAACCAAAGACTACCACGGCACAACTACTTTCACTTCGGCAAGGGTGGGGGGAATTAATCAACAATTTCATGACTAGGTTCAACAAAGAGAGCCTGAAAGTCGATCGGCTAACCGACGAAGTCCTCATTTCGGCGTTCCAGAACGCAATTGAGTCTGGTGCCCTCTATAGAGAGATCGTCAGGGAGGATCCTCGAACCTCGAGGGAACTATGGGCTATAGCAGACAGGTTTGCACGGGCGGATGAAGCCGATCAGAAGAAACGGGAAGCTGACAATGCTGAATCTTCCGACCGAAAGTGTCACGACCACACTTTGCTAATCGATAGCCAAGCTTGGTAAATTCGTGAATATAAAATATAAAGATGAAATAGCAGATAAACGAAGGATATCCCATGAAATGACTCTTGAAACAACTTCACTACTAGATAAGCTGACTCTCATGACTGATAAGGTACTATGTTACTTGTCAAGATTCTGACTTAGAATACAACCAAATCGAAAAGGGTTGGAATATCAAAGCGTACGCAGCGGAAAAATAGTTATAAATACATGTATGAAGACATGTATTACCAAGAGAATTCAACATCTAATAATCTCTAATTTGACAAAAGCTTCACCGGTCACTCCACTTCAATCTGCTCAACCTGCACATTAAAAATAATGTACAGGGCTAAGTACTATTGTACTCAGTGAACACATTGCCCAAAACTGGTTTTATTGTCATCCATTCATAAAGTGAAACATAGGGTTTTGCTTAAAAGTCTATGTTCACTAAAATCCTTTGTTATCTCAAAAAGCGTCCGCGCAGACTAATTTCTTTAGTAATCCACCATATCTGACCTGTGGTGCCCGAGGAGGTGGCCACCTTACTCGTCACCTGATCGATCGCCACACTAAGCGAATCAACCACTTGTGTATACTAATCCAAGTATGGTAGCAAGCCATACAAGGACCCGAATTTGATTAAATAATATTGGCGTAGCCAATAGCAGATAGACATCATACAAAATCAAAACATTTTATGGAATGACAACACTTTAAAAGAGTTATATCATCTAATAAAATATGCTTAATTTTAGAAGAAAGTCCACCTCGTCTGCTTCTCTTAGATATTACTAAACTACTACGCCTTCTTGGCTACTGCTCCTTCGTAGCTCGACCTTTGTTTTAGAAAATGAAATAAGTTTCTCATTTGATCATCAAAAGCTTATCGAAAATGATTCTAGTCTTATGTTCTCTCAGATATCATTCTTGACTCTAGTGACGTTGTCACTGCTTTCTAAGCTCGATTTCTTACTTCCGTTATGTGAACGGTTTATACGATTGGTACTTAATAAATCAATCTATTGACTTAATAACTTGGGATTAAATTAATTATAGGACTTCTCAATAATTAATTATAATAGTATAATTGATTTGCTTAATCAATAAATCTTGATTACTGAAACTTGTTTAATTAACTTATTTATATAAGTTAATTCTTTTAAATTCGTAAATAATTCATTCCAGAATTATTAAGCTTTTAACCTCTAAATCGCGACTATTAACTCTTAGTTAATAAACTTATTTCAATGAGTTAATTCTTCGTAAATGATTCACTAAGGAATTATTAAGCTCTACATTATTATTCGAGGTGTAGTATAATTTAATTAGTAATTCTTGAACCACATTAATTAATTAGGGGTTGGTACAAAAATCAATTAACCAAATTATTTGAAACCCAAACAAAGTATTCCCGGCCCACTTTACTAATGAGACCTGCCCAGCACCTTTGGCCCGGCCCAGATCTACCTTCAGCCCAGGCCCATCTGTTCAGTCGGCCCAATCTAGCCCGAAGCCCACAACCCAGATCCATGCCCGACCCGACCCGGCTGGAAGAGAACACCCCGAATCACTCTTTCTCTGTATCACTCACCCCCTATCGCTCTCTCTCTCTCCTCTCTCTCTGCTACTTATTCTTCTTCTTCGCCTCTGCGCCGACTTCCGGTCTTCTCTTCCACCACGCTGGCAACCGGCACCGCTTCTTCGTGCCACCGCTCCGGTGGGTCTCTCTCTTTCTTTCTCTCTCTCTGTCTTTCTCTCCCTTCAATTCTCCCTTCCTCTGATCACCATCTCCGGCGCTACCCTCATCGACTCGCCGGCGACCGGCGCCGTTCTCGTGCTTCAGTCCCTCGCCTTCTCTTCTTTCCTCCCAATCTCTCTGATTTTCCCTAATTTCTAGGGACCCTAGATTTTGAAAATTAGGGAAACACTTCTTCCTCCTCCCTAGTCGTCGATCCCGGCGGAATCGACTTGGTGCGCGGCAGCTGTACCTCGTCGTGGTGTTGTTAGTCGGAAACAATGGTTCAAAGTCCGCCTTTAGTTCAGGCTGTTCGTCATCGTGATTGGAGCTCTAGCAGCATCGCCGCCGTTGCCTCCGTTACGGCCGCTGCCACTGCTGCTCCTCCGTCATGCGGTAACTGTTGGAACTGCTGCTTGAAAGCATTCCTTTTTCCCACAGGATCTTCGAATTGGATGTGATAATTTAAATGCAACTAAATCATATAATCGAGTTCAGAATATTATACCTCAGATCTGTGCCGACGGAGTAATCTACAGGTCTAGATTACTGAGGTGTGATCCCTTTCCTCGAAGTTCTTCGACTGTGTGGGCGTCTAGGAACTTTGGAACCAGGAACTCTCCCTCTGCTGATGATAGGCGCCGATTCTCCTCACTCAAAACTTAGGTTTTGAGAATCTCCTCCTCCTTATTTATAAGGAGAAGTGCCGCCCCTATTCCTTGTCCACTAAGTCACGGGCTTTAATTAATTAAAGCCCGGTTCAGTTAATAATTACTGGAACAAATTCTAATTAAATATAATTAGAATTAATCCTAATTATTATAAGGAAAATAAAATAATATATAATTATTAAATTAATTATCTAATTCCTTAATTAAGAATAAATCTTAATTAATTAGATATTAATTTATTCCATAATTATATAATTAACCAGAGTACAATTATTGAGATCAGATGGACACTAAAAGAGGAAACTGGCGTCCCCTCCACTACAGTAGGCGCCACATTAATGGGCTCAAGCCCATAATGCCTCTTTTTAGTCCAAAACTGATATCCCTCAATAATACCTTGAATTCCTTTCCTGAAGAGCTCTTGGGCCACCCCAGGGATCTATGTACCAGACAGAGTTTAGCCTTACCTAATGAAATAACCATGATCAACCCAGAACATTAATTTCATTAGAGCTGTGATGCATTCCACTAAAGAATCACAACTGAATCACCGCTCTGTCCCAATTTGTAGATTGGGGCTGATACTTTATTTAGAGTTATCCCCGTGTTTAATGACTCCGATATCCATTAATTAATTAGAGCTCCTCTGACTGCTCATAATTAATTAACATCTTATTATCCTCAAGTAGTACCCGTTCACCCCTTATTATTATACCTGAACTTAATCAGCATGCATTGTGAACTCCCTGAGGGGATATCTCTCAACCTAATACGGACACGGTGTCTCGATATAACTAATTAGACATACTATGTGCCCTCATGTTACCCAAGATACAAGTCATCAGGGATGCTGCGATAGACCCTTAGCTATACAAGTCAAAGTAACAGTGAACAACACATATATCTCTAATAGCATATCGAGATTAAGATCATATCTCTAAATCCCGAGATCTCTAGTTCTTCACCTATTGCTAGGGTCAGTATCAGAAGAACCTTATCTCACTCGATCCTGTCAATACGTTCCACCGTACCAACATAACTAGCGACTGAGACCCGCCACTACCGTTATGTTGCAGTCTAAACCGATAGTTTTCCCAAGCTATCTCGACTGTGACACTGTTTATATCTCATAATTATTGTCGAACGCTGCGTGATCTCCCTGACACCCGAGCCATCCACGTGTTCTAAAACATGAGATATAGGGCTTATTCTTATTAATATATTTATTCAGATAGGTGATTGTTACCAGTGGAATACATGTCATATATACTAAAACACGTTTTTGCTTTAGCTATATACAACAACCCCAACAATCTCCCACTTATACTAAAGTAAAAACTTTTAGTATACCCATGTGTCTATCGGAAACTATATGGCATCACTGTATTTCACATCTTCTCCCACTTATACTGAAAGATTTTACCGTGGGAGGATCACTGAGACAATGCCCACCACGTGCTTCCGAGGTGCCGGCATACTCAATTTAGTGAATAAACCGCCATATAAACATTCCTGCTTTAATGTTCCTTTATACACGCAATATCGCCTTATGGTTACATAAACCAATCGGTACTCCTATGTGTTTTCCCAGGTTGACAAATCCATAGATCTTGCTTCTGCACTTGAAAACTCATGTGAGATTTCTTGCAAGATAGGATTACTACCATTTCACAAAGTAAAGTTTCCAACCATACAGCTACTTTAGTAGCTCCCACTACATATTTAGCTTGTCATGAAAGAACTCTCATAAACATTTTACTGTTCCGAGATTCTCCAAGGTATGGTTCTCCTTTTCTAAGTGAACACATAGATTTAAGGTCGATTACCTCATTTACCAACACACTCCCCGATTATCCGTGTTCATTAATGAACTATATTTGTTACCTTGCACGCAACAATAGCAAATATCTGACACTTTTTCGATATAATTTATATCGATAACCTAGTCAGAACAGTAACCTACGTAGAATACTTGAATCATGTATACAATCCTTATGGATATACCCTACATTATTCAAATTCTGCGTCTTAAACTGTCCGGATAACCACCACCATTATGTCTAATAATACTCTCACAATGTTGCCAAAGTTAGTGATATCATCACATAATGTACAAGAAAATCACACCTATCATCCTCATTACCATGAGAACTATAACATTTATTGACACGTTCCATAAAACTTGATTTTATGCATGTCATTCCATAAATGCTCCTATTATTCGAATTTCCGCAAGAGTTATCAAGCATTCAGAATAATGTCCTTAATTGATACACATTTGATCCAACATAACCGTTATATCCAAATATTTTCCTGCCAAAAGCCATTGACTTTAAACAGATATTGGATTGTAACTTATGAGGTACAAAAAGTGTTAATATAGAAATATAGAAAACTTTTTCTATATTTTCCATATCAACTTTGTTCTTCCTTTGCACTTTTCATCATGAATCTAAATCCAACAATGAACCTTGCAAATTAACATGGATCGTATCAATTACTTTAACCTTCTCATATAAACTTTCCATGTGGTCGTTTCTTTCCTCATGTACATTTTCCAAGAAACCTAATTTCTTGATGTATATGAAAACGACTTAGTGTTCTATTTCAAAAAAAACACTCCCACTTCAATAAAGATGACCTTGTGCAGAATACTTGTGACTATTCATTCTTGTACTTCTTGACTTATTGAAATTCCTTGAATGATCCTATCATTTTTGAACATTCGTTCAATAACGATCTTTATCACCTTATCCTTTTAATCTTTTATTGAAACTTTTACTAATCCAACTTATCACCAATCTTAATTCAACTAATTTGCAATTCACGCAAATATCCCTTATATCCAATCTTGAGTTAAAATCGGTCATAATGCCAATTTATACTCAAATTGTAAGGTAGAATTATAGATACTTGACATAGTTTAGTAATGTTTCAAAACAAGATGAGAAAAGAGGTGAGAAACAAAGAAACAACTACATTTATCTAATCATATTTGAGATATTCCATGTTACTAGATAATTACTTCTACACATGAATGAAAAACATTTAACAACCAGTGTTAAACTCAAATTAACACAAATGTTAAAACCGAAATCATCCATAAACCAATTCAAAACAAATGTACCGCCAAAACTTGGCACCAATGTAATGAAAAACAGTAAAGTAATGTATCATCCCAAACATCTATCTCAAAACCAAAAGATAAAACAAAGAAACAGAAGCCTTCGAGTAATCAGCAACCGCATCTACCATCAATGCTCGCTGACGCCAGGACTCGAAGCCGCCTCATCATCCTTTGTGGCATCGCCTACAAAGAAATATATGTAACAAACCATAATTAGTATCCACCAGTTCAATCCGTCCAATAAAGGACTAAACCAATGCTAATATGTTTCACCATGTTACATTTAGAGACATACCTTCATCCATCTTTTGTTTCTTATTCCGCCTTACATAAACTTTCTTGGCTGGAAGTTTATGTTCGCATGCTAACTGAACCTTAGCTCTGGTTGTATCAACAAAATCAAGAAACCTCCTATACCTTTGTGACTGAACATAGTCACTTATGGTATATTCATTTTCATCCCAGGTTGATGAGTATCTCATAACCTTTTCTTCATTGGGAGGTTTCCCTTGATCGAGTCGATTTTCCCTTCTTGCTTCTTGGATTAAGTTGATCCTGACTTCATCAATTTTGAGTAATTCTTCACATAAAGCAAAGACATCCTCATGATGAACTTCACCAACAATTTCTTCCCTTAAGGCCAAAAACCAATCAGGGAAAGTAGAAAGCAAGATTTCACACCTCGTTCTTCCCGCCATCTTTCCTCCATTTAAGAAGTATGTGACAGAGAAATGTGTGAACACCTTGAGGTACCGTTTCATATCGAAATAATCCACAAACCTCATTAACTCCATTTCTTTTCTTGCCAAGGTTCTTAGCAGCTTCTCACGGAAATCCTCAGGAATTCCATTAGGGAAATTTAGCAAACGATTTATTTTATTGCGTATTTGAGGACAAAGACATATCTGAAACCAAATAACATAAGTTGACAGTTAACAACTTATTTAATAAAAATAATTTATGTTATCAATGTTATAACCCTTTGAATAAATAACATTGAACCAACAAACGAGTAGCCCAAAAATTTTATACTTGAGTCACGTAGGGCGACCAGGCAAGCATGAAATTTTCGACCATGACTTCTAGAGCCAGTTTATTTCTCTTATCATCACATGGACCCTTGTGAACTAAAGAAATAATAACCCGTACCTTAACCGGACCCTACTATTTTGAGAAGTGACCTCGTAGGGAGGATTCATCAATTAGTAGCTAAGCTTTAACCATATTATTCACCTAACCGAGTTTATCTACAAGATAGCATAAAAAACGAGAACTATGCCGGTATTGTAGATGCCCTCTTAGATTATCTCACTTAAAATTTCCACTAAGGACCGAGTTAGAGCCTGTACGTGTAAGCCACGTAGGGTGGACGTTTACTCGTACAACTCCCACTCTCCTAAAGAATATTCTAAGTTATTGAGAAATTTTACCGACGAATATACGGGCAAGGGGTTCGATATCGTGTAGGCCACGTAGGTGGACGTCTATCCGATTCTAATCCTTGACTTCGTCTAAAACCAAATATGGAGGTCCCCAATTAATTAATTAAAACTAATTGATTTTACCGCTTAGTCTTTTTATTTTCAAAGGGTTTTATGCGATATACGAAGCACGTTGACAATTAAGTCCTACCGCATGATTTCTAAGCGCAAGTAATAAAACATGCTCGCTTTTAAAATCATAAATCCATGCAATTGACACCTTAGGCATGTTTGTTTCTATTACGCATTTAATAAAAGCAACAATAACATGCAAAACATGTTTTTATCTCATTGCGTAATTTAAACCATCCATAGCATGCATAATTAATTAAATAAATAAATAGGCTGCCGACCGGGAAGGATAAAACCTATCTATTACAATTTAATTAATTAAATCCGAAACAAGCTTCGGTCTTGGAAAGTCTTCACTTGGTCTTCAAGTCCACCTTCCATAATTAGCAAGTAGCTCGAAATGGAATTAGGGCGCGGAATTCCCTATTTCCAAAATGAGACGAGACGAATGATTTTTGGAAATAAATTAAGTTACGAAAACCTAACCGTCAACGATCACACTAAAGTTTCGGAAAACTTTAGCCCTCGTTGAACGAACATCCCTCGTTCGCTTGCCACGTCACTGACACGTGTCACGATGACATACGTGCGTGCATCACACGCGCCGTCATCGTACGTGTCAAACGGGCCGGATCGGGTCGGATCGCGCGTGGGCTGGGTGAACGGACCAGCTGCGTCCTTTGCAGCCCGGCCCGAGCCCAGCCCGGCATCCCGGCCCAATCACCATCATCATCATCGTCTTCATCTTTATCTTCGAACTTCAGCCGCTGCAGCACGTCCGCCGATAAACCACCGCCGCTGCCGACCGCTCCCACTGGCTCGACGAGCCTCCCGGCACCAAGAGGGCCCCGGTGTCGAGCCACCGCGTGCAGCAGCAGCCGGAACAACCGCAGTAGACGACGAGTCTGCGCGCGGAAAAATTTCGCCGCCGCCCGTCGCCATGGCTGCTGCAATATCCAGCCCCCACCTCTGCCGCGATCGTCCGCCGTCCAGCAGCCGCCCAGAAACCACAGCAGCAGCCGCCGCAGCAGTTGGAGCAATCGCAGCAGTCGGAGCAGAAGCCCTCGACGGTGTGCGTGCAGCGAAAAACCCTATCGCTGCCGCCGTCGTCCGCCTCCGCCCGCAGCTGTCTGCCATCACCTCCGCTCAGCACCTGGGCAGGTGCTGAGTTGCTGCTGTTGTAGACTCGACGCTGATCGCGATCAAGCTCGCGAAATCCTAGCTGGTTCGCTCAGCCACCGATCACCGTCGTCGCCTCGCCAGTCGTCCGTCTCTGCACCACTTCCGTCCGCGTTCGCCCGGCATCGACCAACACCCAGGCATGAGGCCAGGTGCATGACGCAGCCAGCCCAAGGCTCGAGTAGCCATGCGCGAGCCAGAAACCCTAGCTGCTTCCACCGCCTCGGACCGCCGCCGCCTTTGCCCCGGCACTGCCTCAGCCTCCGATCGACGTCGTTGAGCCCTAAGGTTCCGATATTGATCGATCGAAGAAGCTGCAGTGCCGAGATCGCGGCTGAACGGCTGCTGCGGTCGTTGCCGTGTACGTGCGTGTGTGACACGCGCTTCCACGCGCGTCGTCGCCGCCGTCTCCCTCGATTCTCGTGCCTCGTTCTTCAATTTCTTCACTCGATCTCCACCGTACAGAATTTACAAGAAATCGACAAATACAAAGAAATTTACAGAAAAACGAATCCTATTCTAATCGGTACCTTATTTCTCACCGATTTGAAAAACAACACGAAAAAACCGAATAAAACGGGATCAAAAACAACACACGTTGTTCCCGGACAGCAGCATGCACAGTTTATAGTATAATTGACTCGAATGCATGAACATACATTTAATCCAATTATCACAGAGCCAATTCTAGAACCGTGGCTCTGATACCAGTTGTTGGAACTGCTGCTTGAAAGCATTCCTTTTTCCCACAGGATCTTCGAATTGGATGTGATAATTTAAATGCAACTAAATCATATAATCGAGTTCAGAATATTATACCTCAGATCTGTGCCGACGGAGTAATCTACAGGTCTAGATTACTGAGGTGTGATCCATTTCCTCGAAGTTCTTCGACTGTGTGGGCGTCTAGGAACTTTGGAACCAGGAACTCTCCCTCTGCTGATGATAGGCGCCGATTCTCCTCACTCAAAACTTAGGTTTTGAGAATCCCCTCCTCCTTATTTATAAGGAGAAGTGCCGCCCCTATTCCTTGTCCACTAAGTCACGGGCTTTAATTAATTAAAGCCCGGTTCAGTTAATAATTACTGGAACAAATTCTAATTAAATATAATTAGAATTAATCCTAATTATTATAAGGAAAATAAAATAATATATAATTATTAAATTAATTATCTAATTCCTTAATTAAGAATAAATCTTAATTAATTAGATATTAATTTATTCCATAATTATATAATTAACCAGAGTACAATTATTGAGATCAGATGGACACTAAAAGAGGAAACTGGCGTCCCCTCCACTACAGTAGGCGCCACATTAATGGGCTCAAGCCCATAATGCCTCTTTTTAGTCCAAAACTGATATCCCTCAATAATACCTTGAATTCCTTTCCTGAAGAGCTCTTGGGCCACCCCATGGATCTATGTACCAGACAGAGTTTAGCCTTACCTAATGAAATAACCATGATCAACCCAGAACATTAATTTCATTAGAGCTGTGATGCATTCCACTAAAGAATCACAACTGAATCACCGCTCTGTCCCAATTTGTAGATTGGGGCTGATACTTTATTTAGAGCTATCCCCGTGTTTAATGACTCCGATATCCATTAATTAATTAGAGCTCCTCTGACTGCTCATAATTAATTAACATCTTATTCTCCTCAAGTAGTACCCGTTCACCCCTTATTATTATACCTGAACTTAATCAGCATGCATGACTTGGTATAATAAACCTTGTGAACTCCCTCAGGGGATATCTCTCAACCTAATACGGACATGGTGTCTCGATATAACTAATTAGACATACTATGTGCCCTCATGTTACCCAAGATGCAAGTCATCAGGGATGCTGCGATAGACCCTTAGCTATACAAGTCAAAGTAACAGTGAACAACACATATATCTCTAATAGCATATCGAGATTAAGATCATATCTCTAAATGCCGAGATCTCTAGTTCTTCACCTATTGCTAGGGTCAGTATCAGAAGAACCTTATCTCACTCGATCCTGTCAATACGTTCCACCGTACCAACATAACTAGCGACTGAGACCCGCCACTACCGTTATGTTGCAGTCTAAACCGATAGTTTTCCCAAGCTATCTCGACTGTGACACTGTTTATATCTCATAATTATTGTCGAACGCTGCGTGATCTCCCTGACACCCGAGCCATCCACGTGTTCTAAAACATGAGATATAGGGCTTATTCTTATTAATATATTTATTCAGATAGGTGATTGTTACCAGTGGAATACATGTCATATATACTAAAACACGTTTTTGCTTTAGCTATATACAACAACCCCAACAGCAACCCCCGGCTGTTGGTCGACAGAGGGGTCCTCCGTGTGTAGCCACTGCTGAGGGCTGCTTCCGTCGTTCCGCCTCCAGCCCTCGCATCATCAGTCGCCGTGAGTTCTCTGTTGCCGCGAGTTCGAGGCTGCTGCTGGGTCTCGCCGCTGCTTCTTGGGAGACTCACCGTTGCTGCAAGCTCGACGGCTCATCGTGGCTACACCGGCTGGAACCGGAGGCTATGCCCGATCAAGCCCTCCTCTCTCTTTTCGTTTTGATAATTTTATTTGGTTATGATTCTTATTGTACTTCCTCTATTTTGCAGGTTCGGCAATGCGACGAGGATGTCGTTGCTCGCTGCAGCTCGTCACTGCTTCCGGCCTCTCTACCGTCAGGGTTTCGAGCCCCGACGAGGTTCGAATCTTTCACCTTCTAACCCTTTTTTTTTTTTAATCTATATCTCTAGTTCTAGTTTTCTTTATACCAAGTGCCGCTTTGGCTTCTGGATTCGATTAGTTGTGTGATGAAGAGCATGTCTAAATTTAAAGTATTTCAAGCTATCTGTTCCCTTAGTTAAGGGTTTATAGAACCCGTTTCTGAAATGATTTATGCTAAGTTACTAAGGCTTGATGGTTTCAGTAAGAAAATGCTTTAAGCTCTTGTTGTTTCTCTCATTCTAGAAAAGCAAAAGGAACTTGTTCACTGGTTATTCATTATGAGTATTGTGACTAGTTGTTTCAAGAACATTTGATGCTTCTTAGCTAGGTTTGGAATTTCCAAAACACAGCATGCTTAAAATTTCTAAATGGTTCTTGGTTTAGACACCAAGAGAGAAGTATACTTAGCTTAATTACTAGAAGAAGATTGGTGTTTAAGGGGCTGTTACCTTGAGATAATGTGAGTTGTTAGGGGCTGTTGCAGTGGCAAAAGGATGGAGGTCTGCTCCTATTCCTCCCTTCTTCTACCGCTGCAGACTTCTCTGCTCTCCTTTCTTCCCCTTGATTTATGTTTTTTTTTTTTTTTTTAACTCCTTCTTCTCCACTCTCTATGTGTTTCAGATTTTAGGTGAAGTATATGAAAATTGTAGGGAGAAGTGAGGGCTGAAGTGGGAGGGCATATATGGTAGTTAGGTCTTGCTATGCATAATAGGTTTTGCTAGAAGATCTTCTAAAATCTTTTCTTCATTTAAGTATTGATATAGCTTATCCTCTGCAGGTTTATGGGCTCAAGAGGTTGCTGTACCTGCTGCTTGATGGGGGTGGGAGTGGTTGATGTGTCTCCCCTTTACCCATGACGTGCAGCTTCTTTTCTAGATCATTATTTACTAGTCAATAGCCTACTAGCCCAAAATTTTGACTTTGGAGTATTTGGATTCTATGTCTGCACTTGTATACATTTCTTTAATTGTTTTATCTAATTTAAATATGGTTGTAGGACTATAAATACATATATGTATATATATATATATACGGCTGCAAGGCTTTCTTCCTTTACTTGGGCTTGGGCCCATACTTTGTGCGAATTTGGGCTCGATCCCATAGTCAATTAGTTAATGGGCTTGGCCCAATGATAAAGTAATTTGGCTTGTTAATCTACTAATATAACTTGTGAATTAATAATCGAAACACTAATCGATTTAGCTTGTTAACTTGTAACAAAGTAGTAATTCATTATTTAATAAAATATCGTAATCAAGCGTCTACTCGATTATTCAATAGTTACTAAGAATTATTCGGAATCAAGTGGCTACTCCATTTATAATAGGATTCATACTAGATAATTCTATTATACATAAGTGATATTAAATCACTAAGAGCGAATAATTTCTTCTAATTACTTCTTAAGTAGGTATGAAAATTACGGGACGTTACATCCTACCCTCCTTAAAATAAATTTCGTCCCGAAATTTGCACGCTCTATTTAAATAGCTCTGGATATATATATATATATATATATATATATATATATATATATATATATATATATATATATATATTTACAAGCTCCCACACTGCTTCTTCTTGCCCGTGATGCTTCCATAAAACCTTCACCGAAGTGATCGATTTATTTCTATGTTGTTGCATCTTGCGGTCTAGAATTGCTTCTGGTCTGCTTTCGTAGCTTAAGTCTGAACTTAGTTCTACTTTGTCTTTGTGAATCTCGTGCTTTGGATTATGCACGTATTTTCTAAGCTGTGAGACGTGAGAAACATTGTGTACGTTTCTAAAACTTGGCAAAAATGCCAATCGGTATGCCACTGGACCTATTCTCTCTAGAATCTCATATGGTCCGATAGAACGGGGTTTTTTTTTTTTTTTTTTTCCTTGACACCGATCACTATCCCCTTTGGAAGGAGATACTTTCAAAAACACCTTGACTTTTCTCTCACGTATTTCATCCTAATAAAATGTTGATCTGTATTTTCTCCCATACGACGCCTCGTATGGCGCCATATCTATTGTCGCTTAATAGCTATTGTTGTAAGCAATTTCGATTAAGGGTAACACTGTCTCCTAGTGACCTCCTCGATCGAGTACAGTTGTCCTCCGCATATCCTCGAGGGTCTGAATTGTTCTCTCTGACAGTCTATCCATCTGAGGATGAAAACGGTACTAAAATTTAATCTAGTCCCTAATTCTTTTTCTGTAAGCTCGTCTAAATCTTGATCCGAATTTCAAATCCTGATCTAACGTGATTGAAACTGGCATACCATGGTGATGTACGATTTCTCAGACGTACCTTTGGGCTAGTTTCTCTAAGGTATGTGTTATCGATATTGGAAATAAAGTGAGCACTCTTGGTTAGACGGTCTGTAATTATCTAGATGGTCGTATTCTCTCGTCTCACTTGGGTAATCCCGTCATAAGATCCATGGCGATATGCTCCCATTTCCACTGCGGAATCTCAAGGGGTTGGAACTTGCCATAAGGTAATTTGGGTAGGGCTTTCACTTGCTGACAAGCGAGGCACCTTCTGAAAAATGCAGCTATATCTCTCTCTTTATTCCGTCCTACCAAATTTTTTTCTTTAGGTCTTGGTACATCTTTGTACTCCCAGGGTGGCAGTGTACGGAGTATTATGAGCTTCGCTCAAAATTTCATTTATGGGTTCCACGTTGGGTGGGTTGCGCAGTCATCCTTCGATTATGATCGCATTGTCTGCTTCTTCACGATAATCGCCAGGCTCCCTCACTCATATCTTCAAGCATATTAGTTATAGTATTTCATCCTTCATTTGATCATCTAGGATTCAACTTTCTAAGTCAGGTTCTACTATGGTGGTAGTGATCATCCCTTCCACCTTCCCTAGTGGTGGCACTATCTCCAAGTTCATCTTGCTAAACTCTAGAATAGGTGACTCTCCATTGGTGAGTAGAAATTTCTAATTTTGAGTGGTTTTGCGACTCAATGCATCAGCCACTACGTTGGCTTTTCTTGAGTAGTAATTGATTCCCTAATCATAGTCTTTCACTAGTGCGAGTTACTTCCTCTATCTCATGTTAACATCTTGCTGCTCGAAAAGTATTTGATACTCTTGTGATCCGTGAAAATTATACACCGAACTTCGTAGAGGTGGTGTCTTCAAACTTTCAAGGCAAGCACAACTATTGCTAATTCCTAGTCGTGAGTCATATAATTTAACTCGTGGGCCTAAGCTATTTAAATGCCTATGCCATCACTTTCCCTTCTTGCATCAGGATGCAACCAAGTTTGTTTCCCGAGGCATTGGTATAAACTACGCACTCCTTCTCTGGAGTTGGAACCATCAGAATCGGTGCAGTTGTCAGTTTCAACTGTTGAAAGTTTGACTCGAGTCTACTAATACTTGATTCCTTCCCTTAAAAGACGTATCATCAGCCTTGCTATTTTGGAAAAATCCTTCTATAAATTTCCAGTATAACCAACTAATTCTAAGAAGCTGCAATTTTATTTGGTGTTGGTGGTGACCTCCGGTTCTACACTGCTTTAACTTTTGCGGGTTCAACCTTGATTCCCTCAGATGACACGGTATGTCCCCAAAAATGCTACTTCCTTCAACCAAAATTCATACTTACTGAATTGGCATAAGTTTATCTACTCTTAAGGTTTCTAACACTACTCTGAAGTGTTCCTCGTGCTCCCTTTTGCTCTTCGAATAAATCAAGACACTGTCTACGAATACTAGAATGAATTTGTCTAAGTATGGGTGAAAAACACAGTTCATGAGGTCCGTGGATACTGCTGGTGCATTGGTCAATCTGAATGGCATAACTACAAACTCGTAGTGGCCATGTCTAATCCACGAAGCCGTTTTGGGTACGTCCTCTGGTCAAATCTCCAGTTGATGGCCGCATGATCACAAATCATTCTTTGAAAGCACGTTTGCTCCCTTGATTTGGTCAAACCTATCGTCGATTCTGGGTAGGGGTGTTTAATTTGCGAGTAACTTGTTTGATTTCTACTGATCTATGCGCATTCTAATGGAGCCATCTTTCTTCTTCACAAGTAACATACACACTTCATATGATGCTATGCTAGGCTCGATAGAACCTAAGTTTAGAAGCTCTTGGTGTTTCACCTTGAGTCCTCCAATTCCTTCGGGCTCTTACGTATGGGCCTTGGGTTTTATATCTGATCTAGGCTCTAAATCGATTGTATATTCTATTTTCCATCTAGTGGTAGTCCCGGTGATATGTTCGAAAAATATCTGAATTTTACGAACGTTCTCTACGTCCTGTATCCTTTGATTGTAAGCTTCTTGTCTGGTATTCCAAAGGAAATCTGTCTTCCCTTAAAGAGGATGGTGGCAAAATTTTTGGCAAGTCACTCCATTACCAAGATTGGAGATACATCCATCTTCAGTATAACGCTAAAATTGTTTGCTAGAAGTTTGTGTGAACCCATGTTCAAATTTAAATTCGTACCGATGCGCAAGCGATGGTTCCCCCTATTGGTGATGAAATTCTCATATTTGCTCCTATTTGTTCTGTTCTCAACCTTATGTTATCTATGCATGCTTTAGCGATAAAAGAATGCGAAGCGCCCGCATCAAATAAAACTATAAAAGTATAATATGAAGTATACCTATACCTGCGAGATTCCCTCAATTTCCTTGATTCTTGGCGGGCTGCTTCTGTTTCCATGCATATGCTCTCATATTCTTCTGTTGTTGGTGCTGTTGGATCTGTTGATGCTGCGGTGGAAGTGGGGGTGATGGTGGGAGTAGTTTTTGCTGTTGTGATAAGGGCAGAGTCTGGAATGCTTGGAGTTTTTGGGTTTTGCTTTGCAAGTTCGGTCCTATATCTATTTGCTGTTGTTTGCTAGGGCAGCCGTTCGCAAAGTGGCCCTTTTGGTCACAGATGAAGCAACCATCATTACTAGCCTTGCAGATCCCTTCATGCCTTATGTTGCACTCTGGGCACGGGGCAGGTTTTGGCAGAGAGCTCTCCGTTTGCCCCGGGTTAGCTGGCCGTCGTAGTTACGTTACCCGAGTTTTCTTCTTATTTTGACTGCTTTGAGTGTTATTCTTTTTGCGCTTTCCTTTAGGATTATGGTATGGTGCTAGGGGTGACATTGGTACTGATTGGTTTGTTCCCAACTGAGAAGACTCGTTGAATTGAGAAAACACTAGGTAACGGATGTGGAGTCCTTGCTCATTCTCAGAAATGTGAGGGTTGAGCCCTGAAGTCATTTCTGCCTCGGTAACCCAGGGTGATTTTCTGTGGGCATGCCCATAGATATTGATGTCGAACTGGATAGTGGCAAAGAACCCATGAAAGTTACACACCAAAATGCAAGGGTTGTTAGCACATGATATGTAGTTTCCTGCCACGTTTCTAGCCCAGCCTTGCCAGTCTAGCGGTAGTAGGCCTATCAAACGTACGATTCCATCATAGTCGGAGACACCGTGTCCATGAGCCGCACTCCAATGGTGGCGATAATTTGACAAGAACTGCCCCAGATCGTCTCCACTGCTTGGGGCGTACGAATAATATTCCCAAAGAATATTTCCTGGGGTCTCTTGTGGTGCTTGTTCCTTAACAGTGTGCTTTGTCTGGTCCATCTTTATTGAAATAACAATACCGGTCGTACTTAATGAAATGTTGACACATAAAACATGACATAAAAAGATTTTCATAGCTAGGGTTAAATATTTCGAATCATAACGCTTACCGCTACATTCGTCCTGCTACCGCTGTGTTCTCTAATCTGACGCCTATCATTTATTTTCTCAACTTCGACTAGAAGTTTCTCATTGATTTTGATATATATATATATATATATATATATATATATATATATATATTTTATAATGTGAGCTCCGTTTCTGTCAGGTATCACTGATCGACGGTTAATGTTTGCTCATCAACTTACTAAAATGACTTGTGAGCTGACAAAATGTGGTTTCGATAGGATCGATGTTTCAATTCCGGCATAATTTCAATCGAAAGGTTTCCTCAATAAACTATCAGACCAGTGTGGAATGAATAATCAGATGGTAAGAATGGAATGATAAGAGGTTCGAAAGAGAGGGACCCTCTTATCGATACTCATCTGAACTCTTGCCTGAGAATGATTCTACTGAGAATGAGATTATATAGAGTGGCCAGTTCCACATAAGCACATCCTCAGCGTGAAACCATTCATCGTCTTTTGGTGAGTAAGTCAAGAACGACGAAGGAATTTTCAAGGTTTGACAAACTTATGTTTCAACTCAAACCTCCCAAATTTGATGATTTTCCAAAATAGGGCTTTGTTGGCTTCAATGGGATAAAATGATACATGCTCCATAACCAGTCAATTGAACACAGGGTTCTCTTAAATTACTACCTTCAAAATTTTGCTGGTTCCCTTCATTCATTATTCCTTAATGTAGGAGTTTGCTATTCCCTTACCTCTTACGGGGGTCTATACTAGCAATGGAACATGTTATTGTTGCTAAAGCACATACAAACATGTAGAAATAAATTTTCAAATTTATTTTCTTCTTTAAGTGACGTCTCTACGATCGATCATTATAGCTTGAAGATCTAAGGGAGTAGGATGCTAAATTATCTTGGATATGGTTCAACCATTTTAAACGAATAATTCTTCTTCAGATACCTCTTCTCTTAAACGTTGCAAATTGATTTGCAATATTTTAGTGAATTTGTTGTTCGTTGCAATTGGCACTATGCCCTAATGCTTACCACTATATCTAATAGGATATACATTTATCTCGTCTTTTGACTTCCTCTTCTTCTTCATTAACTTCTATTTTTGTCCAAGTATGCAGTAACATCCTTGGGTTGAAGTGGACTTACTTATTTTGCCACAATATAAATATATTATGCTAACTTTAGCATTTGTGTATGCTTGATTTGAAGGCATTAGCAGCCTTAGATTATTCGATTATCTCGGCAACAGATAGCAAATTCTCGACTAAATTTCCTCTTAATTTAAGTCGTACTTCTGGTCTTGGCTCCTCTTGCTTCTTGCAATACTCTTTGTCTCTTCTTCTCGATTGATAGTGAAAGGAAACCTCGTATCAATCCTAAGTTCAAGCATGCTCTCTCAAAGTATGTGATCTAACCACCATGTTCTCTATAGGAATTTGTTTCTTCTCAAAATGATCACGTAATAAGTTTCTACTAAATTCTTGCTAAGGAAAAAGAAAATTCAATTTTCAATCATTTGAAGAAAATATTTTACATTTACCTCGTTGAGCGTGATGAGTTGGAGTGACGAGCTTTTGTCAAATGACTCAACTAAGTCTAGCGATCAAGTCTAGACTTTACTTTGAAGAAGACTCTTGGATTTCAGAGCGAACCTAATGCTCTGATACCACTCTGTCACGACCACACTTTGCTAATCGATAGCCAAGCTTGGTAAATTCGTGAATATAAAATATAAAGATGAAATAGCAGATAAACGAAGGATATCCCATGAAATGACTCTTGAAACAACTTCACTACTAGATAAGCTGACTCTCATGACTGATAAGGTACTATGTTACTTGTCAAGATTCTGACTTAGAATACAACCAAATCGAAAAGGGTTGGAATATTAGAGCGTACGCAGCGGAAAAATAGTTATAAATACATGTATGAAGACATGTATTACCAAGAGAATTCAACATCTAATAATCTCTAATTTGACAAAAGCTCCACCGGTCACTCCACTTCAATCTGCTCAACCTGCACATTAAAAATAATGTACAGGGCTAAGTACTATTGTACTCAGTGAACACATTGCCCAAAACTGGTTTTATTGTCATCCATTCATAAAGTGAAACATAGGGTTTTGCTTAAAAGTCTATGTTCACTAAAATCCTTTGTTATCTCAAAAAGCGTCCGCGCAGACTAATTTCTTTAGTAATCCACCATATCTGACCTGTGGTGCCCGAGGAGGTGGCCACCTTACTCGTCACCTGATCGATCGCCACACTAAGCGAATCAACCACTTGTGTATACTAATCCAAGTATGGTAGCAAGCCATACAAGGACCCGAATTTGATTAAATAATATTGGCGTAGCCAATAGCAGATAGACATCATACAAAATCAAAACATTTTATGGAATGACAACACTTTAAAAGAGTTATATCATCTAATAAAATATGCTTAATTTTAGAAGAAAGTCCACCTCGTCTGCTTCTCTTAGATATTACTAAACTACTACGCCTTCTTGGCTACTGCTCCTTCGTAGCTCGACCTTTGTTTTAGAAAATGAAATAAGTTTCTCATTTGATCATCAAAAGCTTATCGAAAATGATTCTAGTCTTATGTTCTCTCAGATATCATTCTTGACTCTAGTGACGTTGTCACTGCTTTCTAAGCTCGATTTCTTACTTCCGTTATGTGAACGGTTTATACGATTGGTACTTAATAAATCAATCTATTGACTTAATAACTTGGGATTAAATTACTTATAGGACTTCTCAATAATTAATTATAATAGTATAATTGATTTGCTTAATCAATAAATCTTGATTACTGAAACTTGTTTAATTAACTTATTTATATAAGTTAATTCTTTTAAATTCGTAAATAATTCATTCCAGAATTATTAAGCTTTTAACCTCTAAATCGCGACTATAAACTCTTAGTTAATAAACTTATTTCAATGAGTTAATTCTTCGTAAATGATTCACTAAGGAATTATTAAGCTCTACATTATTATTCGAGGTGTAGTATAATTTAATTAGTAATTCTTGAACCACATTAATTAATTAGGAGTTGGTACAAAAATCAATTAACCAAATTATTTGAAACCCAAACAAAGTATTCCCGGCCCACTTTACTAATGAGACCTGCCCAGCACCTTTGGCCCGGCCCAGATCTACCTTCAGCCCAGGCCCATCTGTTCAGTCGGCCCAATCTAGCCCGAAGCCGACAACCCAGATCCATGCCCGACCCGACCCGGCTGGAAGAGAACACCCCGAATCACTCTTTCTCTGTATCACTCACCCCCTATCGCTCTCTCTCTCCTCTCTCTCTGCTACTTCTTCTTCTTCTTCGCCTCTGCGCCGACTTCCGGTCTTCTCTTCCACCACGCCGGCAACCGGCACCGCTTCTTCGTGCCACCGCTCCGGTGGGTCTCTCTCTTTCTTTCTCTCTCTCTGTCTTTCTCTCCCTTCAATTCTCCCTTCCTCTGATCACCATCTCCGGCGCTACCCTCATCGACTCGCCGGCGACCGGCGCCGTTCTCGTGCTTCAGTCCCTCGCCTTCTCTTCTTTCCTCCCAATCTCTCTGATTTTCCCTAAGTTCTAGGGACCCTAGATTTCGAAAATTAGGGAAACACTTCTTCCTCCTCCCTAGTCGTCGATTCCCGGCGGAATCGACTTGGTGCGCGGCAGCTGTACCTCGTCGTGGTGTTGTTAGTCGGAAACAATGGTTCAAAGTCTGCCTTTAGTTCAGGCTGTTCGTCATCGTGATTGGAGCTCTAGCAGCATCGCCGCCGTTGCCTCCGTTACGGCCGCTGCCACTGCTACTCCTCCGTCATGCGGCAACCCCCGGTGCAAACGCGGCACCACGTTGTCGCCGCTGTTGGTCGACAGAGGGGTCCTCCGTGCGTAGCCACTGCTGAGGGCTGCTTCCGTCGTTCCGCCTCCAGCCCTCGCATCATCAGTCGCCGTGAGTTCTCTGCTACCGCGAGTTCGAGGCTGCTGCTGGGTCTCGCCGCTGCTTCTTGGGAGACTCACCGTTGCTGTAAGCTCGACGGCTCATCATGGCTACACCGGCTGGAACCGGAGGTTATGCCCGATCAAGCCCGACTCTCTCTTTTCATTTTGATAATTTTATTTGGTTATGATTCTTATTGTACTTCCTCTATTTTGCAGGTTCGGCAATGCGACGAGGATGCCGTTGCTCGCTGCAGCTCGTCACTGCTTCCGGCCTCTCTACCGTCAGGGTTTCGAGCCCCGACGAGGTTCGAATCTTTCACCTTCTAACCCCCTTTTTTTTTTAATCTATATCTCTAGTTCTAGTTTTCTTTATACCAAGTGCTGCTTTGGCTTCTGGATTCGATTAGTTGTGTGATGAAGAGCATGTCTAAATTTAAAGTATTTCAAGCTATCTGTTCCCTTAGTTAAAGGTTTATAGAACCCGTTTCTGAAATGATTTATGCTAAGTTACTAAGGCTTGATGGTTTCAGTAAGAAAATGCTTTAAGCTCTTGTTGTTTCTCTCATTCTAGAAAAGCAAAAGGAACTTGTTCACTGGTTATTCATTATGAGTATTGTGACTAGTTGTTTCAAGAACATTTGATGCTTCTTAGCTAGGTTTGGAATTTCCAAAACACAGCATGCTTAAAATTTCTTAATGGTTCTTGGTTTAGACACCAAGAGAGAAGTATACTTAGCTTAATTACTAGAAGAAGATTGGTGTTTAAGGGGCTGTTACCTTGAGATAATGTGAGTTGTTAGGGGCTGTTGCAGTGGCAAAAGGATGGAGGTCTGCTCCTATTCCTCCCTTCTTCTACCGCTGCAGACTTCTCTGCTCTCCTTTCTTCCCCTTGATTTATGTTTTTTTTTTTTTTTTAACTCCTTCTTCTCCACTCTCTATCTGTTTCAGATTTTAGGTGAAGTATATGAAAACGGTAGGGAGAAGTGAGGGCTGAAGTGGGAGGGGCATATAGGGATGGCAGTGGGTCCTGCACCCGGTCCAGATCCGGTGATCCAGATCCGATTTTATGGATTTAGGTCTTGCAAAATTGGACCCGATGGATCTGGACCGGATCCGGACCTAATAGTCAATTTTCAGATCTGGATCTGGATTTGAATTTTATAGACCTAGATCTGGTCCAGATCCGGTCCATGGATCCATTATATAAATATTATATATATTATATATATATTATAAATGTTATATATATTTTCTAATTATTTTAATTTTTAGAAATTACATATTGAAAACCTAATTTGATTGAAAGAAAAAACAAGCATACAACAGCGGCCCTCTATCACTTAGTTTGGTGGCCTGGTGGGTGGTGCAACTTAGTTTAGTGGACTCTTGCAAAGTGTAAAGGGTACACATTTTCAATGGTGAAGAACTGAAAATAAGTAGTAGTGATATTGCAAATTTCAGTTTTTGAGAAACTTATTTTAATTTGGAATTTGTATCTATGTATTTCAGTACTTGGGAGACATTTTACTTTTGACTTTTATCTATGTACCTGAGATTTTTACAACTTGTTTTGATATATCGTAGAAACTTATTATGTTTATTATTGTACTATAATTTTTTTTATTATTTCAAAAATTCGTTTTAGAGAAAAATGACTACGGATCCGGGTCTAGATCCGTAGACCCGTGGATTCGATGGATCTAGATCTGGATTTCTATTTTTTGGACCCGACGGATCTGGATCGGATCCGGATCAATTTTTTTTTACGGATCTGGATCTGGAGTAAGCCGGATCCGGTCCAGATCCGACCTATTGCCATCCCTAGGGGCATATATGGCGGTAGAGAGTAGCTTATAGACTTTAGATCTTGCTATGCATAGTAGGTTTTGCTAGAAGATCTTCTAAAATCTTTTCTTCATTTAAGTATTGATATAGCTTATCCTATGCAGGTTTATGGGCTCAAGAGGTTGCTGTACCTGCTGCTTGATGGGGGTGGGAGTGGTTGATGTGTCTACCCTTTACCCATGACGTGCAACTTCTTTTCTAGATCATTATTTACTAGTCAATAGCCTACTAGCCCAAAATTTTGACTTTGGAGTATTTGGATTCTATGTCTGCACTTGTATACATTTCTTTAATTGTTTTATCTAATTTAAATATGGTTGTAGGACTATAAATACATATATGTATATATATATATATACGGCTGCAAGACTTTCTTCCTTTACTTGGGCTTGGGCCCATACTTTGTGCGAATTTGGGCTCGATCCCATAGTCAATTAGTTAATGGGCTTGGCCCAATGATAAAGTAATTTGGCTTGTTAATCTACTAATATAACTTGTGAATTAATAATCGAAACACTAATTGATTTAGCTGCTAACTTGTAACAAAGTAGTAATTCATTATTTAACGAAATATCGTAATCAAGCGTCTACTCGATTATTTAATAGCTACTAAGAATTATTCGGAATCAAGTGGCTACTCCATTTGTAATAGGATTCATACTAGATAATTATATTATACATAAGTGATATTAAATCACTAAGAGCGAATAATTTCTTCTAATTACTTCTTAAGTAGGTATGAAAATTACGGGACGTTACAGAAAGAAAAGAGAGGAGCGCAACGACCAAGGGAGTAGTCGCCGAAGTGCCCTCGACAGATTGCAGCGGGTACCTATAGAGTCCCGGCTCGGACCTCGGCCGAACCAAGAGAAAAACCAGTTCACACAGCTGACGAAGCCGAGGATAGAGATTTACGAGCTTCACCAGAATTTGTTCGAGAAGCCTCAACCGATGTCACGAGGAGGAGCGAAGCGCCGATCCAAAGATAAATATTGTAAGTTCCATGAAGACTATGGTCATGACACAGAGGATTGCAGAAATCTCACTTCGGAAATCGATTACTTGGTGCGTGACGGTACCTTGGGGAGATACCAAAGTCGCAACCAGAATGAAGGCCGACCCCAGAACAACAAAAGATGAAGACAAAATAGAGGGGGGAATAACTGCGGCCCCCAGGCCGACAAGAAGCCGAAGTGAGAAGACGACGAAGATGAAGACCAGCCTCAGTATGATGGAGTCATACAAGCTATTATTGGGTTCCCACAGGGGAGCTATGAAGTCGTCATTAAAGGCCGAAGCTCGAAGTCCGCAACAGGACGAACCTTCCCAAAAAAGGTTCAAAAAGGACGAGGTAATTACTTTCTCAGACCAAGACCCAGTGCCGCCTACCATGCCCCACCAGGATGCGATTGTGATTGAAGCCGGGGTGGCTAATAAGCTCGTACGATGAGTTTTCGTTGATACCAGAGCCTCGGTCAGTGTCCTCTTCAAGAATTGCTTCGATCAGCTAGGAGTGGAGAAGGCGCAACTCGCACCAGCACCAGTCCCGCTAAAGAGCTTCGTCCAACAGGAGACGCAAATGGAGGGGGTTGTATAACTGCCCGTAACAGTGGGTATTCACCCGTCATCAACCACTAAGGTCGTCAACCTCTTCATCGTTAAAGCGGATTCTCTATACAATATTATACTCGGAAGGGATTGGCTGGTGGCAGTTAAGGCGATCTGTTCGCCATACCACTTAACGATCAAAATCCTGTCAAAAAACGGGGTGATCGTAGTTCAAGGTGACCAAAGGCGAGCAAAGGAATGCATGCAGATCGCACTACGAGGTGCCGGGGCACCTCAGCACTCCCAAGCATAGCATTTACAGCTGCCCGAAGAGTTGGAGTAGAAACAAGGTTCTGTATCAGACGAGCCGGTGGAAAACATAGTACTCTACAAAGATGACCCATCCAAGGTCGTCAAAGTAGGCTTCGCGGGAGGAGCCGAACTCCACAGGCAGATCATCCAACTTCTTTCAGAATACAGAGATGTCTTCACCTGGACGCCCCTCGACATGACCGGAGTAGCATCTAGCATCATTACTCATCGACTGAATATCGACCCCGGAGTAAAGCCAGTAAAGCAGAAACAACGAGTCTTCGCTGCAGATTGAAGTCAGGTCATTTATGACGAGGTACAACAGCTTCAGAAAGCCGACATTTTGTTCGAGGTCAAATATCCTACATGGATAGCTAACCTGGTCATGGACAAAAAACAACAAGGAGGTTGACGGATGTGCATTGACTATACCGATCTCAACAAACACTGCCCAAAGGACTGCTACCCCCTTGCCCAACATATACAGATTATAAAGAGTATGATAAATAAATAAAAAATAATAAAAAATAAATAAATAAAATCTGTATGGAATGCTACGGAAGAAATGAGGCTTATTTTGTAAGAAAATGTTTGGTTATATCCTTTTCTAAATGCTTCAAAACCATGAAAAAAGTAAAAAAAAAAAATATTGCATAATTATGATACACAAACTAAATGAATTTGGTGGATGAAAATATAATTACGTAGATCATAATAATAATAATAATAATAATAATAATCATAAAAGTCAAAACTATATTCACCACAAGAACTGCATAATCTATACCCATCATAGTGTGAGGGCAAAGTTTTGCTCTTCCTTATATTTTCAAATTAAAGAAAGATAATTTTTCCTATTAGGTTAATAAAAATAATCTAATATATTAGTCATATATAATACACGTCTCATCTATAATTATACTTTTTATTATTATAATATAAGTTTTAAATGAAAATAAAAATATGTCATTATGGATAAGATGGAGGGAGTATATAACTTGATCTCTGAAACGGAACTTTATACCATACCATGAGCAATTTTCGATTGACAACCTCATGGACTTAATATATTGAAAAAAAACAAATTTGAATATCATTTGTGGAGAGTGAGGATGAAATTGAAAAGGGAGAGAGACGAGAGAGAGTGAAATTGGGGAGGATTGTCATTGACTACATTGCAAAAAAGTTCTTGCTACAAAATACAAGAGAGATGTCATTTATACATGAAACAAAAAAGTGTGATTCCAAAAATAGCAACTATTCTGTAAAATAAAAATATTTTCTCCTTTTTACATCTTTTACATAATATTATGTAAAAGTATTTTATGTATAATTTTAAGGTTTTGCTTTAAGAGCTCATTAATTGGTCATGGACTTTTAATAAGTAGGATCTAATTTTTCATATTAAGAAAATATAGGCCACCAATCAGAGTTTTGAGAATTACATATCAAATCTATTTGTTACTCCATACAAATTATAGCACATTCCACAAAATTGAAGTTTTATATGTGTAAAAGATATCACAATTCTTAACCATTATATATTGGAACGAGTATTAAATCCGTGCAACGCACAGGCCAAATATTCTAGTATTATATAAAAGTAGAATACGGAAGGTATATTGGTAATTTTTTTAAATAATTAATTTCTTTTTAAAATAAAACAACGACTATGATTCATTCCAATGGACATCTTATGCGGTTTCCACCGCTTCAATGAAACGTTTCCTAATCTCTATAAATCTATTCATTCCACTGTCTCATAATTATCAAAACCGAACTCTACCTTCGCTGATAATTCACTACTCTTCTTAATTTCCATCATATATTTTCAACTTCTCGTTAAACATGGTGAAAATTTTGGAACAGTCTACATTACATGTATATAATTGCCATGAAGCATTGGTAATGAATCAGTGTTTGAGAACCCAGGAACGATATGGTCGTTAATTTATGAATTCAAATAAAGGTACGGTTATTTCAATTTCAATATGTATGAAATCTTCCATTTAATTATGTGATGCTTTATTTTTTTTGAAATTTTGAAATTGAAGCACAAATAATATTGGATCGTATGAGTGTAGTGATAGGATATGGCCTAGCTACTAGGCCCAAGCATCGAGCCCAACATAATTGGACTCGAACGGTTCAGCTCGGCCCAGTAAGCTCGGCCCCTTTAAACGGTTCGACTCGGCCCAACTCAGGTCAGCCCACCTCGGCCCAACACTCCAACAAGGCAACTCCGATTCCTACACCAACTACAACTCTAATCCTGAAGGAGATCTAGAAGCTCGGTGTTTACCCACAAAAGGAGGAGATCAAGCTCAAGAGTCCAAGTTGGAGAAGAATTATTATCCTAGTAGAGCTCTATGTAAAAATATCTATAAATAGGGGCTTTTTATAGATGAAGAGGGGAGAACAATCTTTTGTAAGCCTCACGCATAAAGCTAATAAAGCATACACACTTTCCGCCTCGTGGACGTAGATCTCTCGATCGAACCACGTAAATCCCTTGTGTCCTTTACTTTTGTGTTCTTTAATTCACTATTTTCGTGCCTAAATTACCCTTGAAAAGCAAGATCGATCACTGGCGCCGTCTGTGGGGAACGTAAAATCTTGTGAATTCCGATCAACGCTTTCAAGTTCAGTCACGATGGTAGGAAAATCGACAAAGTCGACACGATCCAACGCCGCTGCTGCTGCTGCTGCTACTGCCGCGGCCAAACGGGAGAAAGAGGCCCAGCAAGCTCGACAAGGTGCTAACAATCCTCCTCGGCGGGATGCGGAAGAGGTCGAAGCCAGCCATGTACCGGAGACCGACCGCCCCCAACGATCCGGAAAAGAGCCGATGCGAAGCCTGACCCCCGAAAAGGATGTCGCAAATATACCAGTTCGGCAACCAAATTCACCGAAACTCAGAAAGCCGTGATAGCAGCAAGGAGGACGAGCTCCCCAACCACCACCAGCAGCTCAGCGATGTGGTAAAGGCGTTCCTGGTCGAGAACCAGCAAAACCTCCTGAAGTTCGTCCAACAACGACTTGAACACAACCAAGGAGGACAACGTGAAGCAGCCACACAACCTCACCGCCGAGAAGGGTCCCAAAGCGTTCAAATTTTACATGCACGGGTCCCTATAAGGCTGTTTGAGGAAGGTCACCGAGGTGAACACAATCGGCACTCACCCCGGCCTAACATCCCGTCACCTCGATGGGAGAACCCTCCCCATTACGCCAACCCGCCTCGGCGTAATAACGACAATTACTGAGGTGGCACTTACGATGTTTATGGGAGGCTGTCTACCCCCTTTACCAACCGCATCTTGTACACGCCACTCCCATCCACATACAAAGTGCCACCAGTAAGGCCGTACGACGGGCTGTGCGACCCGCAAAATTTTCTCTCGCAGTTTCAGTATAACATGTTGAATCAGGGGCTGAGTGACGACATCTATTTGTGCAAAGTATTCCCCAAACTGTTGGTCGACAATGCCCGTGCATGGTTCTACAGCCTACCGCCTAGGAGTGTTAACTCCTACGCCGAACTGATGGAGGCCTTCGATAGGAGGTTCTTCCAAAAGGCCGAACCAAAGACTACCACGACACAACTACTTTCACTTCGGCAAGGGCGGGGGGAATCGATCAGCGATTTCATGACTAGGTTCAACAGAGAGAGCCTGAAAGTCGATCGGCTGACCGACGAAGTCCTCATCTCGGCGTTCCAGAACGCAATTCAGTCTGGTGCCCTTTACAGGGAGATCGTCAGGGAGGATCCTCAAACCTCGAGGGAACTATGGGCCATAGTAGACAGGTTTGGACGAGCGGATGAAGCCGATCGGAAGAAACGGGAAGCCGACAAAGCTGAATCTTCTGACCGAAAGAAGAGAGAGGAGCACAACGACCAAGGGAGTAGTCGCCGAAGCGCCCTCGACAGATTGCAGCAGGTACCTATAGAGTCCCGGCTCGGACCTTGGCCAAACTAAGAGAAAAACCAGTTCACTCAGCTGACGAAGCCGAGGACAGAGATTTACGAGCTTTACCAGAATTTGTTCGAGAAGCCTCAGCCGATGTCACGAGGAGGAGCGAAGCGCCGATCCAAAGATAAATATTGTAAGTTCCATGAGGACTACGGCCATGACACGGAGGATTGCAGAAATCTCACTTCGGAAATCGATTACTTGGTGCGCGACGGTACTCTGGGGAGATACCAAAGTCGTAACCAGAATGAAGGCCACCCCCGGGACAACAAAAGACGAAGACAAAATAGAGGGGGGAATAACTGCGGCCCCCAGGCCGACAAGAAGCCGAAGCGAGAAGACGACGAAGATGAGGACCGGCCTCAGTATGATGGAGTCATACAGGCTATTACCGGGCTCCCACAGGGAGCTACGAAGTCATCATTGAACGCCGAAGCTCGAAGCCCGCAACAGGACGAACCTTCCCAAAAAAGGTTCAAAAAGGACGTGGTAATTACTTTCTCGGACCAAGACCCAGTGCCACCTACCATGCCCCACCAAGATGCGATTGTGATTGAAGCCGGGGTGGCTAATAAACTCGTACGACGAGTTTTCGTTGATACTGGAGCCTCGGTTAGTGCCCTCTTCAAGAATTGCTTTGACCAGCTAGGAGTGGAGAAGGCGCAGCTCGAACCAGTACCAGTCCCACTAAAGAGCTTCGTCCAATAGGAGACGCAAATGGAAGGGGTTGTACAACTGCCTGTAACAGTCACCCATTATCAATCACTAAGGTCATCAACCTCTTCGTTGTTAAAGCGGATTCTCCATACAACGTTATACTTGGAAGGGATTGGCTGGTGGCGGTTAAGGCGATCTGTTCGCCATACCACTTAACGATCAAAATCCTGTCAAAAATGGGGTGATTGTAGTTCGAGGCGACCAAAAGCGAGCAAAGGAGTGCATGCATATTGCACTACGAGGTGCCGTGGCACCTCCGCACTCCCAAGCATAGCAATTACAGTTGCCCGAAGAGTTGGAGCAGAAACAAGAATCTTCATCTGACGAGCCGGTGGAAAACATAGTACTCTACGAAGATGACCCATCCAAGGTCGTCAAAGTAGGCTTCGTGGGAGGAGCCGAACTCCACAAGCAGATCATCCAACTTCTTCAGGAATACAGAGATGTCTTTGCGTGGACACCCCTAGACATGACTGGAGTAGCACCTAGCATCATTACTCATCGACTGAATATCGACCTCGGAGTAAAGCCAGTCAAGCAGAAACAACGAGTCTTCGCTGTAGAACGAAGTCAAGTCATTTATGACGAGGTGCAACAGCTTCAGAAAGCCGACATTTTGTTCGAGGTCAAATATCCGACGTGGATAGCTAACCCGGTCATGGTCAAAAAATAACAAGGAGGTTGGCGGATGTGCATTGACTATACCGACCTCAACAAACACTGCCCAAAGGACTGTTACCCCTTGCCCAACATTGACAAGAAAGTAGAAGCCCTGGTCGGTCACAAGGTCTTTAGCTTTCTAGATCTATACAAAAGGTATCACCAAGTCCTAATGAGTGATGAAGATGCGCCGAAGACAGCTTTCATCACGGACTTCGGCGTCTTTGCCTACAAGAAGATGCCATTTGGGCTTAAAAACGCGGGAGTAACATTGGAAAGATCGTTGAAGTCTACGTCGATGACATCATCGTCAAAAGTAGAGAACCAGCAACCTGCGTTGACGACCTCAAGATCGTCTTCGGCCTACTTCGGAAAGTGAATCTGAAGCTAAACCCCGAGAAATGTACCTTTATGGTCCAATCAGGAAAATTCTTGGGGTGCTGGGTTTCACAAGGTTTGAAGGCCAACCCCTCGAAAGTCTGAGCTGTCCAGGAAATGAAGGTCCCGAAAACCATTCACGATGTGCATCAACTGACGGGTTGTTTGGTAGTGCTAAGTCGTTTCTTATCTAAGGCCGTCGAAAAGCAGCTCCCATTCTTCAAGATTCTCAAGAAGGCACCCGACTTCGAATGGAAGGACGAGCACAGATCGGCGTTCGAAGAGCTGAAGAAGTACCTGGCCAAGCTCCCAACTTTGTCTGTTCCGAAAGATGAAGAAGTCCTCTCCCTATACCTCGCAGCCTCGGATGAAGCTATAAGTGTTGTACTAGTTCGGGATGAAAGACGTCGGCAACTTCTTGTTTATTTCATTAGCCGAGCTCTGAAAGGACCGGAGACGAGGTACCAGCCATTGGAAAAAGTCGCCCTTGCACTAGTGAATGCCGCTAGAAGGTTGAGACTGTATTTCCATGCACACACCATACAAGTTCTAACCGACCTGCCACTTCACCAAGTACTGACCAAGCCTGAAGCGACGGGTAGAATCGCTAAGTGGGCAGTCGAACTCGGCGAGCATGACATAAATTTCTGTCCTCGGCAAGCTATAAAGGGACAAGCCCTAGCAGATTTCCTAGTAGAGGCTAAGTTCTCCGAAGCGCCAAAACAGGACGAAATCCCCCCAAGCAAAGCCGAAGCCGAACAACCTAAGGAACCTCCAAAAGACTGCTGGAAAGTCTATGTAGATGGTGCTTCAGGTCGCACAGGCAGCGGGGCAGGAGTGATGCTACTTAGTCCGGATGGAATTCAGACAGCGTATGCACTTCGTTTTAGCTTCCCAACGACGAATAATGAAGTCGAGTACGAAGCATTAAATGCCGGACTCCGCCTAGCTCGTTCCTTGCATATCTGAGCCGTTCAAGTTCATAGTGACTCCCAAGTCATAGTGAGCCACATGCTAGGCAGATACGAGGCAAAGGGAGAAAAAATGAAGAAATATTTACAAAAAGCAAAGAGTCTGCAAGAAGGCTTTGAATACACCTTAAGCAAACTGGCATCATCCTCAACAAACTCGCCTGTAGAAGAAGTCAAGCTTCGAATTATTGAAGAAGCCGAACTGAACCTAGTAGAGAAGGACGAACCGAACTGGATGACTCCCTACCGAGCTTACTTAGAGAAGGGGGAACTGCCCCACGACAAGCTCGAAGCTAGGAAACTCCTAAGCAAAGTCCCGAAGTACACCCTGGAGCAAGGAGTGCTGTATCAAAGGTCGTATCTCCAACCCCTTTTAAGATGTGCCAGGCCGAATGAAGCAAATTATGCACTAAGAGAAGTGCATGAAAGAGCGTGTGGGAGTCACATCGGAGCTCGAGCACTAGCAAAAAAGGTGATGAGATGGGGATACTATTAGCCTACGATATTCCACGATGCAGTTGAGCTCGTCAAGAAATGCCCAAAATGTTAGATCCACGGGACAGTCCCAAGGCTACCCCAGAGCGACCTCGTCAGCATGCAAAGCCCGTGGCCGTTTGTACAATGGGATCGACATAGTCGGACCGTTTGACCGAGCTCCCGGACAACTACAGTTCCTCATCGTAGCCATTGACTACTTCACTAAGTGGGTCGAAGCCGAACCTTTGGCTAAGATCACAAGCAAGAATGCTCTTAACTTCGTCTGGAAGAACATTGTCTGCCGTTTCGGCGTACCTCATGTCCTCGTTTCAGATAACGGAACGCAGTTCACGGATCGAACATTCAGAGAATGGTGCAAAGGTCTACACATTCAGTAAAAGTTCACTTCAGTAGCCCACCCTCAAGCGAACGGCCAAACCGAAGTTACGAACAGAACAATTGTCAAGGGGCTCAAGACCCGACTTGACGAAGCAACAAACCTACCCCAAGTCTTATGGTCATACCGAACAACTCCCTGGACTTCAAATGGAGAAACACCTTACAGTTTGGTGTACGGAACTGAAGCTGTCATTCCGGTTGAGATCGGATTGCCGAGCCACCGCATGCTAAATTTTTCAGCCGAAGCCAATGAAGAAGGACTACGAGCTGATTTGGACCTACTAGAAGAGAAACGGGATTTGGCTTACATCAAGGAAGCTAAGTACAAACAGCAAGTAGCTCGATACTATAACCAAAGAGTGAAATTCCAACAATTCCAAGTAGGCGACCTCATACTTCGGAATAACGAAGTCAGCAAGGCAGAAAAGCTCGGAAAACTACAAGCCACATGGGAAGGGCCTTACCGAGTTGAAGAAGTCCCCGGCAAAGGGTCATATAAGCTCGCCCATCTATCTGGTGAGCCGATACCCTGAACTTGGCATGTCTCTCATCTAAAGAAATACTTCGCATAGGTGGAAAGGAGTAAAGGTCATTTCATCTTAGGTTGGTTAGGTCATGACTCTGGTCGTCCTGTTAAAATTTTTACTTCGATTTTTTTTATCAATAAAGTTCGTATTTTTTCCTATTGGTCTTGCATATTTCGTTTTAAGCATTTTTCTTTCCACTTGTGCAAATTATTTCGTTCAACTATTTTTTAACCCTGACGAGGGTATTTAATATCTCCAACCATGGAGCATATACAATAAACGCGCGTACAAGGCCAAACCTCATCATCTGACGAGGTGAGCCATAGAAGGCCAAACCTCGTCATCTGACGAGGTGAGCCGAACAAAGGCCAAACCTCGTCATCTGACGAGGTGAGCGTGAGCCGAACAAAGGCCAAACCTCGTCATCTGACGAGGTGAGCCGAACGAAGCCAAACCTCATCATCTGACGAGGTGAGCCGAACAAAGGCCAAACCTCATCATCTGACGAGGTGAGCCGAACAAAGGCCAAACCTCGTCGTCTGACGAGGTGAGCCATAGAAGGCCAAACTTCATCCTTAGACGAAGTGAGCCATAAACAACCACACTTCGTCTAAGAACGAAGTGAGTCAAAAAAGGTAAAACTTCGTATTCCTGCGAAGAAAGCCGTATAAAGCCGAACTTCATTCTTTGATGAAAAGGGCTATCAGACTAAGACAACCAATAAAGCGCAAAACTCATAATGAATGCATAAGTAAGAGTACGAAAAAAATTCTATCTTATTTCGTATAAGACAAGAATGCGTACAATTACATTGGTATTTACATTAAGGAGGTGTTCCCGAACTAGACGACCTACCAAAATTAAGCCACCTATCAACAAAACTAGGCCCGGCTGGAGGATCGGGCAAACCCATAATGTAATCTACAGCTTGCATGCCCCAGACTCTACAGAAAGCCGAGCCCCGACCTCGACCTCGGCCTCGAGCAGTGGAAGCCCTACCTTGGTTGGCAGAAATGGAGCCACGAGCTCGACCTTGCCCGCAAGAAGCTCTCGGCACCCCTCCCAGACGAAGTGATTCACTTGGACCCTCCAAATAAACCCTGGAGGCCGCATCCAACACTCCCGAACTCGGACCGGAATTAGCCGAGCTCGATGAGTTCGTCTCTGGGGTCAGATACTGCAATAACTTGGGCCGACGAGCTTTTACAGTCTCATACGAATTGATAGCTTCAACCAGCTCGTCGACCAACCCCCAGTACTCCCAAGAGTTCTCGCCATAATCGTGCCGGAAACGCTGAAGCCACTCTCTTTTCTCATCCACCATGGCCAAGACCTTGGCAATAGTAGGCTTCCCACTCCGGCGGATAATGGTTTCGTATCCAAGGAGTTCTTCTTCGATACGCTTGGCTTTTCCCCTAAGCCTACCATGCTTCTCCTTCAGTTCGATCAGTTGAGCTTGCAACCCGTCTGATTTAATCTGAGCGGCTTGCAGTTTCACTTCGGTCTCATTCTCAATATGGCCTATCTTGCCTTTCCAGTGCAAAACCTCAACCTTCGCTGCATCAAGTTGACGTTGAAGTTGAGTTATTTCCTCTAGACAAGACGATAAGTCGACACAGTTCGGAGAAGACTACAAAAATGGAAAAAAAGTTCTATTAAGGAATAAAGTTTTCATTACTTCAGCAAAACACGACATCCTATTGATGACGAAGTACATGCTACCAAAAAAAAAAAAAAGGAGAGAAAAAGACGAGGAGGCGATCAACTGACCTCCTCCTTGTTTTCTTGCACTTCGGCCTCCCCTCCGGCATCGCCACCAGTTCCGCTCTCAGCCTCGGTTCTTCTCCGGGCAGCATTAAGCTCGGCAACGATCGCATCCATGTCAGGATCGCGATCTACCGGACTTTCCCGAATCAGTTCGGCAGTGAGCACGTCGGTAGAAGACACCAAGCTCTCGAGAAGAGGAACTGCCTTCAGATTTTTCAGCATAATTTATGTGAAAGATCGGTTCAGTTCCTCCACGGACACCTCCTTGTGCCCGTACTTCGCCTTATCGAGGTCTGGAATGTCCTCGGCGATAGCCTCCACGGTCTCGGATACACTTCGAGCCGTCAACACCTCAGCCACATCGCCGCATAAACCCGAGAAGAACTCGGATATGAAGAGCCTTTCAGTATAGGCTCGGAGAACCGGCCCTTGGCGACCCACAGCGTCGGCCTCGGCCGATTCCAATTTGGCCTTCAGCAAGGCTACCTCCATCCGAGCTGCCTCAGCTGTGGCAATAGCGTCGTCCTCCTTCTTTTTGGCCTCTTTGGCCTCCAGGATGGCAGCGGCAAGGTCGCTAGTTAGGCTGACCTTCTCTTCTTCCAACTGACGCCTGACGCGGTTAATCTCGTTGTACTTCGAGACCCTGTCATTCAGGAAGCCAGTAAGGGTGGACGCGCCCTTCACCAGCCCGTCCACCCAGTTGTGAAAGCTCGCCGTCACCAGGTCAGCATCCTGCAGATGGCGAACAACATCAGCGCACAAACACCATAAACCCAACACAGAAAGGCTTGAACTTCTTACCTCGGGATAAACCCGGCATTGTTCTTCCAGCTCCACCACCGGGCAAGCCGTACTAACCGAGGACTGGCCTACGGTTAGAGTCTTGTCGCCAGTTGCCGAAGCTTTCTTGTTCGGCTTCGGCACCTTCGCCCGACAAACTAACGATTCAGGAGAGGGCGACCTTAGTGGAGATGATCCCGGAACACTCGCAGTTCGTTCCGAGGACGCCTCGGAACCCCCTTCTCCTATAGGATCCTCGGACCTCTGCCTCTTCCTGTCTTTCACCAGCTTCACTGCAACCAAAATTCAGAAGACATTACGCATGATAGACCAAATATCTTGCAAACCTCAAAAAGATACGGAATGAGACCTCACCCTCCTCGGGATACGAGGTATTAGGGTTAAACGGGCTCAGCCCGGCCGACACAAGCTCGGCTTCGGTGTAATCCCGTACCATTGTACCTAGCCGATCTAACCTAGTCACGACATCAGCCAGATCTACCGTGGCAACCTGCCTCTCTGGCTTATTACCTTTTTGTCGCCAGACTAGGTGGGGAACCTCATCAGAGCGACAGAAGAATAACTTATTCTGCCAATTCGTAATTTTCGATTTCGTTATTAAACGAAACAAATCCTTACGAACCGGAGTCAAGTAGAACCACCCCGTATCACCTAATTTAAAAAAGAAAAAATTCAGTATCAGGTCTACTGATACCGGAATACCCATGGTGCTAGCTTCTACAACTAATCCTACAAGCTGTTTAAAAGAGTTCGGTGCGATTTGCCCCATTGCAATACCGAGCTTGCGAAGTAAAACTCCAAAGACTGGAAACAATGGGAACCGAAGACCGTGCTTCAAACTATCTTCGTACACGGTAAAGAAACCATCCGGAGGCGAACAAGCTCTGTCCCCCGGTCCGGGAGCTACTAACAGAGCGGAGGAAGGAAATTGATATTCTCTACAAATGTTAATAATCTGTTCTGCGCTTAACGACGACCTATACTTAAGGACTTTGCCCTCAGTCACCGGAGCAAGACAGACACTCAACTGTCCTAGTTGATAAAGAATCTACAGTGAAAGCATTTATTTTTACAGTCGACGGAAAAGATGGCATCGGAGGCGGCGATAACCTATCAACCGCTCCACCGTCGTTACCCCTACTACTTGAAGAAGGAGAGGAAGAAGAATCCATAACTTCCTTGTGAAATTATCGGCGGAATAACTCCTAACGATAATTGACGGCAAAAACGCACGGAGAATCTAGCAACGGCAGAGGGGAGGCGGCGACTCTTTTTCAGATTTGAAATTAGGGCGAAATGTGGGAGAAGGCGTATAGCGGAAGTTTTATTAAAAAACTTCCACCTTTTCAACTCCCACCCCCACGGCGCGACACGTGTCCCACTAACTCGGGACTCCAACCGGCGCTCCGTGTTCGGCTTCGCCCTTCCAACCAAGATTGCCTCGTCCGACTTGTTGCCAAATGCAGTTCGACTTCGTCGAACTCTCATATTCGACGGGGCAATGTAATTTTAAGACCGACCCCGTCTTAACGAGGCGGCATGCAGTTCGACTTCTTTGAAATCTCAAATTCGACCGGGCAATGTAATTTTAAGACCGACCTCGTCTTAACGAGGCGGCATGCAGGTTGACTTCGTCGATTTCTCAAATTCGACGGGGTAATGCCATTTTACACTCACCCACTTCACTGTTCTGCCCCACATCACACCTCACTTCTACATCTTTTTTTTGGGGGGGGGGGGGATGTGATAGGATATGGCCTAGCTACTAGGCCCAAGCATCGAGCCCAACATAATTGGACTCGAACGGTTCAGCTCGGCCCAGTAAGCTCGGCCCCTTTAAACGGTTCGACTCGGCCCAACTCAGGTCAGCCCACCTCGGCCCAACACTCCAACAAGGCAACTCCGATTCCTACACCAACTACAACTCTAATCCTGAAGGAGATCTAGAAGCTCGGTGTTTACCCACCAAAGGATGAGATCAAGCTCAAGAGTCCAAGTTGGAGAAGAATTATAATCCTAGTAGACTCTATGTAAAAATATCTATAAATAGGGGCTTAGAATAGATAAAGAGGGGAGAACAATTTTTGTAAGCCTCACGCATAAAGCTAATAAAGCATACACACTTTCCGCCCCGTGAACGTAGATCTCTCGATCGAACCACGTAAATCTCTTGTGTCCTTTACTTTTGTGTTATTTAATTCACTATTTTCGTGCCTAAATTACCCTTAAAAAGCAAGATCGATCATGTAGGTTCTACTTTATGTTGCTAGATTATTTTTTTTTTATGTTTAGAAACCAATATTGTTTAATAGTGAATACTAAATCAATCATTTGCCACCAAAATCTGTTTGAGGCATCTTTTACCGGTATGTTGGTCATCAAAAGGGAAGGGAAATATTTGCCTGCAGAAAATATTATAAATTCAATTTCTTAAGTTCTTGAGCAGTTTTTTTATTTTAGTGCCACGATATAAAAAAACGCAGTTATTTAATCAATACTGCCCATGTACGATTATGGAGATCGGAGTGTCGTTATTGTGATGTTTAAGGAATCTAACTCTTGGCGAAAATAGCGAATCAAAGGATTCGTATATTTTGTTTTGAAATTGGAATTTGTGAAGAAAGTTTTTTTTATTGAAATTTAGTCACAATTTCATTTCAAAATTCCAAGGATGTATAAAAATTTCCACTTACGAACATCGAAGTAAAATTATTTATAGCAATGGTTTGATTATTGTTTAGGTTTTACTTGAGTTTTGTGAATATTATATATTCAATTTCTTAAGTTCTTGAGCAGCTTTTTTATTTTAGTGGCACGACATGAAAAATGCAGTTATTTAATCAATATTGCCCATATACGATTATGGAGATCGGAGCGTCGTTATTGTGATGTTTAAGGAATCTGACTCTTGGCGAAAATAGCGTATCAAAGAATTCGTATATTTTGTTTTGAAATTGGAATTTGTGAAGAAAGTTTTTTTTTTTATTGGAATTTAGTCACAGTGTCATTTCAAAATTTCCAATGATGTATACAAATTTTCACTTGTAATCATCGAAGTGTAATTATTTATAGCAATGGTTTGATTATTGTTTAGGTTTTGCTTGAGTTTTGTGTATTATTTTGTGTGGGTCTCTCTCACTTGAGTTGATGTCCTCTTTTTGTGAAAAATATATTTATTTATTTATTTTCATTTGTAAATTTTCATTGATCGGATCAATATTAAATTCACACGAGATGCTCACTAGAATCTTAAATGTTCCAATTAATAGTTTTCTTTTTGCAACCTCGCAAATATAATAATGCCTTACCTTTATTTATGAGTACTTAGAAATATTAAAATAAATTGATAATTTAGTGAGTTACAATTTTTGTATCTTGGTGCCTTTGAGGCAAAGAACTCTCATTAGTGGGAGTAATATATTCATATCTCACACTAAATGTGGGTGGTATAGTTATATTTATATGAGTCCATTTGAATTTGACATAGTAATCTATAATCATCAATGTATGCTATATTCACTCAGATTAACATTTTATGTTCACATTCACATTTACTCCTGAAAAAATCACTATGCATTTTTTTCCTATTCAATATCTGATCGACATGTCATTTATATAAAAATTCCTAACACTTGGTAAAAAGTAAAAGAACCCATGCTTACTTACCTATTTAATTTCTAATCACTTTTTCCCTCTAGTTATTATCCAATTAAATATGAAAACAAAGAAATAAAACTCTTCAATTGGTTCCAATTAAAAATAAAAACAAGGAAACTGAACTTAACTACACAAAAATGAAACCAATTTGCCTAACCCCTTTAAAATAAATTTCACAAATATTACTTTTCAAAAAGTATAGTGTGAGATGCTCTGTTAACAGAGATTCTATCAATAAATTGAAATATTACTTTCTAATATTTATTGAAATTACCGCACATTGGGCTAACTTTCCAATTTTTGTTTGATACGAAAAACTACTACTACTACTACTTCACAAGATAAAAGATGAATCACTATGCAAAACTTATTCAATATATAACGTAATATGCACTGCCACGAGATCAATCGATACAAGCATGCTCTTGAGAAACATAGATACAAAACAAGATAAAATCGATAACAATAAAAATAATAATAAAAATAATAATAATACAGAGAAAATTAGATATTAATAGTTGCATCCCACAACCGAAGCATCCCATTACGTCCGCCGCTACAGATCCTCTTCCTCTCGAGATCAGAGGCCATACATCGTACCTGTAACAACCCACCCAGAACAATGCCAAACAAAACGAATCAGGATTATTAAGTCACCCCTATTAAGCTTAAAAAGAAAAACAAAGAAAACCTCCTGAATAAAAAATTAAAAAAAAAATATGATTATTGCACTATTCTAACTGAATGGAAGGAGCAACAGTCTAGTCTAGTTGAAAGGCAATGATCTGACCGAGAATTCAGATAGAACATATAAATACATTCACTGTAGAATTTTTGTAGTCGCCTAAGGCAAATATTAACATGCTAAATCTGCCATTCATTAGAAGGCAACAAGGGCTGTGCAACGACTGCAGACATTGTTTGTCAACGATATGGAGAAAGTAGGATTTGTTGTACTTCGTATTAGCAATGTCAGATGAAATTTAGTGAAAGGGCCTAACAAGTGTTTGCATGAAATAAACACAAGGTCAATAGAGAGATAGCAACTTAAGCAAAATATATATATTTATCTTTATTTAAAGGGCTTGAGATCAAGAATTGGGTCTCTATGCTTGGAATCCCTGTACATTAACAGTTGTACAACCAGAAATTGGTTGTCATACTTATGAGGAAGAAATTCACAGGTAAAACGTGACATGTAGGTATATCTTTTAATAAGTTTTTCAAAAGATGCCATACATAAGCAAGAGAAATAGGCATAAAATCCTGGATGAAGTTACAAATGTTGGATAACCAATTATATATCATTTGTCTTTCCTCAACAATCTTATATACTACAGAATAGCTTACCATCACTTTCTGTCAAGCAAATTAATGGATTACCTTAGATGCAGTGTAATTTTTCTTAACTTAAAACATGACCACACAAAAGTTAATCGAATTTATGAGATATGCAAAACTCCTAAGGAGAAGAAAAAAACATTAAGAGCGAGCATATGCCCGGATAGCATATTGCTGAGGATACCACATAAATCATAGATCACAGCACAGTAAGGTCTCTGGCGTCATAAAAGGCTAGTTAAGGTACTGAATACTTAGTAGGGAGGAAAAATCTAACCATAGCATCTGCTTTTTGCGGAGTCCTGTAGAGTTGCCACCCAGCCATCTTTGAACCTGTATTTGTAGGTCGGTGGAAAAGGGACATTGAATTATCAGCTGCTCCGATGCCCAACCAATGCTCGCCAGCATTTATAGACAGTATGGGTGAATTATGAATGGTGACATTCTTGACGCATCTTATCCCACCTATATAATAAAAATAATAGTGGCACATGGATTAATGCCTTGAGCATAAAAGGCCTATATTTCAAAGAAATAGGAAAGACATGGATAGTAACAATAATGGTTTACACTATTAGGAATATTATTTTCCATTCACTCAGTAACTAGTGCAAGAGGAACTCGTGAATAGAAAGAACTAAGTTGAGCACCCTAACATTTTTTTCTTGAGATTGTCGAGCACCCTATCATTGATTAACACTGAAACAACCATTTTATGTTCAAATGTCAATTGAAACTTGGTGACTTAAATAACAGAGCCATATAAGAGGGTAGTAACAATTCATTGAAGTGCTTGAAAAGGGTGCTGTTAGGTCAAAGGGCCAAAGGCTACACATTTCATATACATTATAATGTTGTGCACCTTATTCTTCAATTCTTTATTTCCTATATGACAGCAGCGGTGCAAGGTATTGCATGAAGAAGGCAATAGATGATATTGATAGGCACCTCAAAAGAGGTTCACAGGATTAGAATCCCGCAGCCACAGCGTAAGCTGCTCTCCTAATAACAAATATCGATGCTAACCCTAATTTATGACTGCATATTAATAAAAAGCTAATAACTTGGGGCCTAACTCGCCCAAGTAATTAACTTACTTGGAGCCCACTATTATTCTAACCCTAACTAAGGCCCAATACTAATACTTAAGAAACAGAATAGATAAAATATAAAATAAGTACTGCTCCAGAACATATCAACTCTATCAGATATATTCTCTTCATCTGTTTTAAGAATCACTGCATGGGTGTTGTCTTGATCGACTTCACTTTATAAAAAGAAAGATCACCACAAATATACCTGTACTGAAATGGAAAAGGCAAAACAGAATCAAGAAAAGCAATTAAAACAAAGAAGAATAGTTGTCTCAGTAAAAAAATCATGCACATCAAGTTGCCGCTAATTCAAACAATAATTTCCCTAATCTAGGCTAATGATTTTCACTAAATCCTATGGGACGAGAGTCAGATTGGTCGAAAAAACCCTTAAATATATAAACAGCAATAAATCCACAAAATTTCATTTCATCCTTTATGCACACCGATTTTCTCAGTATATGCCACAAATAATGTGGGGAAAGTCCCAAAAGGCAGAAAAGCATATCCTAGAATTGAGGGTTCAAAACTTCATATTGAACTTCCAAACAATCACAGTTTAAGAATCAGCGGGCAGTAGACATGTATACCGTTAGAAATCTTGCAACGAGCAGCATGTGTAAAAGCATCAAATCTAATGTGACTCTTTTCAATGCGTATAAACTAAAATCTACACTCTTAAGTCTTACCATCATCAGTTTCCCAAAACCGAATAAGTCCATTTGATCCTGAACAAATGAAAGTTGAAAGGGAAAAAAGTTAAGTGTTGTATGTTTTCACTCATCCATGCACACCAAAATAAATTTAATCTTAACCTGTAATTATTCCTTTATCACTTGTAGAGTATTCCACAGAGAGAACTGGACCATCATGGCAAGCAAGAACAGCGTCACATGTTCCTTGAGAGACAGACCACACTCGGGCAGTCCAATCATCACTACCGGTGATTACAGTGTCTCCAACCATTCTGATAGACCTGTGCAGTCATTATGGAATGTTTAATCACCAGAACTCCATGTAGCATTATTTCTCAAAGGCCAAGAAATTTACCTAATCCATCTTGAATGACCTAAAAGTTTGTGCATCTGTCTTCCAGCCCTAATGTCCCAAATGTTTGCAACCCTTAAAATGAATGTGTGAAATGTCAGACAAGAAGACTAAGCAAGAAACAAGATAACCTACCAGATACTAGCAGAGGTCAAGACAGATATCTTTTTCTTTCAGATAAAACAAAAATCTAGACAAGGAGTTTAAGAAGCTTACCCGTCTCTGCCTCCAGCAGCCAAGATCCCGCTGGAGTCGTCATATTCCATGCACAGAACTGCACTTGAAAAACGGCCTACTGTTGCAACACAGGTATCTGTCCTCACATCCCACATCTTCACAGTGCCATCATGTGCAGCCGTGAGGACACGCTCACCAGATAGCATCCTTACAATGCTGACCTGAAAAAAAGCATGACAAGCAAGGTGTTATTGATGACTTTGATAATAATGCAATGAAATAATAAGCATAGAAATCAGAAAGAAATGTAGTGAATACAACCCTGAATGTGAAAATTGACTATGGATCCTCGCAAGACGAAAATAAAGGATTTGACAGCAGCCATCGGCTGAAGTACTTTTACAGATTTTAATAGTAAAATACAATCCCACATTGGACAACCAAACCCAGATGTATCAAGAAAAAACTTCATCAAGCAGCATACAGCAATGAAGAACAGACACAAGTTGGCATGCCTTTCGAAATCTCTGTGAAATCAAAATAAAAATAGCACGCACTATAGAAATTCAGCAACTTAACAAATGACTATTTTATTGAATAGCTAGATCAAGGTGAATGGCAAGAATAAAATATTTTTGCACAATGAGGACAGCTGTAAAATACTAAATGACACGCCATATTTGTTACTGTCTCTTTTCACGAGCAGTGCAAGGCATTATGGACTGTTCGGAATGCATGTTTTTGAATAGCATTCTTCAACAACTAGTATGGCATTATTTGAGTAGATCCGCTCTCAAGCCTCACGATATGCTCCAAATAATTGCCTTACGGATAGAAAAAAAATAAATAAAACAACCAACCTAACGTACAAGTAGGATCAACAATAGCCCGATGATGGATCAGATTTCAAATCATTGTTCATAACTCTGAGGATGATAAACTTATCTACATGAAAGTATGGTCAGACAATAAATTTAGATTTTATGCCAAAGGTTTTGTAAAGGGTTTTGAAGCACTGAACAAGTAGATAATTTAATGAGTAGAAGTGTTTGGATATAATAAAATCCTGGAGTATTGAACATGTTAATAATCGTTGTTCTTCTAATTTTAGTTGATATGATAGATGTAATAATCTGTTTATCAATTGTGTCACTACGAGTGCAATCTGTATCCCTAAAAAAAGTGACCGAATCCAAATAATTCTGATAAAACAATAGTCATATTTCAAAAATAAGTTAAGATTTCTTACTTTTGTACGAAGTACGAACAACTTATAATTTACGCATCGGTTTATTTATTTATTTTAAACAATGGTCGTGTGAAAATTTAAAGCAAGGTATCATTTCATTGGATATTCCATCTTCACATTTTCCAGAGAAGTATATAATAGGAGCAGAAGATGATGAATTGATTTGGGCTCATGAGCTTTACAAAGCCAATAAAGACTTATTCCCTCAGATTCAAATTAAAGCTTGGCGTACATAAAAAAACTTGTGCACAATTGAAAGATAGGTAATTTATACCCTACCCCTTGGGTAATACCTCCACACTCACATGGGGTAGAATAAAATATTCTAATTTTAATACCCATGTGAGTGTGAAGTTATTACCCAAGGGGGTAGGGTATACATCTTGTGAGAATTGAGAATTTTGGATCTATAATTCGTGAAAGAGTTTTGCAACAAAAGCAACTTGAGAGCTATGAAAATACTTGAATGAAGTTTCAACATCAAGAGGAGTAATTTTCTGCAACAGAAGTGATCTCCGAAATCGTGAAAATATATACTTTCATGTATAGGACTAGAGTTTCATTTCAATTGAAAAATGCTACAGTAGTTCACTTATTTCCCGAGCTAACATTTTATATCCTAAAGTATTGACATCTAATTTGGTAACAACTGTAAAGTAAGTTTTTCATAATATTTTTCATACTTCCAAGTACATTGAACACCATATATATATGTGTGTGTGTGTGTGTGTACACACACAAACCAACAAATTTATATTTCAGGCAGCATAAGATTAATGGTCCAGACAAACCTGTGCATCGTGGCCCTTTAGCTCTTCTAAAAGCTGAGTGGTCTGTTTATCCCACACAAGCACAGACTGATCGTCTGAACCAGATACCACTTTCCCTCTATCAGAGCTTATGGCTCGTATGGTTCTGAAGATAGAATAATAATAATAAGATATAATCTTTATACAGTATAAGATGACCTCCCTAGGAAAGTTTTTGCATCATGCATATGAAGATCATTTATCCCAGCCCATATGACAAACACAGGAAAAAAATTGGACAGTGAAGTGATGGAAAGACATGTCCCAGATACCTAGTGTGTCCCTTCAAGGTTGCCCTGAGCTCAGAACCACGAAGACTAGGGTCCCATATCTTTACCTGCATTTTTCATATACATGGGATGAGTTTCGATGTGTCATGAGAATTTCAACTGTATGAGAGGTTTACATAATTAAGCATTTGAGCATTGCCAGAGTGACATCACGTGCTCATTGTGATTGTCACAACAGGGGTATCTACCCATGAGACAACTTAAAAACTCCGCAACCAGGGTTATCATACCTGCATGTTTGAATCATTCATTTATAGTTCTAATATTTGTTTAAAGAGGTAAATTGTGGGATGCAGAGCTTTTGGCTTTCATAGATGAAATATTATTATGCATGTAAAGAATAGCAAGAGTAGATTGCCTAATGAAGTCATGCTTCACCGAAGCAATTAAGAAACTTCAAACTACAGTATTTTCATCTTACAGTGCAGTCTGTGCTTCCACTGATAAAGAACCCAGCATCTTCACGGTCACCAACTAGGTCCCAGACTTCTCTTTTTGTAACACAATGTAAAGCAGTGACTGCACCACTATGACCTCTTAGCATGCGTAAGCTGGTCTGCACCTTCTTCTGCCCTGCTGCCGGTACATCTAGCTTGTTAAGAGATCCATTCTCATTTGTAGCTGAATCAAAAAATATTCATCATGATCTTAAAACAACAACAAGGTTAGTATGAGTTGCTAGTTGCCACATTCTACAGAGGCGAAATATACCTGAATTTCCACCATCAGAGGTCCACTTACGGACACGACTAAAAGAACTGGCCCTATCTCGACTAAACATGCTCTGAACCCAGCTTCGTCCATCACCAGATGCCTCTGATGATTGCTCAGTGCTGTCTCCAGCATCTTGTGGACGTGGAGAAGGCAGACCAAATGAGGATACAGATTGAGTTTTTCCAGCATAGATTCCCCAGTATCCACTCCAAATTTGTCGAATATGTGACAGGAATCCCCTTATCTTAATCTGATACAGCATATAAACATCAGATGTAACAGACCCAAAGTATACAAGATAGAGGAATATTATGGGAGCAGAATCACATTATAAAACACAGATCCAGGAGCTTATAAAAACCGCATTCCAGGTGTTTGTACTTGATATGCAAGTGCATCAAGACAAGGATATGGCTTCAGGACTCAAAGATGGGAGCTTGCTCAAAGTACCCTGATATTCTTTTTTTTTAGAGATAAAGTACCATAATATTAAATATTTAAATGTGTTTAAACAGGCACACATATATAAGACTATTGAGGCCAATATATGATCACAGATGTATTACCTAAAGTTAACAATTATTAAAATGCTCAAACCAAGGCATTTAAGCACTAATCATGCCCAAAGTAAAGGCCAAGTAGTTGATCTTATTAAGGGCAGGTATCATGCCAGCCAGAGAGAAAGCAATCAACAGAAGAAAACAGGAAAACTGACAAGAGCTGAAGATACATAAATCATAAGAAAGTTCAAGAAGAACACTGAAAAGAAAGAGAACCAGCTATTCAGACATAGCCACAACATGCTTTATAGAAGTATCATAGTTGAGGGGGAGTTTGCGTGTAGAACTTCATTAGGTTAGTTTCCATAATCCATATCAAGTGCAATGATTCTTTCAATTTTTATAAATATGGTTTTCAGATTCAGTCTTCCAAGTACAATTTATTAAAGTCACTCTCAAAGAATAGAAATATTGATGTAAATAGTTTCCTAATTGCATAGGCTAAAGAAGATATGTTCAAAAGAAAAGTTAGTGAGAGCATAATGCAAACAGATTGTATGACTAATAATCGTAGAAGCAGGTTAAAAATTTCAGCCGTTTTTATCAGCCCCTCCCAATAGTGATGCGTTCAATGCCTCAAACCAATGCATCTTATTTTCTTTACTTGGCTACCTTTTTTAACACCCTCACAGATCCCAGGGTTTGCATAGGTAATAGGGAGGAATATATTACTCTTATTTCCGTTTAATATCAAGCTAAAAAAATTTCTTTCGAGGGCCTTTTTACTGTCAAAATGAGCCAAATTTTTTTATCAAGTTGAATTCAAGCTCTGGTTCTCTCGTGGTGCATAAGAGCATCCTCTAATGTAGCTTTGCTCTCATTTTAAGTTTATGTTCAATATTTACGAAGCATAGAAGGCATGAGAGCTGAGTTTTAAACTGTGATAAGAGAGGTACTTAATGTGAGGTACTTAATGCTTCTAGCTTAATTTGAGGAAATTAGATACTTATTGTGTCCTGGAATTAGCATGAAGAATGAACTCAAAAATAGCAGGTTTACTTTGATGAGCCTTCCCATAAGTGTGGAATCAAGAGAGAGCAATTTGACATATCCATCTCGAAAAAAATTGAGATGTAGAGTGTTAGAGAAAAGGTAACCGAGCTCCACCACAGAGGTGCAAGTGAGATAAAGTTTAATTGCTGTTGCCTAGTGAACCCGCACCACCAGTGTGCCCATTGAGTGTTTTCTGAGAAAATCAGCATAAATTCCAATATATTATCAATTGATTTAATTATTATTAACCACTTCTTAGAAACATTTAAAGTTAGGAATTAAAGCACGCTCAACCATAGTTTTCAAATTGGAAATAAATAAATGAATAGTAGAGCGGCACACATTTGGCCTCATATTCTAAAATTAAATTATTAATAAAATTTATGATAAAAATAACAATACTGAGTGTGAATTATAACTTGATGATTATTGTGCTTTTTCTCTACTAGAACTATTTTTCACAAATAAAAGTTATATATATGTGTATAGAATCTTGAGTTGGCCAGGAGCATTGACAGCTCCAAATCATGTAGTCTCTTGACAGCAAAGGGACATAAAAATATGGAGGAAAAACACGAACCCCTGAACCCGTGAGCAAACGCAGCAGTTACTATATGGCATTTCACAAGTACAAATAATGCAACTCACAATGTGCTTGTATCCGATGTTGTTCTTTCCTGCTATTGTTTCAATCATGTACCATGTATCAGTTTCAGAAAGTCCCAAACCAGCCTTCACCACAGAAAGAAGACAGAATTAGCACTTAAGAGTGTGAACTTAAGGTGAGATAATAGAATGAGATATGTATCAAGAACAGATGAAAGAAATACCATATGTGTAGCTAAAACGATTAATTGCATTGTCACCAACATTGCATAATTGGTTGACCTAAGATAACAACAACAAAGAAAGAACTGATCAGTACATGCCTTTCATTTTCTGTGTTATGTTCTTGACTGTTTCCTTGCTACTCTTCATATATAAACAGAAAAGAAGTGTCCACTTTATTATTTGAGACAAGAAAGAGTTTCAAAATGACAGTATCCTTACTTGCTAGAAAAGCGGTCAAGCAGATCATCAAAGTAGGCTTCCCAAAAGCTGCAATATAGAGAGAACCATCAAGAACTTAGTTTACATATAAATTCACATTACTTAAAGAAAAACATTAGAAGTGAATCATTTATTTTATAAATTAGCTCGTTGCATTCTAATCTTCCTTTTTTTATAGAAACAGAAGTAGCAAGATATTTCTTCATGGTGAAGTTCAATATCTTATCTTCAAATATTATCTGACATGAAAGATCTTATGTAGACTAACTATTTAGAAATTTGACAGGCATTGAAGTACAGTTATCAGGGAGAACAAATCAGCATCATATATTTAGGTTCAATGATATGCTGAGACCTTGAAGTGTATACTTATAGCTTGGCTCAAGTGTAATGGCAGTATATAACAACCATGACCAGGAAGTCCAGCATCCAATAAATGACCCAGATCCCAGACACAAAACTGGAAGTCTGAACATGACACCTAAAAGAAGTAGCTACCATGTGGTCATATTTACAGTAAAATATGTCTTTCATCAATTAACTTAAACTAGCTAAAATAACCAATAATTAACAAGGTGTTAATTTGATTCATCAACTGTTTCCCGAGCAGAGACCATAACTGAAGCCATAACCAAGAATGGCATTCACCAAATTATCTTTGAAAGAACTCTAATCTTCTTCTCACAATCATTTTGTTAGGATGCATGACACATATTTCTAAAAATTCTCCTTTCTTTTAGCAAAGTCGCTCAAGTCGACCTGTCCTCTTTTGCTATTTATTAGAACATTTTTAGAAAAATTTTATTTTTTTCTAACGTCCTAATAAATCTTTATTGTCTTTTGTCCTTTATACGAGTTTACCAATTAAAAAATAAGGTTTTCGCGGGCGAATATTTACTCTTGCAATCTCTATTTGAGTCTTCTTTATATAAGGGGAAGATCCGCGGGATTCACTCCCTATTCTTCTGCCCGATTCGAAGGAGTTCAAGCAAAGCAATCATCGCAGTAGGGCAACCGGGGCGGGAAGAGCAGACATGGCGCAGGCAGAGTCAGAAGCCCATTCATGGTCTATCAACGAGAGGAAGTACTTAGCAGCAATCGCGGGAACTCCCCTCTTTGGTTTATGAATGAATATTCTTATTCAAGAAAGACAATGGAACAACCTTTCAATGAGAGTTTTATCCCACTGATTTTGTGCCGAACCTGGTAAACGAACAAATAGGTGGTCTTTCTGGCAATGTGAAACAAAAGTATTTCCCTTGCATCTCGGTTACTTTTACTTTTTCGTTATTTCGTAATTCCAGTTCTTCCTTCTTGTTCCTAGGGCGGGTTGGGACAACTAAGATATTATCAGTGAGGGATAGGTAGCAAAAAAGCTACAGGACTTATTTCTCATCGTTCTCCTTTCCTTAGCATAAGCCCTCAAGTCAACATTTCCTATATCTGATGTTTCCTAATAAGCTTATTATTCTGATCTTAGACTTTTGATAAGTTAATTATCATTAACGAATCTTAACTTCCTTTTATCCATGGTTGATGAATCCTCGGACATCTCCTTCTGTGCTCAATATCATGCAGTTTTTGTTGATTGTTAATTGGATTCTCATAATTCATATTCACTGATCCAATTTTGAATCAGACATGCAAGGTGCTACTCCCCATTTTCTACTGAACAACTAATATGCTTCGAAACAGGAGAATGATCAATTATGATCAATAGACCAAATTAAGCAAGCAGCATACACAGTGAAAGACCAGATATTACAATTTACAAATAATATGAAGATGAAATACCCAAGCTTATACGGGAAGAGATGCATACCGTAACTCATCCCATATGGAAAGAGAGCGAAGGTGCCGCTGAACATGATCTGGGACATTGTTAACATCCCTCTTGTACATTTCAGCAGAAACCTCAAGGGCATCTCTGATAGTTGTCAGGTCATTCCTAGTTGTAGCACGAGTGATGGCTGTTTTGAGCTGTATTAATACCAAAGAAATTACTTCAGGTTTATACACGACTTACAGATGTCTTCCAAATGAAGCAATAAATCTATATCAAATAACAAAATAGAGACAAAAATGAAAAGATACAATTTCCTCACCCAAATTCATTTACTACAGGGAAGTAATATTATCATGTTAATCGTAGTAGTACTCCTGCCATGCAGGGATTTAATGTATATATAGCATGACAAATATTTAGTTAAAAGATAATTTTTGTTCCAATTAATGATTTATGTTTTATTTCATAAAACCAACAAAAGGAAAATTTATTTCTATATGCATGTGTACACTCGTATGTTGTGTATGTTTGTGTATATATTCTATACATTTTATATGCATGTCCAGATTTATAACTCATTTTCATAGATTATTTGATTAAATGTTCAAGTATGGATAAATTTTATAATCATAATTTTATAGGATTCCTAACACTATTAATTGAGTTACCCAAATGTATTATCAATTGTTGTATCAATTGTGTGTGAAAATGAAAAATAAACATGCATGAAGAGAATATTATATACTAACATGTTATAAATTTCAATATAGTCAAAGGAATAAAAAACCAAAAATAAGTATTGCATAAAATTGAGAGGTGCTGAGGCAGTAGACTGTGATCCACTACTTAGTTATAACTTATAAATTTATAGTTGATTAAAACGTATTTTATGTGCATGTTGAGTTGAATTAGAGTGAAACTTATGTTTAAAAATGTGGAATTTCAAGTTATATAGCTAGAGTTTCACTAATTTGATTTCATTTATGTTTTCCTCGTTCTCTCGAGTCTTTTTATGTTTTTTTGCAAGAATAATGAAAAACTTATATGGCCAATTAAACTACTCCATGTCGAAGAGGAGGTCGTTAGGAATCCATAGCAAAAAGCAGTTCGAGAATCGAATGAGCGAAAACCGCGAAGTCGCACAAAGAAGTCAAAGAAGTGAACCGGTCAAAGTGCAAGGAGGACCGGTGGCCCAATGGGCCGCTGTGAACCACCTCTGGACTGCCGGCTGGGACAGAGAGGACGGCGACCTGGGCCGGCAGCCCACCAAGCCGCCGGTTGGCCGCTCCTCTACACTTGAACTCGAACCAAACTCGTTCAAAACTCGTTTTTTATGTATTTAACCCCTAATTCTCCCCATTTTTGGGTATCTTTTCATACTTTAACATACCTAGAACCCTAAATTAGATTTACACTTTCTACTTTAGTATTTTCAAGATCTGAAGAGCATTACTTGGTGAATTTGAAATTCAAGACCATATTCTTCTTCCTTATTGAATTCTCTATCTTTTGATTATGTTTTCATCAATTTCTTATGATTTAATTTCATTAATCATGTCTAGCTAATTTTTCTTGTGATTCCAATTATATGTAGATTAGGATTAGGTGATGGGTTTAGGCTTTAATTGTGAATTTACCTTCTAATTTCATGTTCATTTCTCTTGGTGCCATGTTTTATTGTGTAATTATGCTTGATCACCATAGTTGCATATCAAGTGTTTGATCTAATGTTTAGGAGGCTTAGATTAAATGCTATGAAACAAGAGATTTGCATGCTAGAGATAGTAAAGCTAAAGAACTCAATGTGTTATTGGGAGTTAATGAATTGTTTGATATCTTAGTAGGAATTAGGCCTTTCATTAATCTACTTGATTTCATTGCAATGAGAGTTGAGTGTATCATAGTTAGGAGGTTTCCCACATGAAGTTAGATTAAAATGGTTAGTTCAAGTTAGAGTCCTAATCGCCCATCACTTAAGCCTAATCAAAGTATAGTTGGAATCACCCTTATCTATTATTGAAGTTATATCATTTAATACTTGTTGCTTGTTTAGTTGAGTTCTAAGTTTGTTAATTACTTTTCATTTTTCATTAGTTAATCAAAAACACAAAAACATGCTAGTTGGTAGTTTGGATAGTGATTAGGTAGCTAGATTACTACTTGAATCTCATACGTTCTAACATTCCTTGTGGGTTCGACTCGATTGTAATACATCGATTATCATTACTCTCTCTCTACCTTTAAAAAGTAGAGCGACCAATAGTATGTCAAATAGATTATTAAAAAAATACATATAAAAAAAACACAAACATTGAGAAAAATTAGTTAGTAAAAATTACTGTAATATTTATACTTGAAATTTAATTAATTTGTTGAACTTTAAAGAATAAAAATGAGTTTTCATAGGAATAAATGAATTAAAGAATTGCATAGAAAATGGCATAATAGTATAATACATTTTGAAATATGTATAACTTAAATAAAGAAAAATAACAATAAGGCTTAAATTAAATATCAAGGCAAACTACACTATTCTACTTTAGTATATTATAATATTACTAACTTCTAATGTATTATAATATGATCTCCACCAACAAACTATACTAAGATTTATTATACTACCTCCGTCCACAATCTTTAGACAGAGTTGACTTTCTAGCTGGATTTGGGGCTTTGTAAATTGTAATAATAGATTTTAATATGGATTTTTGGAGTTTAGTTTTTTTTACAAAATACTACGAGTGTTTGAAATATTTGAGGTCTGAAAACCACCAAGAGGCCCAAAATTTCATGATCTCCAAAGCTCATCAACTCCCTCAAATTCAAATAATATTCTCCTATTCCGCACAAACAATAAAGACCAACATAAGGCATAGCACAATCACTCCCCATGAAAATTTGATCCTCTTACTAATGAAGTATACAAGTATAATAGAAAACATGCAGAATATATGTAATATGTAATGAAAGCAAAATATAAAATTACTTTGATATATTATGATCTCACTAACCCAACAAAAGAGATTACATCTAATGCAATTCAATCATCTATCAAGATGAAAATCCTTACATTTCTTTTATTTAATTTCATATCCCCAAAAACCCCATTATTGTAGAGGTTTCCATATAAAAAGATCATGCAAAGAATTTCTAAGGCATCATTAAATGATGATTTTCTAATCATTTCCTGAAGGAAATCATTATTTAAGGATTTCAATATTAGGTAAGCTCCCTTTCTTGTTATGTTATATAAACAAGAAACAACATCATCACCCATGCATCATGCACAAAATATGAAGGATAATGATGACTCCAGCTAGTACAGGAAACATAATGAAGTTGATAATGATGAACTAGCTTTAAGAATTATAGAATAATAAAGCCAAGTCAACATACCAGTTCTTTCACTGCAATAAACTGCTCTTCCGTCAACTGGCAGGTCCATCCCTTTATTTGTGGGTGGGGTAGGTATTAGGGTCAGGAGACAAGAGTCATAACACAACAGCAAACATTACTTAATTTTTTGAGATTAAATGTACCGAATGAATGTGCTCTCTTATGCATTCAACAAATCCGCTACCACCAATTCCCTCGGCATCGGACTCAATTAAAGCTGGTAAAAATAAACAAATTACATGTGTTATCCAACAGGGACAAGATATAACGAATACAGATCCTAAAGAAAGTTAGTAAATTTGGTCCAGACACTAAAGCATACCAAGTATGGTTCCATACTCAAATGATGAAAGAGGATCATCAGTCGCTCCCAGTTTCAGAAGCCGTAGCCATAACCCCTGTCCAAACGAACCAAAATGTTGTAGTTCTTATACAGACAAAATCAGAATAAACATTCTGCTTTAGTGAAGGAAAATGATAAAAGCAGAATATCTAGTTCCCAGTTGGAACTATTGAATGATGATAATAAATCCAGGCTAGGTATATTAGAAGAAAGAAGTATATGAAATTCTAAATGACCCAGGAGACCTGAAGAGTCCCCGACACTTGAACTAAACAACTAATATATCCTAAAGGCTTACCTGTAACCGTAAAACCTTCCCATTGCTCATCGAAAGAAAGATCAAAAGTAATAAGTGAAAGGGTAAATGGGGGTGGGTAAATAGTAACTTTTCTCAACAAAAGGTTAATTGTAGCCACTATCTTAAAAACATATTAATTGTAACCACTTGCTATTGGAATGAACACTTTTTACCCTCATTTTTATAATTTTTATTTTTTGCACATATTTTTGAAACAACATTAATAATTTAAACTTTTCCACCACCTTAAATCCATTCTCTTCCCTGTAGTGTGTTTTGCCTTAGAGTAGGTATTTTTCCGAACGTCTCCACCACCCAATCTCAGAGCCCAGGTTTTCCAAACGCAACTCCTCCACCATGCATTACTTTCACGCAACTCCTCCATCGTGCGTTAATTGTAAACTTAATTTTAGAGGTATTTTTGTCCGAAGGTTGAAAATTGGCTACAATTAATATAATTTAAGAAGGTGATTACTATTAATATTTACTAAGATAAGTGATCAGTTTAATATTTTTATCTAGGGAGGTGTTTTCTTTGATGGAAAATGAGGGAAAATAAATACTTTCCCTCATTTTCCTTTGTTCTCTATAATAGATAGTTTCCCCCGAGCAAAATGAAAAATTTTCCTTTGATCATTTTCACTCCAATTCATGATAATATTTCTCCACCATTTGGAGAGAATATTTTCCACCTTAGAGAACATAGGATAATAGAAGTGGGGGACTACATATGGGATTAAAAAAATCATGGTTTTTGTATCCCTACATTTTTTTTTTTTTCCATCTAAGAGAACACACCCTAAGGGGGCGTTTACTTTGCAGGATAAGGGTAGTTTGACTAATTTTATCTAACATAATCACATGTTTACTTTATAGGATTGCAAATGAATGTTATCCAAAGCCACAGTTAGGCCCTCACATTTTGCATAGATTTGGGACTAATTATGGATATAACTCTCACCCAAACACATGGGATTACTTAATCATATCACATCTCATATGTTATCCCAAATTTGTCAATCCTTAAATCAGTCTCATCCCTCAGTCAAAGTAAACATCCCCCGTGAAAATGTTACCAAAGGGATAAGGGATAAAGGAATGCAAACCAAAAGAAAGGACAGAATAAACTAGAGGGACTACATCATAAACCTCATCAAGGGATTCCTCTGGAATTTCAAAAATGACTCATATTAATTTATTGAGAAAAATCTGCTACATTTGGGTATACCATATAATGGCTTACTATGAAAGATAAAACTTACTGTATTGTAAGACACATACTTCTACCAGAAAATAACCAATCAATGAAAATATACCAACACAACAATCTTCATGTGGAGGAGAGCAGAACCAAACAAAAAAAACATTGTACCTGTAGTTTCACTTTAATGTCTAGGACCATGCGTTCCCTTTCAGCCTGTGAATTTTTATCAGACATAAGTAACTATATATGACTGCTCATTGAACCACATAAGCTACAAATACTCACAGCTCTCTCCCTCGGACTTAAGCTCTCAGGCTTAGAATCTTTACCAGCACGGGGTGAAGGAGAACTACACAAAGATTAAGGACAAAGTTAAGTCTGAAAGAGCAGAAAATAAGTCCAGTGAGAGCACAGAAGATTCCTTTTTCATATGTTATACCTCACTGCATATTTTCCAGGATATTCAACAGCTCCACTTGCTGCCGCTAAAATCTGCTTCCTCTTTTCTTCCTGCTCTTCTGTTCTAATATTTGCAGGAAACATGTCATAGTGATACTGGGCACCTGATCCTGCAGAAGATAAAGCAAAAACACAGTTGAATTACACCGCATATCTAGCACCGTCCAATACAAATGATTGTTGAAAATTACCAGGAATCCCCAATCCCGGGTCAGAAATAGTGACGATATCAGGCTCTGCTGAAACCGAGGGAAGGATTGAAGAAGGATTCTGTCCCCTGCCAATAGCATCTTGTAACTTATCAAGAAGGTTGTTTCCATTTCCTTCAGAACCGAGACCCCTCTCCAAATAATCTAAGAAACCTTGGGTATCTAAGAACTGGCTGATCTGTTGAAGTTGCACATTCAACATAAATCCTGAGGTCTTGTCTTTGAAGACAAGAACACAGAAGTTGTAACAAACTACTAATTACAACTCACTGAAAATAGAATAAATCGCTCACCATAGGATCAGGTGGCTGGTTTCTTGACCTGGACCGCTTCTTCAGAAAAGCCTGGCTGTTGAAGATATGAGTTGCAGTGTTTTCCTGCCATTATAGATCAGTTAATATCTTCACCGAGATTACTAATCATTAAACCAGGAAAGGAAATTAGGTAAACTCCGTACAATAAAATTGCGATAGCCACCTAAAATTGATCCAAAGAACTTCAAGAATATAAACCTGCAAGAACCACAATACGTTAAAGGGATGAGAGTGCCATCATGTAGCACAGATTTCTCTAGCCATAGGCTACTCAACTGTGATAAAGAGTGCGGACTACAAATTGGAAGATTATATAAAGTAAAGGTTGTAAACAATACCAAGTCGCATAATCTACATAAAATTTCAGATTTAAATACAACGTAGCATTCATTGCATTCTTATATTTTATTGCAATATGCAAAATTAGACTAATTGGATCTCTACTAAGAAAGTGGCTTTGAGCACTAGATTATGCACCGACCTACCATACATTGTACTCCGATAATCATCCTACGTTATGCAGATTCACACCAAATGGATCCCAAGATCTCCAGACTGATCTTACATGTAGATCAATTTCAAAGTCATATCTCAAACAAGGCACAAAAACATACCCCAACATGTTGCTACTGAATACCAGTGTAAACAAATTAGCTGAAATGAAATCATGATTCATGAAGATTCTAATAATACAACATTGGCGAGTGCAAGTCCTCAGTAATTGGCGACTAAAGATAAAAACATTAGACTAATTAAGCAAATGAAGTGTGTAATATGAATTCATTGCCAGATCAACAGTTCAATTAGGATGACCAGATCAACAATTCAATAATTATAATTATTACGTAAAAGTTTAGACTGGGTCACAGCATTACCTAAGATGGAGATCATGATCCTCCCCCCAAGGCCTGCTATCACCTCTAGAGCATTGCTCAGAGAACAAACCGTACTTCATCTGGTCTATGCCAACAACATTAGGATATAATAGCTTCAAAATCTCACCGCGCAAAGAACTATGCTCCGGCTCAGGTATGGGAGGTATTTCCTCAGTCGTGGTGATGAGATTATGCTCAAGGTCGACTACTACTACCTGCATGAATTCCACAAAAAGTGGGAGGTTTTATCAGATATTTCATAGGATCAGCAGTCAATGCATCAGCGTAGCATACAAAAAGTTTTAATTAGAGAGCACAAGTTCGTTGTATACATCATCAACAAGTAATCTCTTTGGGATGAATGACAATAATGAGGTACGAATATGAATGACAAGCTTGGCAAACTATAAGAATATTACGAAAAGATTTAAAACATAGAAACACGAAAAGAAAAAAATTGTTGAAGATTTAATCAGAAACTTGATAGTTTGAAATTTGAGGTAAGATATAATGACAAAAATTAAGAACTGAGGTTATAAATAGATAGTGAAAAGTGGGATAACTGTAATATTCATGAACTTTCGACGATTTCTGGTTTTGATTATGAGCTTTAAGATCTGAATTCAAATGCACAACTTTTCAATTTTTCCTGATTTTGTACACGAAAACGAAAAATTTGAAGCTGATGTGGCAAATTAAATCAGATGTGGCAATCAAAACGATCAAAACAAAGTTGTTTTGATTAATAAAGAAAGAAGAGAACTCAAGAAAGAAGAGATGTGAGGTGTGGCACATGCAGAAAGTCCGGAGAAAGAAGGCTTCCAAATTGTTGCATTCGACTTCGACTACCAAGTCTGTGAGATATAATTGTTATGATTCACATTCTACAGTCACAACACACCTAATCTCCCAAATACTTTCTCAAGAAAATACAATGAAGCAAGTATATTAACACTGTTAGAGAGAAGAATGTACAACCCCCCCCCCCCAAGAAATAAGTATGTATGTATGTATGTAGATAGATAGATAGATAGAAATGCTCCACCACCTACCATTGGGACACTTAATGTACCCACCATTGATGTGGTAGTGCCACATCGGCAATTTTTCCAGTTAGGGTTTAGTTTTTTTAGATAGGGTGGTTTAGTTTTTTTTAGTAGGGTCTAATTAATTTTTGGCATGATTTTTATTAACTTCTTTATTTATATCATTGTCACGTCATCTGTGAGCACATTAACTGTGCCCACAGTGGGCATTGAAGCATTGCTCTATATTTATATTGAAAAACATATAAACTGGAGTTAAATTAGTCCATATTTCCTTAATGATGAAAATTATTACAGATGTATTACAATTCAAAGCTCTGAATAGTTTCTAGAGCTCAAAACCACCCTTAGCATGCTTTTGTTGGGTTTTTCCTCTCAGTTTCACTTTCACATCAGCAGAGGATTTTAATTGCTTATTTAAAATTTAATCTGGACAGAATACTTTATTTGAAGAAAAAAGATGAAAGATACTCAATGATTCCCCAAGTGATAACTTTATCAGCATATCAACTATCAAATGGAATTAGGACCCAACAGTTGGATCAGACAAATTGAATTCAATAAAAAAATTGTGTATTATAGATTTTTAAGGTACGTCTTGTGTAAAATTGAAAATAATTAATTCTTAACACACCATGATAACTCAAGAGAGCACATGCAGGAAAAAAGCAAGGAAATACTAGTGGCCTACGAACTTAGAAAACGCTAGTAAAATGATGGAAGAAATTGAGCATGTACTGTAGAGTCATTTTGTATTTAAATTCAAGAAAGCCATGAATGAACTTACACCATCCATAACAAGTCCAGAAGTGTCAACACCTGAATGAAGACCCATCATGTATGGTGTGGGAGCATCGATATAGTCAACTCCACTGAAAAATAGTAACGGAATGTAGACATGCTTCAGCACAACAAACATAAAGTGATCAGAATACCTTCGCACAAAATATTTCAAGAATAGTAATCTTGAGTATAAGGAACTACACTGTTTTTTACTAGAGCAATTAATTTCTTATCAAAAGCCATAATGAAAACTCACCTGCCATCGAAATGGATATATTAAATAGCATATGGCCTCCGATACAAGAGTTAAAAGAGAATATCTGCATACGTTAGTTAAATAGAAGAGTTAGTTTATACAAAGAACTGACAATATAAGGATAATTTCTCAACAGAAGTTTGTTCTTTCACATTACATTGGATCATATTCTAGCTATTACGCTGTCTCTCGACGATATTTGAAATTATACATTCCCTTAAAAGTTAGTCCCAAAAGACATCATCTAGGCCAACAAAACCCATCTAATACCTCCCCAAAGTTTCATTCTTACCACAATGCCTCTTCGGTTCATAAACTCATAATAGCATAAGAAAGTTTATTGTGCAGATTATAATGTGCTGTAGACAAGCCTAAATAAGTAAAGAGCAAGAACTGACTCGAGATATCATACATGCATATGATGAGGTCGAAATTAATCAAAAAAAAGATTACACCAGTGTTCTTCTAGTTCACAGTCAAGTACAGAAGTGAAATCCATGACTCTGTCAATTTAATATGTCATGTTCAGGTTGCTACATTCCAGCATGAATAGAAACATGTGCAAATGTTGGGTTTGTTACTCTGAGGTCACTTCCCCAGTTTAGTTTGCAGCGATCACAAAACTAGACGTTAAAGTTAAACATGGCATGAGCTCTGCCTGCAGAACAATATCTTTGTCTCCCTTTGAATTTGTTCTAGAAATGTATAGACATCTTTGATACCATGCATTGGCAAGAGAAGTCGAACATAAACTTCTCTCTACTCGTCTACCTCACCCGGCCTATCCAGCAGCTATCCAGGTCTTCCTTACCTAATTTACCTAAACAGCCCAGAAGCTCATCCCAACTGCATAAAACAAACAAGTTGGGTGGATCTCGTTCCCAAACAAGAAGGCCTTCACAACCTCAAGCTAACTCAAATGAAGTAGCATGTTCAATTGAGCATAATTGAGCATCCTAGGTCCACTCCAGGCACAACAATGTTTCCTATAAATTTATTACATTTTTCCCTGGGAAGACATGAATATCAATTTAGGTTCTGGATTAGCTATTGGGACATGCCACACGAATTGGGAGACCATGTCAATGGAATATTCGGTTAGGGGGCAAGAGGTTTTCCTTCCCAGCAACACATCACCAAACCATCGCAAGTGTTGGGAAGCTAGTTAGCACAAAATAACAACTTTGGAAGATTACAGGCTTCTTTAAGTGGTTGATCTCTCAATGTTGCCCTTGCTATGTTCCTGCCATCAACTTCGATTGTGTTTATCAACAGCTATCCAATGATTTAATTAGACACTCGTACTCAGCTTTCGGGATTGATCAACGACGAGTGGTTGATCACCAGATTCCACTAAAGCTGGGTGTAGCTTGATATCATATAGGTATATCCATGCACAACACGATGATATAGAGCAATTGGTAATGAAGATGCAATAATCTAGTATTTTCTTTCTTTACTTTATATGTGAATGTTGCGGTGGTGGTATTGATGGATGGTGGAAGGAGTCATTCTAATGCATATCATATCACATTCTCAAACCGTCAATAAAAAGGAAGTACAGGGAGTCAAGGACCAATATCGTTATACATGCCATTCAGAAATTAAACTTGAAGAGTGAAGACCAATGCTAAGAACTAACATAAGTTACGGATAAAGGCCAAAGAAATTACTTGTCCGAGCGAAGCAAAATCCGTCTTTCAAGCAACACGGCTGTAAATAATTTGATGAGATTATCAACATCCAAACACTGGACTAGAGGCTGGAAGGATATCTGACATCAAGAAATATAATATTATTATCAACCAGAATTGTTGCATATTTACAAAAAAAACTTCCAATATTGCATACGTGTGTGTGTGTGTGTGTGTGTGTTTGTGAGAGAGAGAGACAGAGAGGAAGTGGCTGGCATACATTAACATGAGGAAACCCATCCTTTGGAGGAACCTCTAAAGCAAGAAGGCTATTTTCAATAGCAAACAACACTCGCTCCTTTCCAGGAGTAGGCAAAGGGACATTGGACACCAAATATGCTATAACATCCCAAAGTGGCTTGCTGAAATAGTTAGAAGCAGAGAACATCATGGACTTTCTAGAAAAAACTAGTATAGGCTCCAACAATCAAAATAATAGGAAAGGGATAAAAAGGTCCCTTATTCAAATGAAAACATGGCAGCTCAATCACAAGCTATATGTTGAATGGTTCTTTTTTTTTACCCCCTTTCCCCATTTCCATCAGCACACATCAAGGGTAAAGCGCAGAGACATTGATGATATCAAGCTTACATCATTCTACTTGCTATGGGCACATTTTAGTTCGCAATAGACTGTTGTGCTAATCCTATCTTCCAACATTCTTGTATTTCTGTGATAATTAGAAATTTGTATCTAAAATAGTCCAAAACAAGATATTAGGAGTTTGCCAGATCAAAGAGGTCAGAATTCAATCTCTTGATTATCATGGTATCTCACTGGAAAGGTAATATAAGATCCATCTATCTCTTTCTTCTTCATACATCAGTAGACTTAGATATACCAGTTAATTGTATACATTATACCCACTAAACTATCTACCCACAATCCTTTCGATAAAAACTATCAACCCACCAAATTATATTTCTGAATCATCATAATCTCAAAAGATTATTGCCAGACAACCACTCTAATGATACTTGCCCAGGCTAAACCAAAATATAAGATGAGCATGAACATGAACATGAACATGAACAACCAAACACTACTTACAAGAGAAAAGAAACAAAAATAAATAATAAATGCAAGGACTAAGTGCGGACTAACTAGCACAAATGTCAATAGTGAGCAGAGGCTCGCAGTGTCAGTCCTAAACTGATTGAACAGGTACTTTCATGTCTACAGCTCCATTCATCCAATTACTACAGGAATGAGCCTAATCCAGAATAGAATTAATACTTAGAAGCAAGAAGATAGAAGATAGAGAAATCACGTTTTTTAGCCTTCAAAGTCCCTAAACCACTGCCATAATCGTCAGAAATCGTAACGCAGTAGATCCATGTGAGTGTACCTGCTCCCGGAAGCCGAAAAGCATAGCAGAAAGATCTCCTCCAATGCATCGCGCAAAACCCCAAAGCTCGGGGCCCGCGACACGAAACAGATGCACTTATCAGCAAAGGAATTGGCAGGCAAACTGTACGCCTCCGCAATGTCCTCACACACGGGATCGCGAAAAGCAATGCACGTCACGTAAATCTTGGACCCATCGCCCTCAGTCAGCACAATGGGGTAGCTCCGGGGGAACGACGACGGTTCCTTCGAATCGAAGCCGGATGCGAAGAATTGGACACCCGCCGGCAACACGCAAGTTGGGAGCTGTGGCGGGGGAGGAGGATAGAGGGTGTGATTGGGCGGAGGGTACTGATCGAGAAGAGACGGCAAGTACATGTAAGTCGTGCCATGGTAGCCTCGGTTTCCGTCTACAGTTCGGATTTCCGGCCCGATTCCGCACACCACGAAGTATTCGAAGATTCGGGCCATAGGGTTTCCGGATGCTTAATCAATGAGAAAACATGAGCGATTTGGTTTACTGGAAGAAATGTGATGGAGCTGTGGAGAAATGATGCACACGGCTGTTCAGATTTCGGTTTAAAGTTCGGTTCTTTTTTTTTTTTTTTTTTTTTTTTTTTTTTTTTTTTTGGGTAAAATGCATCTAAATACACGAACTTTGTACGACATTCCGTTTAAATCTTCAACTTTTAATTTTTTTCTAAAATACACGAACTTTCAACCGCATTTAATTTTCTCTCTGATTACCTTTCCGGCCAAATCGAAACTTAGCTAGCATTCTACGTGGCCCTCACATAGTTTTTATGTTACGCATGTCCCCAAAAAACCTGCAAATAGAGAGAGAGGGCCGCCGACTTCAAGAAGGCCGAACCCCATCGCCAGCACCGACACCATCCTCGACTGGGTCTAGCTCGCCATTGCCGCCGTCCACATTGCCGCCATCAACAAATGCAACAGAATTTCAGGAGAAAAGTAAAAAGTGTAGAAAACAAAAACCTGCAAAGAGCTCTCATTTCATCCTTCAATCCACACTCAACCAGCCTCTCCCTCACCAATTCCATCAACCGCTTATTCTCTCTTCACTCTCTATTAACTGGAGACGCAGAATCGAGCAACCAATTCACGATTTCAATTAAAAAAAAAGTACACAAAGAGAGAGACCTTGATGTTGACGATCTCATGTAGCGTAGGCTCCTTGGGTCGAAGAGCGTCGTCGTCATCCCCCGCGTCTGGTGTCGGAGGCCGGTTTATGGAATGCCTTCTACTCCTATTATTCCATCAAAATCCAGAATTAAGAGGCTGAACAAAAATGAATGAGTTCGATTGATTGAAGGAAAGGCAGAGAAATTACATTTGGAAGGTTGACTAATGTTTGGCGATGAGAGTAGAGCAGTTCCAAGTTCCTAAGGAGAGGAGGCTAGGGCGGCGCGAGAGAGAGAGAGAAGCGGGGAAGAAGTGCGGTGCGAGAGAGAGAGAGAAGCGGGGAAGAAGTGGAGGATGAGATAGCGAGAGAGGGCTGGCCGGAGCTGACGAAAGGACGCCGTTTTGTTCGCCGGCCGGAAAATTAAAAGTCACACGCCCGGCTACCACATAATCGCCACATCAATTTCAATTTGGGGGAAAAGCCCAATTGTAGGATGATAGGATACGGCCCAGCTACTAGGCCCAAAGCACCGGTCCAATATAATCGGACCTCGGCAAATAAGCTTGGCCTAGGTGAGCTCGGCCCACTGAAAGGCCCAGAAGCCACTTCGGCCCAATCCAGAAGCGCAGCCCAAAAGCACATAAGCTCGGCCGACCCACGATCTCGAACGTGGCACCCCACGATCTCGGGCACACGACATCGGTCATAACCGCACCTGGGCACCTATAAATAGAGCCTCTAGGATAGATAAAAGGGACACTCTGTAACTAAAAAAAGTATTAATTCATTGAATCTTTTTTTCCTCCGTGGACGTAGATCTAACTAAAGATCGAACCACGTAACTCTTTGTGTTCGTATTTTTCTGTAAATCTTTCCGTCGTACAAACACTCTAAAATCCCCGATCGATCACTGGCGCCGTCTGTGGGAAATACAGAATTCTTTTCGTGAAATCGATCAACGTTGTTGAGTAAAGATACGATGGTGAAACCAACCCGCTCCGCCGCCACTGCTGCTGCTGCCAAGGCAAAGCAGAACCAAGCTGACCCGTCCACCAATCCACCTTACACACCGGCCAACGAGGAGGAGGCCGACGTAAGCCAAGCTCAGCAAGCTGTTTCCCAAGTCCGACGTGACCAGCAGCCCATAATCCACCAAACTCCTGAAGGCCACCAGGAGGATGTGTTACCAGGCCAGTCCAGTGATTCAACTAGTAGCGGTGAGCCAAGACAGGGCGGTCACCGACACAGAAACGCCGCGCTCCAACTCAAGCTTGGAGATGCACTTAAGGCGTACTTAGACCTCCATGAACAAGATTTCCTTAAGTTCGTCGATTAACATCGGCAACAGAGTCGAGATGGAGAAGACGGAACCGGACCATCACGACAACGGTCCCTGAGTCTCCAAATCGTCGGGGACAAAAATGTCAAACTTCCCCAAAGGCGACGTGGTTACAATCGTCGTGGGAACAGCGACCGCGCCTCACCTCGGCGTGGTTCGACGTCACCTTGTCGAAACGCCGGTCCACCCCGGCGTGACGAGGGTAACCACAGTCATGGGAGATTCACTGTTTACAGTCGAATCGCCACCCCTTTCACCAATAAAATACTCTATACTCCGCTCCCACCGACATATAGAGTACCGCCTATCAAACCCTACAATGGGTCGTGTGACCCCAACAACTTCTTGTCATAGTACCAATACAACATGCTGAACCAAGGGCTCTCCGAGGACATTTACATGTGTAAAGTCTTCCCCGAGATGTTGGTGGACAACGCCAGAAACTGGTTCGATAACCTGCCTCACTGCAGCATAGGGTCGTACGCCAACCTACTTGATGCCTTCGAACGTCATTTTTTTCCAGAAAGCCGAGGCTAAGATCAGTCCGGCCAAACTCCTTACACTAAGGTAAGGACGAGGAGAAACGATTAGCGACTTTCTGGCACGATATCACAATGAGAGCCTTAAAGTCGATTGGACGTCCTCATCTCGGCGTTCCAGAATGCCATCCAGTCCGGCATTCTCTTCAGAGAGCTCGTAAAGGAACGCCCCCAGACCTCCAAACAGCTATGGAGGATTGCTGACACGTTTGCCAAGGCGGACGAAGCCGATAGGCGGAAGAGGGCGGCGGACCGACCAGAAAATAATGACAAGAAGAAGAAAGAGGAGCGCGCCGACCATGGGCAAAGTCGACGAAGTGCTCTTGATAGGTTACAGCGGGGACCTCTTGAATCCCACCTTGGACCTCAGCCCAATCAGGATCGGAATCAGCTTACACAACTGACGAAGTCCATGGCCGAAATATACGAGCTTCATACGAACTTGTTCGAGAAGCCACCACCCTTGTCCCGAGGTGGATCGAAGCGACGATCCAAAGAAAAGTACTGCAAATTCCATGATGATTATGGTCATGACACCGAAGACTGCAGAGATCTCACCTCGGATATCGAACACCTGGTACGCGACGGTACCCTTGGGAGATACCAAAGTTACAACCAGCAAAAAGCCCGACCTCAAGGGAAGGGCAAGAGGAAAAAGAATAGGGGAGGAAACAACTGCGCCCCCCACCACGACAAGAAGTCGAGGCATGACGATGAGGACGAAGACGAAGACCAACCTCAATACGATGCAGTCATCAGTGCCATTACCGGGCTGCCTCAAGGCGCGATGAAGTCCTCATTGAAAGCCGAGCCTGAAGTCAACAGAGGGAAGAACCTTCCCAGAAAAGGTTCAAGAAGGACGAGGTCGTCACCTTTTCCGGCGATGACCAGTCCCCCATGCCGTACCCCATCAGGATGCCACCATAATCGAGGCCGTGGTAGCCAACAAGTTAGTCCATCGAATATTCATTGACAGTGGAGCCTCTGTGAGCGTGTTTTTCAAAGACTGCTTCGATAAGCTCGATATCGAAGAAGCACGTCTAAAGCCGGCACCCATCCCGCTGAGGAACTTCACACAACAAGAAACGATAACGGAGGGTATCATTTCACTTCCCGTGACTGTTGGGAAGAGCCCGCTATCTTCTACAAAGATAATCCACTTCTTCGTCGTAAAAGCCAACTCCCCCTATAACATCATCTTGGGGAGAGATTGACTAATAGCGACGAAGGCGATCTGCTCAGCCTACCACCTAACGGTCAAAATTCCATCTAAGAACGGGGTGATCACGCTTCGGGAAAACCAGGTGCAGGCCAAGGAGTGCATGCAGGTCGCACTCCGAGGCTCCGAGATGCAGCATCCTCAGGCATAGCAACTACAGGACCCCGAAGAGATGGAGCCGACGTCACCATCATCTGTCGAGTCGGTTGAAGACGTCATGTTGTACGAAGACGACTTTTCCAAGGTCGTCAAAGTAGGGTTCGTCGGAGGAAGCGAGCTCTGAAGTTAAATCATTCGGCTCATTCGGGAATATAGAGATGTTTTCGCCTGGTCACCTCTAGACATGACCGGAATATCACCGAGCGTCATCACTCATCACCTCAACATTGATCCCGAAGTGAAACCAGTTCGGCAGAAGCAAAGGACCTTTGCAGCCGAAAGAAACCAGGTGATCCATGACGAGGTGTGCCAACTCCAGAAGGCTGATATTTTATTCGAGGTGAAATATCCGACCTGGTTGGCCAACCCCGTGATGGTGAAAAAGCAAGGAGGAGGGAGGCGGATGTGCATTGACTACACCGACCTCAACAAGCACTGCCCGAAGGACTACTACCCTCTTCCCAATATTGACAAGAAGGTCGAAGCGCTTGTTGGCCACAAGGTGTTCAGTTTCCTAGACATATATAAGGGGTATCACCAAATTCTTATGAGCGCCGAGGACGCACCAAAGACTGCCTTCGTCACGGACTTCGGCATTTATGCGTATAAAAAGATGCCCTTTAGACTGAAGAATGTTGGGGCTACATACCAAAAGATGGTCGACAAGATATTTGAACCTCACATCAGTCGAATTGTCGAAGTGTATGTAGACGACATAGTCGTTAAAGTAAGGAAATTGCTACTTGTACAAGCGACCTTCAGGTCATCTTTAGCTTACTTCGTAAAGCAAATCTAAAGTTAAACCCGGAAAAATGCACTTTCATGGTCTGATCTGGAAAATTTCTGGGGTGTTGGGTTTCTCGCGAAGGGTTAAAAGCCAACCCGTCAAAAGTCAAAGTTGTTCAGGAGATGCAAGTACCGAAGTCCATCCATGACGTGCACGCGCTGAGTCGTTTCCTATCTAAGGCCGCCGAAAAGCAACTTCTGTTCTTTAAAATACTAAAGAAGGCGCCGAACTTTGAATGGAACGACGAGCACAGGTGATTAACACGTATTTTATGTGCATATTGAGTGTATTTTGGATATATTTGAAGCTTGATTTGTATGTTTTAATGTTAGAAATACTAGGGTTTCTTAACTCTTAGTATACTTTAGACTTTTCTCGTTTTTCTTAGTTTTCGATCCATTTTTGTAAGAATTGGAAAAAGTATTCATGTGGATAAGGATTGAAGACTAGAAATGAGGAAGAATCGAGCTTAATTAGGGTGAAACCTAGGTTTGAAATGTGGAATTTAAATATATAGAGTTAGGGTTTCACTAGTTTGAATTCAATTATTTTTCCTCGTTCTCTCGAGTCTCTTTATGCTTTTTGCAGGAACAATGGAGAACTCATTTGGGAAATTTGATCAGTCCATGTCGAAGATGGGTTCGTTAGGAGTCCATAGCAAAAAGCGGATCGAGAATCAGAGTTCGGACGAGGCAGAACGAGCGAAAACGGTGAAGCTGCGCAAAAGGAGCGGACCGGTGGCGACCCGGACGGCGACCGGCTGGACCGCCGGCTGGCCAGCTGAGTTATAGATTTTCCGGCGACCCAGGCGGCGGTCGGCCAGGGCGCCGTCGCCCCTTCTCTTTAGCTTCTTGACCGAGTTAGTCGTCTAACTCGGTCCAACTCGACCCAAAACTCACCTATTATGTATTTAAACCCAAAATCTTCCTATTTGGTGGATCTTTTACATATTTTAACATTCTTAGAACCCTAGAAACATTTCCCTCTTTCCTTTTTAGTATTTTGAAGATTGTTGAAGATTTATGTTGAAGATTTGAAGATCCTTCCACCATTCTCTTCCTTATCGAATTTTCTATCTTTTGATCATGATTTCTTCTATTTTCTATGGTTTAATTCCTTCAATTATGTCTAGCTAAATTTCCTTTGGTTCCAATATATGAAAATATGATCTAGATCACTAGGTTTTTGGGTTTTGTTGTTGGATTTACTTTCTAATTCATATATCTTGTGATTTGAGGCTTAATTTTATTGCACAATTGATTGGTCATCATTAAGTGCATACAAGGTGTTTGGTTAAATGCTTAGGAGGCTTTAGTTCATAACACTTGGAATCAAATCACACCATACTAGTAATTCTTGCTAGTAGGAGCTTCTAGATAATTAATTGAGCCATTTGGAGTTAATTTATGCATCTTGAGACCTAGCGGAGATAGATGTCATAGGTGTTGGATCCGGGATCCCTCGGATGTAGATTTAATTAATTACAATAATTATTAACATATGAATTCAGATCTTGAAAGCAAAAACAGATCTAGAATCATATACCTGTTTGTGTAACACCTGTGGAATTCTGAGTCGAGGTAATGATCTTCCACGCACTAGATCTCTGCACACGAGATCTAGCTCTTGATCGTAAACCTCGAGATTTTCTAGAGTATTCCCTAGCAACGAGAAGAATTTTGAGTGAGCGAAAATCTATCTTCTCTGCACTACCCAGAAACCGGTGCCCCTTCTTCCAGATTGTGAAGAATGAAAATCACGTATGTTCACTCTCCACTTATCCCTTATTTATAGATAAGAAGTGGAGTGGTGGAGAAGTCAGGGCTTGGTTAATGGGTAAGGCTATGCTCTATTGGGCTACTCCAGGGACCGTGAGGAGGACATGGACTGGGCCTTCCAATATAATTAAATAATTCAAGTATTTTCTGGCCCCCAATACTTTATTTAATTATATTAATATTATAGCCTTTCCACTATAGTAAAATAATATTGCATCGCCGTCCATTCCCAAATTACTACATACCGGGCTCCTCTTTGAATTATATTATTTCCCGTGTTTAAGATATCGCATGTCCATTAATTAATTTAAGCTACTGACTGCTCCAATTAATTAATATCTTATACCGAGAGTAGTACCCATTCGACCTCATTATTATATCGGAACTTAATCCACCTGCAGGGTTTGATATAATAATCCTTAGAACGCCTCAAGGGGACATCATCAACTCGGTGCACCGAGACACGATTTCTAGCTATAATATTAATTATCATATTTATAATATTATTACCCAAGATACGGAGATTCTTTGAGTTGCAATAACTCTCACTCATGGTAAATCAAAGTAATAACAATTATAAATACATAATTGAATATTATGACAACTAGAATTAAGAAATAATAATCGTCCGAGATGTGATTCTTAATAAGTCAGTATAAAAGGATTTATCTCACCTCAATCCCGTTCAGTGCAACTCTGATCGTATGCACTAGTATAAGCTAATAGCCAAGACCAACTATTATCCATCATTATACTACAACCTTAACAAGTAATTTGTCCAAGATTACTTTCGGTTGCGAACACCATTTAACTATATAAGAAACTGATAATATGATCTTCCGTGCGACCACCCACACCATATTATCTATAATATATAGTACCGGACATTTATTTGCATAACCATAACACGAATTAATATGCAAATCATATGACAATATTTATTTCCATAAAACAGGAAGATACAGTTAATATACACGCATAAAAGTATGTTTTGCAGTATATAACCCCAACAATCTCCCACTTATACTCAAAGCATGCTTTTAGGTATACGATTACACTAAATTTTCTCCCACTTATATTCAAAGCAGTGCTGCCATACGTCTGATTCCCTTTCCCTTCACGCCCTTATCGAAAACCTTCGATGGCATGCTAATCGTGAAGGAAACTGTTAGGGTATCTTCCGACGTAATCTTTGACACCACAACGTCTCCTCTCATTATGATTTGTCATAATATAAAGTACTTATTTCCGATGTATTTACTGACCTTATGGTCTTGTGATTCCTTTGAATTTGCTATGCACCAAAACTGTCACATTAGATTGTGATCGTTTGAAGCAAATTTGGAATCATATCCAAGTCCAACAAGAAGTTCCGGAGCCATCCAGCCTTCCAACTAATGGCTCCACCTCCTAGTATAAAACGCATCATGAGGTAGACTTTCGAAAATTCCTATCTGATTGGAAATCAGTATAACCCAAATAGGAATAGACTGTCATCCTGAAAGATTCACATATAATCTCGTGTCCTTGATTATATTCTTTACAGCAGTCTATTGCCCTTGACCAGGGTTAGATTGGTATCTGTAAAAACATGCCAACAGCATAAAAGATATTAAGTCTGGTGTAAAGTATAGCATACATGTGGCTTCCTATTGCAGAGGCATAGGGAAACGCCTTCATGTCATTTATCTATCTCTGTGTCATAGGACACATTTCTTTAGACAAATGAACTCCTTATCAAAATGGCGAGTAGCCTTTTTCGGAGTTTTCCATGCTAAAGCACTTTACTACCGCATCAATATAAACCACTTATTACAAGCACAACATTCTCTCCTTACGATCACGAAAGATCTTAATCCCAAGAATGTGAACAGCTTTACCCAAGTCCTTTATATTGAATTTCTTGGACAACCACATCCGTACATCCGATAACGACTCTACGTTGTTACCAATCAGGAGTATGTTATCAACATATAGTACTAGAAACATCACATCATTTCCGTTGCACTCTTTATCCACATAACTCTCGTAATCACACTGAATTAAATCCATATGACTGGATTACCTCATCAAAAATGTGTATTCCAAATCCGAGATGCTTGCTTAAGTCCATAAATGGATCGCTTAAGTTTGCAAACTAGATGCTCATCCCCTTTGGCAATGTATCCTTCTGGTTGACGCATGTAAATAGATTACTCAAGACTGCCATTTTGAAAAATGATCTTGACATCCATTTGCCAAATCTCCAGAACTATATGAGCAACAATGGCTAAGAGAATCCGGATCGACTTAAGCACAACAACAGGCGAGAATTTCACCACAAGCCTAGCTTTGAAGGTTTCAACCCTTCCCGTCAGATCCTCTCTTACGTTTGTAGACCCACTTGCACCCAACCGGCTTAATACCTTGGGAAAGTTCTACAACGTCATACACATTTTAACATGCATGGACTCAATTTTAAAATCCATTGCAACTTGCCAAAGCTGTGCATCTTTCTCTTGGATTGCCTCTATTTGTCTATGGGTTAATGTCATCTTTACCTGGTAAGATATCCGAAGATTCTCCCAAACTCAACCATCTTTCAGGTTGAAAAGATGACCCTCCCACTACGACAAGGCTCTACCTGAGAGTTTGTGTTAGTGTCAACACGTGGTGCAGTTCGTGGTGTAACATCTAGTACAGGTGGTTCCGGCGCCGCCTTTTCCCTTCATTTCTAAAATGATCTCACTAGTGGGTTTGCAACTATTCACGTAGCCTTCTTCCAAAAATCGAGCGTTTGTGCTAATTCTGATATTTTGGACTACAGGACTATATAATAGACCACCTCTCGTTACCTTAGGTTATCCTACAACAAACCGTATTTCAACATGAGGTCCTTAAGGGACCAGGCTTAGAACATACGCCGTTGCTTGTAAACCCTAAAACGTAAAAGGTAAATCAAAATAGCTCATCATCAACCAAAACATTTCTAAGAATGTTCGGTTCCTTCGTTCCACCATGCCACATTGATGTGGTATTCCTGGCGCAGTAAGCTGGGATACGATTCCAGCTTCCGACTTGTATTCCAAAAATTCACCGCTAAGGTATTCACCTCTTCGATCAAACCGAAGAGATTTGATATATTTACCATGATGATAATCAACTTCAGCCTTGAACTCCTTGAATTTATCAAGGATTCAGACTTCTGTTTCATCAAATATATCCATGCCTTGAGTAATCATCAAGAAATGATGAAGTACTCGTAGCCACCCCTTAGCTTGAACCGACATTGGACCACACACGTCCGCATGAATCAAATCCAACATACTTTCTAATCTATTGCCCTTGGATCTAAGTGACCAAGACTTTAGATACCAGATATATGTTTGATTCATACTCGAAGGTTCTTTACATTTAAAGAATTGATGTTGTGCTATTTACTGTAGTTTGCGTACAACTAATGTACGTCTCCCACTGCATTGACCTCTACTTTTGTAGTGTCTCCCACTGCACTGACCACTATTTTCGTAGCGTCTCCCACTGCAATGGCTACCACTTTCGTAGTGTCTCCCACTGTGATGGTAATCTCGACCGCATTGAATAAATGCACAAGATATACCTTGACCATTGCCTCCATTCAAATAAGGATAGGCCGCCATAATTTGTCTTTTCTGCTTACAACGGTAACACTTTCCTCTTGGTTTTTTTATCCCACCTTGAGTAGTTATTCACCTTCTGAGCGTCATCTCCTTAACCACCACCACCTTGCTTCTTCTTCCTTTAACCATCCTTTGGTTTAAAAAGGAGTAGAAGCCGTGGTGATCAATGCTTGAGAACCGGTTTGAAACATCTCAGCATTGATGAGTTCATTGAGCAATTCGGTTAACTTGTACATGAATTGATTCATGTTATAGTTGAGCCGAAATACATCAAAACTCATAGGGATTGATTCTATTATGATATCGACATGAGTTTCCCCATCGATTTCATAACCTAGAATCTCCATTTTATTAAGACAATGAATCATCTTAAGAACATGGTCCCTAATAGGAGTACCTTCAACCATTTTCATCGACAAAAGAATATTTTGTCGAACTTGGTATCCATGATGACTAAACATCTCCGTGAAATTAAGCTTCACACTGTTTAGGAATACTCTCCTTAGTTGGCACATAAGGACATTCCTCAGTAAGGACAAACTTGTGTTCGTTAGCAGTCAAGACAATGTCCAAGTTACATTTCCAATCGTGATAATTTGAACTCTCGAATTTGTTTTTCATTGAGTATTTAAACAAGTGAACCGAAAAACATAGTATAGTTTGGAAATAAAATAACTATTTAATGTCATATACTTTGAAGCATTATTATATTGTAAAACCTTAAATCAATATAAAATGCAACCCCCGACTTCTCAAGATTTTATATGTAAGCCACGTAGGGTGGACGTTTACATACAATCTCTTACGTAGGTTTTTACGCCTTTAATTTCATTATCCAATCAACCTTCACCTTATGATTGATGAAATTAACAGTCGGTCACTCCTAGCCATGTAAATTAAATTAATTACCTTTCCGTCAGGAAATAATTAATTAATTTACATCTAAGTGAAATACCATAATTTAATATTCCGAAAAATACCATTTTATAAGGATAACCCTACCGTAGGGAGGTGATATCGATATAAAACTATTTTTCAATATTATCCATCGAAATTTCAAAATAATGAAATTAATTAACACCTCCGAAGGGATATACCCGGATCAGTGAGCGAATGTTATTTAATCCATATTTTTGAAATTCCAATTCTTTTTAGGAAGTTTAAACCAATGAAATCTATAATTAGCACCTCCGTAGGGATACGCCCGGATCAGTGAGCAAATGCTAATTATTTCATTTTTAAACCAATTATGGAGGCTAGAATTAATAATAATTTTTCGAAGAATACAGAATTAATCGAAAAATTAAAATTAATTTAATATCACTTAGTCATTTTAAACCAAGATTTTAATTCAATTTTCAAGCATAGCATGTAATTAAAAATCGTGAATAATTAAACAACATGCTATCCACAAAACATCGAAAAATTAAGCACAAGATAATTAATTAAATAAATAATTATCCAATCATCATGGCCTTGAAATTTTTCGAACGAGATTGAAAAATTCGAGACGTGATAATGGGCCGTAGATGCGGGCCGAGAGGAAGACCCATCGGGCCTAGGGTTCGGCCCGTTACGGTTTTGAAAAACCCTAACGCCAAAGCCCACATCTCCGTCGTCTTCCTCAGCCACCGTCACCGTCTTCAGCCGCCTCCACCGTCGCTGCATCTTCACACAAGGTCGAGGAGACCCGCCGGAGATCTCCCACTGTTCAGCTCGATTTATTAGGGTGCGGAAAACCCTAATTTCCAAATCAGGCATGGTGGTTGGATATGATTAATTTTATCCAAGATGAGATCAAATCAGTTAAAGATAGAAACATATCCCTTTAAATATGATCAAATCTTTCTTGATAAGATTAAATATTATCAGATAAGATCATATCTACCTAGATAACATCAAATCTTTAAAGATAGAAACATATCCCTTTAAATATGATCAAATCTTTCTTGATAAGAATAAATCTTATCAGATAAGATCATATTTACCTGGATAATACTAAATCTTCAAAGATAAGAATAAATCTATCCAGATAAAATCAAATCTTTTCCGGATAAACACAAGCTTGTTGAACAAGTTACTCAACGGCCGGTCACCGAGCCACGCGTGCACCACACGCGCCGCCACAGCGTCTCGCCGAAACACTGTCGTCGTTCCTGATCCCCACCAACCGCCATCCAGAAGCAACATCGGCGTCCAAAAGGACGCTGGACAGCAGCTGAGCAGCCGTGTGATCGTCTGGAGTCGGCGCAGCCCGCTAGGGTTTTAGAAACCCTAGCCGCCGCCGTCTCCATCCCACAGCGGCTGAACGCTGCCGCCTGCTGCTTCCGCGTGTTGCTGCCGTCCCTCCGGCACGTCTTCGTCGTCGAGAACATCGAACGGCAGCCGCTGCAGCCACCAACAACGCAAGAAACCAGCGGTAGGGCTGAAACCCTTGCCGCGGTCCAATCGCCGCTGCAGCACCGCCGCGTCATTCTCGACGTCCGATGAAGACGCCGTCCGTCTCCTCCATGACAGCCATCATGTCCGGTTGCTTTGTCTTCCATTCATGGTGGCTCGATCGAATTACATAGATCTCAAGAATTTACATCGAATTTACAACAAAAATCGAAAAACAAAATTTTAATCTAACACGATCAACCCTCGTGTGTTTACAAACGCAGCCACAAACAGGCTGATTTTAATACAAAATTAAAACCATAAACATTCATATTAACTATGACAATTGGATCTCTGCAAAATCAAATCAATTGCATCCAATACAAATAATATGAATCTAATAATTATTCATAATTAAATCTACAGAGCCGAGTTGGCTCTGATACCAGTTGTTGGATCCGGGATCTCTCGGATGTAGATTTAATTAATTACAATAATTATTAACATATGAATTCAGATCTTGAAAGCGGAAACAGATCTAGAATCATATACCTGTTTGTGTAACACCGGTGGAATTCTGAGTCGAGGTAATGATCTTCCACGCACTAGATCTCTGCACACGAGATCTAGCTCTTGATCGTAAACCTCGAGATCTTCTAGAGTATTCCCTAGCAACGAGAAGAATTTTGAGTGGGCGAAAATCTATCTTCTCTGCACTACCCAGAAACCGGTGCCCCTTCTTCCAGATTGTGAAGAATGAAAATCACGTATGTTCACTCTCCACTTATCCCTTATTTATAGATTAGAAGTGGAGTGGTGGAGAAGTCAGGGCTTGGTTAATGGGCCAGGCTATGCTCTATTGGGCTACTCCAGGGATCGTGAGGAGGACATGGACTGGGCCTTCCAATATAATTAAATAATCCAAGTATTTTCTGGCCCCCAATACTTTATTTAATTATATTAATATTATAGCCTTTCCACTATAGTAAAATAATATTGCATCGCCGTCCATTCCCAAATTACTACATACCGGGCTCCTCTTTGAATTATATTATTTCCCGTGTTTAAGATATCGTATGTCCATTAATTAATTTAAGCTACTGACTGCTCCAATTAATTAATATCTTATACCGAGAGTAGTACCCGTTCGACCTCATTATTATATGGGAACTTAATCCACCTGCAGGGTTTGATGTAATAATCTTTAGAATGCCTCAAGGGGACATCATCAACTCGGCGCACCGAGACACGATTTCTAGCTATAATATTAATTATCATATTTATAATATTATTACCCAAGATACGAAGATTCTTTGAGTTGCAATAACTCTCACTCATGGTAAATCAAAGTAATAACAATTATAAATACATAATTGAATATTATGACAACTAGAATTAAGAAATAATAATCGTCCGAGATGTGATCCTTAATAAGTCAGTATAAAAGGATTTATCTCACCTCAATCCCGTTCAGTGCAACTCTGATCGTATGCACTAGTATAAGCTAATAGCCAAGACCAACTATTATCCATCATTATACTACAACCTTAACAAGTAATTTGTCCAAGATTACTTTCGGTTGCGAACACCATTTAACTATATAAGAAACTGATAATATGATCTTCCGTGCGACCACCCACACCATATTATCTATAATATATAGTACCGGACATTTATTTGCATAACCATAACACGAATTAATATGCAAATCATATGACAATATTTATTTCCATAAAACAGGAAGATACAGTTAATATACACGCATAAAAGTATGCTTTGCAGTATATAACCCCAACAATAGGTTAATCCACTAATATTGATTGCTTCGAGAGAAGAATTGATGTTTACTATATATAGAACTCCCATATGAATTAGATTAAAATGGATAATCCTAACAAATCCTAAAACCTAGGCCTTTAGTGATTATCGGATTATATTTGGAACCAAGCTTTCTAATATTGTTTGTTAACCCTTGTTATTATTTGTTATTTAGTTTGTTACTTACTTTATATTTCTCATTAGCTAATCAAAAATACAAAAACATGTCAATTGTAAGCTTGGATAGTAGTTAGATAATTGGATTACTACTTGAAACTCATTCGCCATTGCATTCCCTGTGGATTCAACTCGATTATACTATAATCGGTTATTATTGATCTCTACCCTCAACCCTAAAGTGAGGGCGGACCAAATTTTGGCGCCGTTGACGGGGAATACTTAGTTTGAGTTTTAATAGTCGATTTGGTTATTGAGTTACTAATTCAAGCATTGTTTCTTTTGATTTTTGTTTTGTAGGTTTATGCACACAAGGTCCAAGGGAAGACTTGTTCAACCTTTGATCTTGAACTTTGAAAGAAGACATAGAAGACGAAATTCTATTGAAGAACAAAACATGGCCAACAATTAAGATTATAAGGCTCTTAGGAAGGAACTAGAAGATATGAGAGCTTGGAGAGATGAGCAAGAAAGAAGGGCTCAAGAAGATCAACAACCTCCACTCAACCAAATGTTTGAATCTCCTACGAATCAATTTCAAGGAGGAGAATGGGGACCTCGTGTGAATGCAAACAACTTTGAGATAAGGACGGGCCTTATCCAAATGGTACAATCGGAGCAATTCGGTGGAAGGCCAAACGAGGATCCTAATGCTCATTTGAGCACGTTTTTGGAGATTTGTGACACGGTGAAATACAATGGAGTGCCGGAGGATGCAATAAGGATGAAGCTCTTCAATTTTTCTCTAAGGGATCGTGCCAAAGAGTGGTTTAAGAGCCTTGATAAGCGAGAGATCACTTCATGGGAAAAACTATGCAAAGCTTTTCTTGCCAAGTACTTCCCTCATTCCAAAGCTCAAAAGCTCATTTTGGAGATCTCACACTTCTCACAACATGTGGATGAAACTTTATTTGAAGCTTGGGAGAGGTATAGGGACTTGCTACGCGAGTGCCCTCAACATAGCTTTAGCGAGGCTCAACAAATTATGAATTTCTATAGTGGTCTTTCTCCCCACACAAGGAGCATAGTGGATATAACTTCCGGTGGTTGCCTTGTGAATCGGAACGCTAATGAAGCTCTTAGGATCATAGAGGAGATGGCATCCAATAGTTATCAATGGCCCATGGAGAGGGACCCTACCAAGAAGGTAAACTCGGTTCTTGAGGATGCAAGGTATGATGCTTTAGCCTTGGAGCTTGCCAACTTGAAGAAAACATATGAAGATGAAAGGAAAGCTCAAATTCAAAGGGTTCAAACTCAAGAGAATTGAGAGTTCAATGGGATTGAAGATGTGAGATATGTCAATCAAGGGCCTTATGGAAATTACTCCAACAAGCAAGGTTTTCAAGGACACCAAGGGGGATTTCAAGGCAATCAAGGTGGTTATTTGTATGGTCAACAAGGAGGTTATCAAGCCTACAATCCCAACACTAGGAATCCTCCCAATCCCTTTTATGGAAATCCTAGCAATGCTCACGTTTCACATTCCGGAGTCTCCTTTTCTCAAGGGGTGATTGAAGAACCTAAGAAGACATCCCCTTCTCTTGAGCAAATTGTTCAACAAATGGCCAATCAACAAAGTGCTTTTATCTCTCAAACCGGGCAAAAGGTTAATGCCTTGGAGAATTCACTCACTTCATTGACAAAGCAAGTAAAGATGATGGAGGGTCAAATTAGCCAAATGGCTAACCAAGTTACAACTCAACACAAGTTCGGAGAATCCTCTAGCAAGGCTCAAGAAAATCCGAAGCAACAATGCAATGCAATTCATGTGGTGAGTGAGATATCTTCCAAACCCTCACAAGAGAAAAAAGTGGGGAGGTCAAAGCGTCCCTCCTTGGGATCCGTCTCACGATCATAGCCTTTATGAGAAGGAATGGACACTAAAGAGTTTTGCTAATGATATATACTCCGTGACGGTCCCAGATTATTGGCCTCCTTTGGAAGACGTTGAAAGCAAGTCGAAGGAAGAGATTCATGAATATCATAAAAGGATGAAGCTTAACAATAGAATTCCGTGGTCGGAAGATAAGAATTTGATGGAAAGAAGAAGAGGTGCTTATTATGTTTCCGAGATAAAGAAGTTACTTGGATAAGAGAAGTTTAATGAGAAGGCAAAGTTCTACAAGAAACTACAAAGTCCTACTCCAACTCCAACTCCTAAAGCTTCTCAAGATCAAGTTGAGCCGAATTGCTTGGATAATTTAGCATTGCCTCCTAAGTGGAATGATGAGAACTTGCATGAGAAGAAGGGGAGTGGAAGAGCTTACGAGAATCATGCAAAGATTGGAGAAGAAAATGGGAGCACCGGTTGTTGAAGACATTATATATGAGAATGAAGATCGAGCCTCGTATGAGAGGAAGAAAAAGTCTAAAGGAAAAGCTATTCAAGATAAAAGTCAAGAGAATGAAGCAACAAAGGAGGCTCATCTTCCCACCAATGATGTGAGCAAAAAGGCTCCATTCCCTCATCGTCTAGCAAAGCCGAAGGTTGATGAAAAGATGAAGAAATTCTTGGATATCTTCAACAAGGTACAAATCAATCTACCCTTGCTTGATGCCCTTAGTGATATGCCGGGTTATATAAAATTTCTTAGGAATGCCGTAGCTAATAAGAGGAAATTTTGTTCTTTTGAGACCATAAATCTTACGGAGGAAGTTAGTGCGGTTATTTAAAGGAAATTGCCATTGAAGCAAAAAGATCCGGGAAGTTTCACTATTGCATGTGAAATAGGGGGGTAAACATTTGGTAGGTCGTTGTGTGATCTTGGTGCTAGCATCAACTTGATGCCATTGTCAATTTTTCGAAAGTTGAATATTGGTGAAATTAAGCCTACTACTATTTGTCTTCAAATGGCCGATCGTTCGATTTCTTATGCTAGAGGAATATTAGAGGATATTTTGGTGAAAGTTGATAAGTTCATACTTCCGGTTGACTTTGTGATCTTGGATATGCCGGAGGACAAGGATATGCCACTCATTCTTGGAAGGCCATTTCTTGCCACCGGTCGAACTCTCATCGATGTGCAAGAAGGACATCTTACTTTTAGAGTGAATGATGAGAGTCTCACCATCTCAATCTTTGATACAATGAAAGGAGGGGATAAACGGAGGTTGAAGAGTTTGATGAAAGGTTGATGTTTGATCGATGAGGGACTTCATTCAAAGTCCCTTGAAAAGGGCAAACAGGTATCGTCGAGCTAACGACGTTAAAAACAAGCGCTCGTTGGGAGGCACTCCAACAACTATCCTTTCCTTTTTCTTTCTAGTTAGTTTCTTTAGTTTGAATTTGATTTTTGTTTCTCATTTTGGAGTTAGTTGTTTTTCCTATTTTTTTTTTCTATTTCTATACTAATACTTCCTATTTTTAAGTTCATTTCTAATTCACAAGTTCCATGTGTTTAATTGTCAATGCACGAGGTTGAATCGTGATGGGAACGAGTGAAGGAAGAGAAATCAAATCAAATCAAGCAAGCAAAGGATTGAATGGCCTTCAAAAACCACCTTCAACATAGCTTTGGACCTTTGTGAGTGTAATTTAAATTTCTTATTATTCTTCCATCCAAACTCATTTAGAATTTATTTTCCAAAATAAGTTTGGGGGAGGGGGGTAGGATAAGAAATTTAAATTACTTTACTCTTGGTTTTTCAAGTTTCTATGTGATGTGGTATCATTATGATTTCATTGATTATATGCTTAGGCTTGCTTAATGATTGTGGTTGATTTGGGGTTAAATGGATGATTCTTGTTTGTTTTGGTTTGGTGGTGAGTTTGGGCCGATGAGCTTAATTGATGGAAATTCCTTCTTTGGTTGTTTGTTTTATTGTTTGAAGTTTTGTTGGAGTTTACATGGAGAATCTTTGGTGATGATGATTTGGTTGATTGATTGGAGCTTGAGTGAGAAATTTTTGGAAAAATTAAAAGGTTTTAAGTTGAATAATGAATGAATGCTTGCATGTGTGAATGTGAAAGAACATGTTTAATCTCTCAAGTGCATTTGGGTGAGATGCCAATGATTGATGTTAAAAGGGTAACATTTCTTTGAAATTTCTCAAGTTTGAGTCAAGCATGATTGAGGTTAGTTCACTTGAATAGCTTGGAAGGATTGATCTTAGGCACTTAGGCTCTAAACAAAAAGCTTGAGAGGATTTTGAGCCTTAAACTATGCATTTTACATAGTAAAATCCTTTCTTGAGAGCTTGATCTTGCATTGCATATTCTTTACTAGAACTTGCCTTGATACTCTTGTTAGAAATATTACATGTTTGCATGATTAGGAGATGATCTTAGGCCATCATTACATAGCCCAATTTCCCTAAACACTAACCTATCTTTCATTACCATTGTCGTCCCATTTTGAGCCTTGAATACAGTCTTTTCTTCTTGAACCGGATGATAGGGGGTGAAGGATGGTTAAGGGAACCTTGGTGAAAGTTGAAAATGCATGAAAAATGGTGGGTGATGGTGAAAGGTCTAGAGATTGATTTTGAAATGAAAGGGCACTCCTATAAGCTTTAAGTTAGAATAGAAAAGAATAAGAACAAAGTTCTTAATGAAAAAAATGTAAGAACAAAGTTCTTACAAGAAAAAGAGAAGAATAAGAGCATAAAGGAGTGTTTCTTTATATGTTTGGTAGAAGCTTGGATTCATTTGATAAAAAGGGGTTGGACAAGGTGAAAGATGAAGAAATTCATACTTAGAAAGGTGAAGAAAGGAGGTTAGGGTACTTGAATGAAAATTGAAGTCACTTAACCTCAAATTCCCTACCTTAACCAATGTCCCTACATTACAAGCTTAAGAAAGACCTTTTTGATCCTAATTTATGCATGCATTGCAGTATTGGGAACTTGAGTTGATAGGCAAGCTTATAGTTAAAGATGTGTATTGCATGATTTCGATGAGTGTTCACCATTTTCATATATTGAGGGACCGAGTGATACACATGTTCCTTGAGAGGTCTAGAGTTTAAGATGTTTGAGTGATTGAATTCTAAGTTAGGATAGTGGTTGATCTTATGAATGTTTGGTTTGACTTGACAATTTCCTTGAGCTAAAATGGTTTTTGAAGTTATATGAGGCATCGAGGAACTCAAAATGCACACTCCATACGTGTTAAGTGTTTTGATTGTTCGTTTCATTGTTTGGGACGAACAATGGCTTAAGTTTGGAGGAGTGATTAACACGTATTTTATGTGCATGTTGAGTGTATTTTGGATATATTTGAAGCTTCATTTGTATGTTTTAATGTTAGAAATACTAGGGTTTCTTAACTCTTAGTATACTTTAGACTTTTCTCGTTTTTCTTGGTTTTCGATCCATTTTTGTAAGAATTGGAAAAAGTATTCATGTGGATAAGGATTGAAGACTAGAAATGAGGAAGAATCGAGCTTAATTAGGGTGAAACCTAGGTTTGAAATGCGGAATTTAAATATATAGAGTTAGGGTTTCACTAGTTTGAATTCAATTATGTTTTCCCCATTCTCTCGAGTCTCTTTATGTTTTTGCAGGAACAATGGAGAACTCATTTGGGAAATTTGATCATTCCATGTCGAAGAGGGGTTCGTTAGGAGTCCATAGCAAAAAGCAGATCGAGAATCGGAGTTCGGACGAGGCAGAACGAGCGAAAACGGTGAAGCTGCGCAAAAGGAACGGACCGGTGGCGACCCGGACGGCGACCGGCTGGACCGCCGGCCAGGCCGCCGGCTGGCCGGCTGAGTTACATATTTTCCGGCGACCCAGGCAGCAGTCGGCCAGGGCGCCGGCCAGGGCGCCGTCACCCCTTCTCTTTAGCTTCTTGACCGAGTTAGTCGTCTAACTCGGTCCAACTCGACCCAAAACTCACCTATTATGTATTTAAACCCAAAATCTTCCTATTTGGTGGATCTTTTACATATTTTAACATTCTTAGAACCCTAGAAACATTTTCCTATTTCCTTTTTAGTATTTTGAAGATTGTTGAAGATTTATGTTGAAGATTTGAAGATCCTTCCACCATTCTCTTCCTTATCGAATTTTCTATCTTTTGATCATGATTTCTTCTATTTTCTATGGTTTAATTCCTTCAATTATGTCTAGCTAAATTTCATTTGGTTCCAATATATGAAGATATGATCTAGATCACTAGGTTTTTGGGTTTTGTTGTTGGATTTACCTTCTAATTCATATGTCTTGTGATTTGGGGCTTAATTTTATTGCATGATTGATTGACCATCATTGAGTGCATACAAGGTGTTTGGTTAAATGCTTAGGAGACTTTAGTTCATAACACTTGGAATCAAATCACACCATACTAGTAATTCTTGCTAGTAGGAACTTCTAGATAATTAATTGAGCCATTTGGAGTTAATTTATGCATCTTGAGACCTAGCGGAGATAGATGTCATAGGTTAATCCACTAATATTGATTGCTTCGAGAGAAGAATTGATGTTTACTATATATAGAACTTCCATATGAATTAGATTAAAATGACTAATCCTAACAAATCCTAAAACCGAGGCCTCTAGTGATTATCGGATTATATTTAGAACCAAGCTTTCTAATATTGTTTGTTAACCCTTATTATTATTTGTTATTTTGTTTGTTACTTACTTTATATTTCTCATTAGCTGATGAAAAACACAAAAACATGTCAATTGTAAGCTTGGATAGTAGTTAGATAATTGGATTACTACTTGAAACTCATTCGCCATTGCATTCCCTGTGGATTCGACTCGATTATACTATAATCGGTTATTATTGCTCTCTACCCTCAACCCTAAAGTGAGGGCGGACGAACAGGTTAGCTTTTGAAGACCTAAAAAAGTACCTCGCAAATCTCCCCACCTTATCCGTCCCAAAGGAAGGCGAGACCCTTTCTCTGTACCTCGCTGCCTCGGACGAGTCGATCAGCGCAGTCCTAGTGCGAGAAGAAGGACGCCGTCAACTACCCGTTTACTTCATAAGCCGAGCCCTAAAGGGACCAGAGACGAGGTACCAACCTCTAGAGAAGGTCGCACTTGCATTGGTAAGCGCAGCAAGGAGACTTCGACCGTACTTCCACGCACACCCAATACAAGTCTTGACCGACCTTCCACTTCGGCAAGTGCTCACAAAGCCCGAAGCTTCTGGACGAATCGCTAAATGGGCGGTAGAGCTCGGCGAACACACGATCTCCTTCGTACCTCGCCAAGCCATCAAGGGACAAGGCTTAGCAGACTTCCTAGTAGAAGCGAGATTTGCGGACCTGCCAAAGCCCGCCGAACCTGCCAAAGATAAATCTAAAAATGAAGCACCAAAGCAACCACCAAAAGATTGTTGGAAAGTCTACGTAGATGGTGCATCAGGCCATAAAGGAAGTGGAGCCAAGATCTTACTCATCAGCCCGGAAGGAAAAGAAACTACTTATGCACTCCGGTTCAACTTCTTGACAACAAACAATGAAGTGGAGTATGAAGCCCTAATCGCCGGACTTCGTCTCGCCCAAACTTTCCAAATACAAGCTGTTCAAGTTCACAGTGACTCCCAAGTCATAGTGAGCCACATGCTAGGCAGATACGAGGCCAAAGGCGAACGGATGAAGAAGTATCTCCACAAGGCCAAGACCCTATAACAAGGCTTCTCATACTTCGAGTTGGTGCGAATCCCGAGAGGAGACAATGATCGAGCTGATGCACTAAGCAAACTTGCATCATTATCCATGACCTCTCCTGTGGAAGAAGTACAAATCCGAAGTATTGACGAGGCCGAAGTAAATATGGTAACCGATGATGAGCCGAACTGGATGACACCACTTCGCAATTACTTAGAAAAAGGCGAACTCCCTGCTGATAAAGTCGAAGCTAGGAAGCTTCAAAGCAAGTCCATCAAATACGTTCTAGAGCAGGGAGAACTGTTCAGAAAATCATACCTTCAGCCTCTTCTAAGGTGTGTGGGGCCCAATCAAGCGGACTACGTACTACGCGAAGTACATGAAGGATCATGTGTCAGTCACATTGGAGCTCGCGCTTTATCCAAGAAGGTCATGAGATGGGGATACTATTGGCCCACCATGTTTCAGGATGCGATTGACCTCGTCAAACTATGTCCGAAGTGCCAGATCCATGCAACGGTACCAAGGTTGCCACAGACCGAGCTGATTAGCATGCAAAGTCCTTGGCCGTTCATGCAATGGGGAATAGACATTGTCGGCCCATTCGAAAAAGCCCCCGGCCAGTTACAGTTCCTCATAGTAGCCATCGATTACTTTACAAAGTGGGTCGAAGCCGAACCCTTGGCGAAGATTATGAGCAAGAACGCCCTAAACTTCATTTGGAAGAATATAGTTTGTCGCTTCGGTATACCTCACGTCCTTGTCTCAGACAATGGGACCAAGTTCACAGACAAGACGTTCAGGGAATGGTGTAACGAACTCCATATTCAACAAAAGTTCACCTCAGTGGCTCATCCTCAAGCGAATGGCCAAACCGAGGTTACGAACCGAACGTTAGTCAAAAGGTTAAAGACCCGCCTCGACAAGGCCAAAGGAGATTGGACGGCAAACTTGCCCCAAGTTCTATGGTCTTACCGGACTACTCCCCGAACATCACATGGTGAAACACCATATAGCTTGGTCTACGGAATTGAAGCAGTGATCCCGGTAGAGATCGGCTTGCCGAGCCCCCGAACGCTTAACTTCACAGCCCAAGACAATGAAGAGAGACTTCGAACTGACTTGGATTTGTTGGAAGAAAAGCGGGAACAAGCCTATATACAAGAAGCTCGATACAAACATCAAGTAGCTCGGTATTACAACAACCGGGTGAAGCACCAACAATTCCAAGTAGGCGACTTCGTGCTTCGGAATAACGAGGTTAGTAAGGCGGAGAAGCTCGGCAAGATAGAGGCCAATTGGGAAGGACCCTACCGAGTTTAAGAAGTCCTCGGCAAAGGGTCATACAAGCTCGCCTATTTATCTGGTGAGCCAATATCCCGAACTTGGCACATTTCTCATTTGAAGAGATATTATCTATAAGTGGAAGCAGGTGTATGTAAGTAGTTTGTTGGGTTGATTTAAATTGTCCATCTTTTTAAAGTGTCTTATTTTTATCAATGAAGTGTCTTATTTTTATCAATGAAGTTCGGGTCTTGCATATTTTAGTTGGTGCATGTTTCTTCCACTTATACATTTTATCTCGAATACTTAATTAAAATCCCGACGAGGAAAACCAAAAACAAACCAAACTCCAATTTCGGAGTAGCATCTAAACGCGAGTAAGGGGACCACCTCTATCGATGAATTCGACAAATAAGGAACCCGAAAGCCTAAATTTCATCTTCGGATGAAGTGGCTACTTGAAAGCCTGAACTTCATCTTCGGACGAAGTGGCTACTTGAAAGCCTGAACTTCGTCTTCGGACGAAGTGGCTACTTGAAAGCCTAAATTTCATCTTCGGATGAAGTGGCTACTTGAAAGCCTGAACTTCATCTTCGGACGAAGTGGCTACCTGAACTTCGTCTTCGGAGGAGAACTACCCCTATCATCAATACGTGGTAGAACCAGCTTCATCGACTCAGGAAATAAAAATTTCCGAGCCAAATTTTGCATATGCGACTCACTCATGGTGGAGGCATATTCGAGGGCGGCATCTGACCCAACGAAGGGTAGGAATTTGATTTCTTGAAGGCTAGGAGGGACAAACGCACGAGTATACACGTTTAATGGAACCCTCGCCGGAAGTACCTTAGACGGCGAGGGCGAAACCCCTACGTTCACCCTATCCATATCCATCGGGAGAGAAGACGAAGAAGAAGACATTAACGAGGAAGAAACTTACTTGTCAAGGTTTTCCGACAAAATTTCACTGGAAAATGGAGCGAACGGCGGCTGCAGTTGCAGAATTTTAACTTAGGGTTTTTTGCTTTCTCGCTTAACTCGGGAAGATAGATGGGGGGGGGAAATGTTTTCAGGCGTACAATGGAAGCTTTTATAAGCAAAATTTCCGCCTTTTCACACCCCGCCTCTTCATCTCCCCAATAAGGAAGCGACACGTGTCCCACTTACTCTGGACTCCAACAGTCGCACCTCTTCAAATCCTGCCTATTCGACCTCGACCTCGTCAAAATGAGGCAATATGCATTTCAACTTCGTCGAAATCCTAATTTCGACGGGGGCAATGCAGTTCGATCTCAACCTCGTCAAAACGAGGCAATATGCATTTCAACTTCGTCAAAATCCTAATTTCGACGGGGGCAATACAGTTCGAGCTCGACCTCGTCCAAACGAGGCAATATGCATTTCAACTTCGTCAAAATCCTAATTTCGACGGGGGCAATGCAGTTCGAGCTCAACCTCATCCCAACGAGGCAATATGCATTTCAACTTCGTCGAAATCCTAATTTCGACAGGGGCAATGCAGTTCGAGCTTGACCTCGTCTAAACGAGGCGATATGCATTTCGACTACGTACCATCTAATAATCCCGTCCTCACTTCTATATCTTTTTGGGGGGGGATGTGATAGGATACGACCCAGCTACTAGGCCCAAAGCGCCGGTCCAATATAATCGGACCTCGGCAAATAAGCTTGGCCTAGGTGAGCTCGGCCCACTGAAAGGCCCAGAAGCCACTTCGGCCCAATCCAGAAGCGCAGCCCAAAAGCACAGAAGCTCGGCCGACCCACGATCTCGGACGTGGCACCCCACGATCTCGGGCACACGACTTCGGTCATAACCGCACCTGGGCACCTATAAATAGAGCCTCTAGGATAGATAGAAGGGACACTCTGTAACTAAAAAAAGTATTAATACATTGAATCTCTTTTTCCTCCGTGGACGTAGATCTAACCAAAGATCGAACCACGTAACTCTTTGTGTTCGTATTTTTCTATAAATCTTTCCATCGTACAAACACTCTAAAATCCCCGATCGATCATAGGAAAATTGAACGTGGCTAAAAGTTTATGTATTTTAGGAAAATATTAAAAGTTGATGATTTAAATGGAATGTTAGACAAAGTACGTGTATTTAGAAGCATTTTTACCTTTTTTTTATAAAAAAAATTGGTTTTTTAAAAGTCTTAATAATTATAATTGCCCCTTTTTTAATTGTAGATGTTGAATCTACCCCTTTTTTAATCCATATGTTAAAAATGCCCATTTTCTTAAAAAAATATAAAATTGGGTCCCTTTATGTTATTTGTCGGTAAGATGAAGTATCATTTTTTTCTTGCTTTTACTTTAATATGAATTTACTATGCATGCATGCGTCCGTACTGGACTCAGGTCCGGGCCCTCGACTCGACACATGCATGAAAAATTGTCATGCATGCTCTCTATTAAAGTAGGAACTGTATTTGAATTAATATTCGAAGAAGGTATCCTATGCTATTGAACAATCTCCACTATATATACTATACATAAACACTACATAAACACGTAAAAATTTCAATTATCCATCAGAGGGAAAAAAAAAAAAAACATTCGCATGTAATTATTTTGAAAGTGTGTGTAAGATAAGTGAAGGAGAAAAGGTTCGTTCGGAATAAAAGTGAAGCAAGAATAGTTTGGTCGGAAATTGACTGCAAAAGGAGGCATTCAAGAATTAGTGAGGTAATAATTTATTTTGTAAGCTGCAATTCTTCAATAAATTAAGGTTTAGTACATGATAATTAACATTTTAAACTTCATTACGTGAATTATTCTAGAATCGAAGTGAAGCCAGAAAAGGTTGGCTGGAAATAGACTGCAAAAGAGGTGTTCAACAATTAGTTAGGTGAGAATTTTATTTTACCTATCACTACATGTTTAATTGTCATATTATATATATTTAAATGATTAATTTAGGATTTAGTACTTGATTAAATAATAGTTTGAATTTAATTTCTTTAATTAATCTCTTAATTGATGAAATGTTGTTGTTAAATTGAACATAGTACATTAATTGAGTGTAAAAAAATGATTAGATCAATAATACACTATTCACCGCCGGCTAAAGTGGCCGGAACTCTCTCACCGCTGGCAGCCTTGTGTCGCCGGCGGTGGGAGATTTCCGGCCACTTTAGCCGGCGGTGAATTCTATATTATTGCTTATTGAATTATTTTACCTATCACTACATGTTTAATTGTCATATTATATATATTTAAATGATTAATTTAGGATTTAGTACTTGATTAAATAATAGTTTGAATTTAATTTCTTTAATTAATCTCTTAATTGATGAAATGTTGTTGTTAAATTGAACATAGTACATTAATTGAGTGTAAAAAAATGATTAGATCAATAATACACTATTCACCGCCGGCTAAAAAGGCCGGAACTCTCTCACCGCCGGCAGCCTTGTGTCGCCGGCGGTGGGAGATTTCCGGCCACGTCAGCCGGCGGTGAATTCTATATTATTGCTTATTGAATTATTTTACCTATCACTACATGTTTAATTGTCATATTATATATATTTAAATGATTAATTTAGGATTTAGTACTTGATTAAATAATAGTTTGAATTTAATTTCTTTAATTAATCTCTTAATTGATGAAATGTTGTTGTTAAATTGAACATAGTACATTAATTGAGTGTAAAAAAATGATTAGATCAATAATACACTATTCACCGCCGGCTAAAAAGGCCGGAACTCTCTCACCGCCGGCAGCCTTGTGTCGCCGGCGGTGGGAGATTTCCGGCCACGTCAGCCGGCGGTGAATACTATATTATTGCTTATTGAATTATTTTACCTATCACTACATGTTTAATTGTCATATTATATATATTTAAATGATTAATTTAGGATTTAGTACTTGATTAAATAATAGTTTGAATTTAATTTCTTTAATTAATCTCTTAATTGATGAAATGTTGTTGTTAAATTGAACATAGTACATTAATTGAGTGTAAAAAAATGATTAGATCAATAATACACTATTCACCGCCGGCTAAAGTGGCCGGAACTCTCTCACCGCCGGCAGCCTTGTGTCGCCGGCGGTGGGAGATTTCCGGCCACGTCAGCCGGCGGTGAATACTATATTATTGCTTATTGAATTATTTTACCTATCACTACATGTTTAATTGTCATATTTTTGTTATAAGTATTAATCTAATGATTTTTATGATTAATTGTGTCAATTATTCTAATTAAGAATTACTAGACATATTCTCCAAATTAAATTTAATGGTGTTACAAGTACTAAACTCAATAACAATTACTAATCTAATATGTTAAGTAAAATTAACTAAAGCTAATTTAAATTAATTAATCACCACGCCAATAAAATGTTAAACTAATTCGATACTCTTAAATAAAGGAATAACATCACAAATAACATTATCAAATTACTAATCTAATTAAGAAGTAAATAGAAATTAATTAATTTGTTATAAGTACTAATCTAATGATTTCTATGATTAATTGTGATAATTATTTAAATGATTTGTAATCGTGTAAATTATGATGTGTTAGAGCACTAAACTAAATAACCATTACTAATCTAATATATTAAGTAAAATTAACTAACTAACTAAGTAATTAATTAAGAAAAAAACTTAAGCTAATTAAAGTAAACAAAATTTAACAAATAAATCAAATTCATAAATATGATGAAAAATTTAAAATTTTAATTCCGGGCCGATCCACCGCCCGCTGAAGTCGACGGAGACTGACCACCGCCGGCGGAAACATGTTCCTGGCGGTGGGAACATTCCGGCGACGGCTACCGGCGGTGGATAAGCTAGAAAATAAGAAACAAGTAATATAAATTTTATGGCCCTATCCACCGCCCCTCCACCATCTCCGTACATTTCCACCGCCGCCGTCGAATTTTTTCCGGCTGGCGGTGGGAAGTTGGAGGCCACGTTTGCCGGCGGTGGGGACGTCCGAAGTGTTAATAATTTTTAACTCACCAATATTTCGTCGGTGAATTCTTCCTCCGACTCGTATGCCATTGTCAATGACGGCGGGGGCGGGGTGCTACTCCGGCGGCAGGTATCAACGGTCGTGAGGTGTTGAGCTGTTGAGAGGGCTTGGCAGTGACACGGCTCGGCAATGAGTTTATGGAAGTGGAGCAACGGGCCACTGCAAAAGGGGGCGGCCGGCAAGCTGCAATGGGAGGGGGAGGGTTTGAGTGAGGGTGTGCGGCGGTGAGGGTGAGCGGTGAGGGTGAGTGAGGGTTTGTCGTTTGCTGTTTTTGTTTGATATTTATGCTGAGTCAAACAACCCAATTTCCAACGTTGCCTGTTTCAAAATGTGGGGCCCACATTCAGAGAATAGATTCGTTCCACTATGGACGACAATTTCTGTTAAATGGGACCCACTCTTATTATTTAAAAGAAAGGGGTATTTTCTACATATGTAACTAATTAGGGGTATTTTTAACATCTTATATTTTGAAAGGGGTATTTTAAATTTTGACCCTTTTTAAAAACATATAAAATTAAATTGTAAATCAATTTTGAGGGATTATAGTATGTATACTAGTGTTGCACTCGTATGTTGCACGGAAGATATAAATTATACTCCCTCATACTACCATTTACTGTAACTATTAATATACTAGTAATGCACCCGTGCGATGCACGAGATAAATGTCAGCTCATTGCAAAATACCCTATATGCACACTCTTAGTTATGTGCTGATGTCATCTCGATTCGAGCTAATCATTGTCGTGCCCTTGAACAGTCATTTTGGAGGGCATTCAGACCTCGTTGGCAACGTTGGGTAATTTTTTTGCTATTTTATAATTTTTGAAAATATGCAATTCTTCTTTGTTTAGAAAATGTAAACAAATAATGAAAATGCAGATCTATGAAAATGATGAAGATAAATGAAAAGAGTAAATCAAGAACACAACAATTTAACATTATTCGACAGTGTGCCTAGATCCACGAAGGATAGATCGGATTTGATCTAATATGAACGATGAGAATACAACAATTCATATACATCTATAAAATTAATCGAAATTAGTAATACATTAATTTAAAAGGAAAGTTGGCAAACTTTAATTATGGATTAATAGTAATGTAAATTTAAAATTTGAACAAAAAAAAGTCGTAAGTCACATGAAAAAAAAAGAGAAAAAAATTGTAGATTTAATTGTTATTTTTCTTTTTTATTTGAAGTTAATTAGTTTTTATTTATTTATTTTTTTTGATAATATTTTTTTAGAAGTCAAGTTTGTAGGATGATTATGATTACTTCCGAAAATAAAATTCATAATTATAGGATAATTAGGTGAATCAATATGGAATATATTAGATTTTGTTAGAATTGATTGTAGAATAAATTAAATTAGATTTTTCAAAATTTGAAAATTAAATTTTATTGCAATATGTATCCTAAAATAGGCAAAGAGTAATGGTGTTTAAACACAAAAGCCAATGAATTTCGAAATTAAATGAAAATTAAAACACAAAAGCCCATACATGCATAAAATTTACTGTAGTTAAATTGATGAAATATCAATTTTACATAACGATCCACTTATGTTTAATGTAAATCGTGCATGGCTATATTTTTGCACACGCCAATCATTATAAATGCATTTGCAGTTATCTACGAACTATTTAATACGTACAAAAAATAAATTTGTATTAATATTTACTCATGCCCTTATAGTTGATAATAATTTCAAAATCGACATCCAAATTGAAATCCAATTGAAAGATTCTTGTTATATATATATATATATATATATATATATATATATATAGATAGATAGATTGACACGTCCACCATTTATTGAATTTTTCCATTTTTGGACGTAGGCCCATCAATTATTCTAACACTTTTAATATTTTATCACTCTACTACTTTTTAACATTTTAACAATTTAATACAATTAAAAATATTTGGTGTACTCATAATTATTCCACTTTAACACTTTAATTTATTAATACATCATCAAAACACATTAAACTCTGTGCCCAAATTTTTAGTCCAATAAATAGTGGACGGAGGGAGTACTTCGTAAAGAGTGAGATAATTGTATATCAAAGTAATATTATAAACACTAATAAACAAAAACAAAATTTTTGTGATCCGTGTAAAACAATTACTTGTGCATGTTTCAGAATCTGTTCTTTCTCTAGTAATCTTAAGCTTTGCTTTGCGATTTGTTCTAGTTGTGGGCTTTTGGTAAAATTGAAATTTTATCTTTGAATCATTTTCATCATTTTTCCCTACACAAGAACGTTCAAATTCTTTTGACTTAGTTCACTAGTTTGAGCAAAGTAATGTTGAGAACCTTTTTTGATGCTAAGACAACGAAGCGCAGCTCAGTTGGTAAGACGCTCCCCTTCCAACCAAGAGGTCGGGGGTTCGAGTCGCCTTACGGAGGAAATGGGGAACCATTATTGAGCCTCTTTTTAAAAAAAATAAAAAAAATAAAAATTAAAAAAAAAAACCTTTTTTGATGCTAAAGCCTTTAGCATGCCTGTTGTAACGTCCCGAATTCACTAACCTAGAAACTGGTACCGAGACGCCACAGGGGTGGGGTTGACGTTTTAGGGTTGGTTTGTTTAGAGGATTATTATCGTTTAATTGCCCGGAAATTTGGCAACATCTTCTCTATTCCAGGATCAATCCACAGAGAAACCAAAAGACTATTCAACACTCATCAACTGATCAGAGTTTAGATAAAAGCATAACAATGAGTCGGACCATACCGCGCCATCATCGGTTCCAATTCAATAAGTATATCGAAAGCGTAACAACAGTGGCGGACCAGACTGCACTACAGTTGGATCCAATTGATAATCCGAATTGAAATACAGAGAGTAAAGGCGTAGGAAAGTAAATGGAAAGCGTAACAACTGAGGCGGTACTCCGCTCCACTATCGGATCCAATTTATAAGTATATAAGTACGTATATATATATATATATAGTTTGGTTCATATGTTAATAAATCCTGGTGTGTTAAATAGGAATGAATCTGGACTATTGATCTTAATCAAATCTACGGCTGCCATTGATTTAAGCATGGTTTCAAGGTACAATAAGCATGATTTCATTTAAGCATGAATTGGTACATTTAAAAGCACAATTATATAATAAGCATAATTTTATGCACATTTAAGCATAGTTTTGTATACCTTTAAGCATTTTTAATATTTTAACACGCCAGGATTTATTAACACACGAACCGTTCCCTATATATATATATATATATATATATATATATATATATATATAGGGAAGGGTTCACATGCAAATAAATCCTAGTGTGAGAAGTGCGCTTATTTTGTGCTTATAAGCATAATTATGTACCATAAGCTTAATTTTCTACAGCTGTAAGTATGATTTTGTATAGCTTTAAGCATAATTCGTACTTTTTTTTTGGCTCAAACAGCCGTGAAAAAGTATGTAAAAAAAAAATACTTCAAATATTTACCCTTCATCGAGAAGCATGGAAAATGCATGTCGAAATGAAAAGACTCAGAAAACCTGAGACGGAGGGAGTATAAGATAATTAATCCCTCTTGTTAAGTTTGAATGGAAGATTATAGTATACGTATATATAAGTGATATTGTTAAAAACTGTGGGAAATGAGTTTATAGGCTATGAAATAAAATATACAGTTCTGAACCTTATGTAGCACCTAACATAAGATTTGCTAAGGAAATATAGCATTTGTTATCTGTAGTATCTGAAACTTAAAATACTGAAATGAAATATTGGATTTACTCATGGTGTTCAGATATATATATATATATATATATATATATATATATATATATGTATATGGCTGGTTATTACAACTTTAGGAGCTGTAACTTATAAAAGCTAGTTGTGATAAGAAATGTAAGGATAATGTAATCCAAGAAAGATTATACATATGTACATGAAGTTAGCCTAAGAACATATGAAATAAAGTAAAAAATAAAATTAAGACAACTTTAAGTCAAAACTAGAAAATCATCTACTTTTCCTTCCCTGTTTCTTTTCTCGCTCTTATTCAAACCTCAACTAATTAAGGTACGAGTATTTCACCTAAAATAATGCTAGCAATAGAACTAGGTCTATCGCAGACTAGTAAGCTTAACCCAATATCGAATCTCAATGAAGACTTAGCAGGGAATTAATTATGTGGCACACAAAAAATAAATAAACCTAAACACTCTAATAGAAAGCAAGTAAATAATTTGACGGTTTTGGTTTTAATAATTAATCCTAGACTTAAATGAATGAAAAAATGAATAAATTATACTAGACTTAAAAACAATTAAAAGCAAGTAGAAAGAATTCCCGTATGTCACCCAGGATAATAAATTAAACAAAAAGAAAGTAGTAAATCTACCTAGGCATGAATTGAAAAGAAAGCAATAAAGAAAGTAATTAAATCTAAGATAGAGCAAATAAATCTTAACATGAATCTAAAGTAAATTAAAGCAAATAAATCTAAACCTAGGCAAATAAATAGAAATCAATTAAATCTTAATCTAGAAAACTAATCTCAACTAATCAAAGCAATAAAAGAAAACAAAGCAATTAAATCTTAATCTAGAAAACTAATCTCAACTAATCAAAGCAATAAAAGAAAACAAGTAAAATTAATCTAAGAGCACAAATTAAACTTACGAATCGAAGATGAAAGAAAGAATGAAGAAATTGAATTCAACTTGAATTGAATCTTGAATCTAAACTCTAATCTTCAAAGCATAAATCTAAAAGTTAATCTAAACTAATCTAGAGTTTTAAAGGCTGAAAATAAGAGAGGAGAAGTGTCTTTTCGTTCCCCATTAATTACATATATATAGAGTCTCAAAAACCTACTCAAAGAAGGAATAAAATAAGGAAATCCCGACAGCCTGGCGGTCGCCAACCATCCTCGGCGGTCGCCCAGTCCGAGCTACAGTCCGCTGCGCGCGACTTTTTTGTTTCGGCCATATCTCCCTCGTCCGAACTCGAAATCGACCGCCGTTTTTTTCTACGCGCTCCTAACGAACTCCTATTCAATAATATGCTTTTATTTCATCCTAACTTCATCTTCACTTTTTGCTCATTTCTTCATTCTTTTGCTCCTTTACTCTCTTCTCTTCCAAAACTTCTCACGAACTCGACTTTGACTAAAACACACGAAATGAACACATAAAATCAAACAAAACATACGAAAACAAACTCACACCAAACTATAAAAACCACACAAAAACACACTAAAAAAATCCCCCATACTTAACCCTTTGCTTTGAAGGAACCGATCAGCAAAGAACGATTCGTGTGCCCAATGATTCATTTTTTGGATATGATTAATTCGATTTAATCCTATCATGCTCCTATGAAATTAATTGCATATCATACGGTGTTTAATCGATATACCTCTTGAGTTTATATGAAAGAGCTCGCCGGAAGATCTTCTGATCTGTTTCTTCGCTCGAATTCGATGTTGGATGGACAGCATGCTACGAATTCAGCCACTGCAAAGAACAAGCACCAACATTGCCGACCACCTACCCGCCGCCGCTGCGTTCTCTCTCTCTCTCTCACTAAACCCTAGCCTCTCTTTGATTATGAGATGATCAATCACTTTACCTAGAGGCCTTAAGTGAGTATTTATAAGAGGAGAATGTGCTTAAGTTGTAGTCTTGGCCCACAGACCAAGACATGGCCGCCCAAGCTCATGATTGGCGCCCCCTTACTAGGCTCCAATGATGAACGGGCTTTTCTTCCTTAACTGTGGCCTATTGAGCTTTTTGGGCCAGATCAGGAATCTACTAGCAGATAAAACTGGGTCCCCCAATGTCTAAATTCTCTATATTCAGCCCAAAGTAAAATTTAGATCATAAGTATTAAAACATTCCACTAGAGTAATAATACTGAACTACCCGTTTTATCCCTGTTGAGCTCAGGGCTAGTATTAGACTTAAATCACCCCAGTATTTAAGATGTCCCACATCCGTTAATTAATCTAAAGCTTCTGACTGCTTTCGTTAATTAACTTCTTATTTAATTCCTGAGTAGTACCATTCATTCCTTATTCATCATACTGGAACTTAATCCACTTGCAGGGTTTAGTATGATAATCCTTAGTGAATTCCTCATGGGATGTGATTAATCTGTCTACCAAGATACGGTGCTCTATTGTAGATGCACTAAGGATCATACTAGTTATAGTTGTTGCCCAAGATACGGATCATATTGAATTACAAGACAGAACTCTCAGTCATGGTAAATCAAAGCAACAGACTCTAACTATACACCCTTAGTCACTCAATTAGAGTTAAGGTGTGACGTTTAAACATTTAAGTCCCCGAGGTCTTGATTCTTCTACTTAGGTCAGAATAGAAGAATTCACATCACCGTGATCCTATCAATACGATCAACGTACTAGCATAAACAAGTAACCAATACAAGCTACTTATCTATTTATGCTACAGTCTAAACCGATAGTTTTATCCAAAACTATATCAACTGTGATAACTGTTTATATCTCAAGAGACACCGGCTACTACGGTCTTCCGTGATCTACAACACACCATATAACCTATAACTTTGAGATAATGGATAGATGTTTAATACTTAACAAACAATTCATACATAATTAGATAGGAAATTGTTAGTGAAATATGGAAACCACATGTATACAAGCTAAAAGGCTGCTTTCTAGTATACAAATCCATCATGCTTGTCCTCAAGCAAACTCATTCAAATCATTTACAAGACATGAACTTATGAAGTGATAATGACTTTGGTTTTAGAAATTTTCCGAAAATAAAATAACATCATGCAAAACACTTCACCATTCACCAAGCAATTTATGGCAAAATTCAACTTTCAACCTCTTGAACAAGAATCCTCACGACATGGATATGTATGAAAGTGAACTCTCATCTCTCAAGTGTTTAGATTAGGAAAAAAAAGAACTCTCAATTCAAGTCAAACAAATTGCCTACCATAAGCTTGCATATCGTCTCACCTCTTCACTGCTTTAATGTGTGCTTAAGACAAAGATCAAATAGGACTTTAGTTTTGGTTGTAATGTAGGCTCTTTGATAGGTAAGAAAATTTGGCTAAAAATTAGTTAACAACCCCAAAGGCTTATTCACTCCTCTCTAATCTCAACTCTCAATTTCCCCCACACTACTTCAAACTATATCACAATAAAGCTCAATTCATAACCAAAAACATTTACATTCTTATCTTAACTTTACTTTCTACCTACTCTTATTCAACTACTTTTCTTTTCTTTTTTCTTTTTTTTTTTCTCTTTTTTTTTTCTTTTATATATATATATATATATATAGCTTATGTAGGTAGAAAGCACTAACTATTAAATACCAAGACTATTCCTTCAATCTCCTTCCCAACATTTTCTTTCAAGTAAACACACCTCATAACATCCATAAGTTACATCCATAAGTTAATTCCCATCCCAAGGTTTTTCAAAGAAAAATTCGATCTAAAATAGACCTCAAGGCTCAAAGGGGCTAACTAGGATAATATGAGTGAATTTGGACAAGGAAAAAGGATAAGAAGGGCTAAGAAAAATGGCCTAAGATCCTTTCTTTGTCATAAAGCACACTATGTAATCTCAAGGGAGAAACCAAAGCAAGTTCTAGAGACAAAATTGCATGCTTGAATATTCACACTCAAGAAAGAAACAAGACTATAATGATACAATAGTCAAAAGCTCAAGTCTCTCACAACAAAAAGGCTTAAATGATTCATGTTCTTAACAGGCCAAAAAGTCTAAGTTCACCAATCATGCTTAACAAACAATGGCATGTTTCACATATCATTTTTCCAAATAAAAATAAATAACATCACTAGCCCATCATCACAACTATCATTCATGCTTGCTATGACCAAAATAAGATGTTAATACACAAAACAAGAAGGATTAAGCATGCTAACAACAATCACACGACCAAAAAGTTTTTCTAACCCCTCACCCACACTTAAGAACAAGCAATGTCCTCATTGCATAAAAATAAAAGAGAGGGATATAGAAAACTTCACAAATACGACACAACAAAACACCAACTTCAAGAGCCACACGAACTTCAAAGCCAAGTACCTACACAACAAAGACAAAACAAACCAAAGCATAATACCCACAAAACACCAAAAAGACGAAAAACAAAGACATAACAAAAACAAAAACGACACAAGTAACCAAACACTCAAAGTGGTGGAGGATAAGAGGAATCATGTCCCAAGATGAGGAGAATAGGAAGAGTAAAGAAGAGAATTTAGAGTTAGGGTTCTAAGAACCGCCTCTCCCTTTTGAATCGTTTTATGCGTGTGGACCTGGCGGTCGCCAAGTGGGACTGGGCAGCTGCCAAGTTGGTCCTGCGGTCCGCAACTTAAAGGACTCAGCGGTCGCCGGGTGTGACTGAGCGGCCGCCAGCTACCTGTTGTGGAATTTCCTTGGCTCCTACAAAAGAAAAACGAAAAATTAATGATACAATTAATAAAAATCATAAAGAAAAATACCAAAATCGTGGGTTGCCTCCCACGAAGCGCTTATTTAACATCATTAGCTTGACGCAACTTTCCATTAACCAAATCCCGCCATAGCTAGTAACATATCTCTTGTGGCAGTCACAAACCCTAACAATCCATTAATCGTTCTTGATTGCACTTTGGGCTTGTCCTCCACATTGGCTTGAAAATCGAGGATTGGTTCATCTTCAATGCTCATCTCCCCCACACTCATTTGAAACTCCACCTCAAACTTCTCATAGTCATGCCACTCAAACCAAGGTACTTCCCCTAATGTGAGCTTCATCGTCCATATGTGGAAGAAAAGTGTCGATAACATCATCTTTTTGCAAGCTTATCATACAAACCTCCTTCACTTCCTTAACTTCCTTTAAATTGCTCAAATCTTTCACAATGATGAACTCTTTCTCTTCAATGAATTCCTCCTCGTCCACGCAACTAAAGAAGTCATCACCATTGAGCTCTTCCTCTGATATATCAGCCTTCACTTTATGCTCTACATTATCCCCATCCAAATGATTAGAAATTTGCACAAATGAACATTTATGGATAAAGGAATTAGATGTAGAGGTAGAAGGCTTATTCCCAAAAACCGAAAATGTTACCGAACCTCCTTCTCCTACCATGCTCAACGTGCCGGAAGCAACATCAATACGAGTCTGCATAATAGCCATGAATGGTTGACCCAATAGAAGAAGATGGCCATTCATACTCCTAGCACCTCGCCCCTTATTAAGCACAACAAAATCAGCGAGCACTCTTATGCCTCTTACGATTATAGCGACATCTTCTGCAATTCCCAATGGATGACTCATAGTGCCATCTGCTAGCTCGATATGAATATCAGTTGCCTTCAGATTCTTGGAGTTCATATTCTCAAAAATAGAGTGTGGCATCAAATTTATTGCCGCTCCTAAATCCATCATCCCCACCACAGTTTCTCCACTATTCAAAATCACATTCAATTCAAAACTTCCGGGATCACTTCATTTGGGTAGCGACTGGAGATGGCCAATGAACCGGTGATCCCTTTTCTCATTCTTCAATCTGCTCGGAAAGAGAATGGGTGGAACATAAGGGTTGGAAGCCTTGTGGAGTGAATTCTTGGCAACTTTTTCTCGTTGATGGACCGTCACCACATGGGCTTGATGGGACTGCAATTGTTGTTGAAGTTGATTCGTGGTGCCCGCCATTTGCCCAATTTGCAACTCGAAGCGCTTGTTGACTGCTTCTTAGGATTCTTGAGGATGAGGTGAAAGTACTTGAGAGTTCGAAAGTGAAAGTACTTGAGGATAAGAGTGGACATAGGAGAGTTGCTCTGAACCACTATAAAAGTGTTTGTGTGTTTTTCCTTTATTAACAAGCTTTGATTTATTGCATTCACACACACGCGCTCTAAATCTTAATCCGGTTTTAATTCGCAAGAAACTTAAGTCTCACCACATTCCGCACAACACTCACACAAGTGAGAAGCTTTGAAAGCCTCACAAACCTTCAAAGCGTATACTTGTAAAAAGGACAAAAAACGAAAGAGAAGTTAAACACTTCTCTACACACGTATTCACCCCCCTCTACGTGTGTAAGTCACTTTCGGGACCAACAAGTGGTATCAGAGCAGGGGTTTTAACTGACCTCTGTTTCTGAATACTAGTAGCGCGAAAGTGTTATTGTAGGTCTACCTGAACCGATCTTTTCAAATATCTTGCATTAAAACCTCACTCACTACATATTCCATTTACTAATCCCTTTCAAAGTATAACTTCATCAGCGCAACTACCTCAATTCTCAATTGAAGGCTACACCACGTGGAGCTTCCGCGTGGAGTGTTATCTCGCTTCTCATCATGACCGCATGCATGAAGTTATTGAGAAATGACCATCATAATCATGAAGTGTGCAACGAGGAACCGCAAAAAGGAGAAAGTCGTCGACCAAGATGGCAACCTAGTTGACGAGGATAAAAGCACTTCCACCGATGTCTATGTCGTGAAGCCGAGAGAGGAGTATACGGCCAATGACTTCAAAGCTGATAATCTAGATCGTGTGGCATGCAATGTGATCTAGTCAACCATCTCCGATGCCTACCTTCCAAGGATCATGAAATGCAAAACAGCGAAGGAGATGTGGGAAACTCTTGCCCTAATCTCTCATGGCACACAGAAAATCAAGAAAAATAAACTTTATGTTCTCATGCAGGAGTTTGATGCTCTAACAATGAGAAACAATGAGAGCATGGAGTCATTTGAGACTCGAGTTCTGGGAATCACCATGACTGTGGCTTCCCTTGGAAAGGATCTCACCTTCAAGGAGATAAATCAAAAGGTGGTTCGCGCTTTGTTTGGAAAATGGCAGACGATGAATGAGCTATTCCTCTCATTAAAAAATCTAGGAGACATGTCTCCAGAAATGATGTTCTCCGAGTTCAAAGTGCTCGAATTTGACCTGGTCAAGGAAGCACCTCGCGAGGATGAGGAGGAGGCTCCAGCGAAACCTAAAGGACTGGCATTCAAAGCCGCTGTGGAGTCCACCACCACTAAAACTGACATTTCGAACTGCGATGTTGCTGAGATGTCTAGAGAATAATTGGAGGATTACGCTCTCTACCTAGTAAGAGGGTTTAACAACTCCAACGCTAGAGCGGCCGCCATCTAAGCTGCCGGTTTTCCTTCTCCCGGTCAATTCTTCTCTCATTCGATTCTTTCTTCGGTTCTTTCTTCGATTCTTGATTTCCTTTCTTCAAACTGGCTTTTGACCTTCTACTTTCACCTCTTGAAGCTTGATTCTTCCTCGTTTCTGGCCCTCAATCTTTAGATACTTCAATGTTCTTCAATTCCTACATGAATGGATCGAAAATGGAAAGAAAACGAGAAGAATATAAACTAAGCTATAAGTTGAAAAACCATAGCTATTCTAACATTTAAACACACAAATTGAGCTTCAAACATATTCAAAACACACTCAACATGCACATAAAATACGTGTTAATCAAGCATGAAGCCATAATCAAGTGATTTTAGAACATTGAGAAAGTTTTGCTTCCACTGAAGGAAGCTAGATCCCGTGAGAGGATTAGAAATGAGTTTGTGAATAAGAGTAGCAATAGACATATCTGAAAAATATAAGCAAGTAGACAATTAAGTACTTGGTGAGAAGAATAATTTTATGTTAATAATGTTACAACCCCTTGATAAAAGTGACATTGACTAACAAACGAGTAGCCCAACGATTTCACAAGCAGACCACGTTCATGTAGATGTCTACTCATGAAACCCTCGACCAAGACACGACGGTCACTTTATTTCCTTTTTTATCACACGGATCTTTGTGACACAAGGAAATAATAACCCGTTTATCTCTGGACCCTGCTATATTGAGAAGTGACCTCGTTGGGAGGATTCATCAATAAGCAGGTAAGCTTGACCATATTATTAATCCAACTGAGTTTGTTAAGCGAATTAGTACAATTACGCGAACGGCACCATTTGCAAAATGACCTCTTAGCCTATCTCACCAGATAATTCTACTAAGGCCTCGAGTGTCAGTCCATACGAGTAAGCCACGTTCATGTGGGCATTTACCGCATAACTCCCACTCGCCTACAGAATTATAAAGCTTTTGAGAGATTTTACTAACGTTTATCTTGTAGAGAAGTAGAATCAACGCAAGCCACGTTCTTGTGGACGTTTACGTGACCCTATCCCCTATCTACGTATAAAACCAAATATGGAGGTCCCAATTAATTTTAAGAAAATTAATCATTGTTTTGCTTAGACGTTTTGTTTCAAAGGGTTAGTTGCGATATTTAAAGCACGTAGACATATAAGTCCTATCGCATGATTTCTAAGCGCATTTAATAGAACATGCTCGCTTGAAATCATAAAACTGCATGCTATTGACACCATATGCATGTTTTTGTATCCATTACGGAACTAATAAAAGCAAGTACAACATGCAAATCATGTTTTTCATCCCATTGCGTAAAATAAATTATTCATAGCATGCTTATAAATTAAAATACTAATAAATAGGCTGCTAACCGGGAGGTAAAACCCTATCTATTACATTTAATAATAAACCCGGAACATTCTCCGGTCTTCTTTCTAAATATAAAAAGTCCACTCTTTGCCTTCAAGTCCACTTTCCAAAAACTGCATGGTGGTTGGATAAGGTCAAATTTATCCAAGATGAGATCAAATCTCTTAAAGATAGAAGTATATCTTTTAGATATGATCAAATCTTTCTTGATAAGAATAAATCTTATCAGATAAGATCATATCTCTTAAAGATAGCAACATATCTTTTAGATATATATGATCAAATCTTTCTGGATAAGAATGAATCTTATCTGATAAGATCATATCTCCAAAAGATAGAAACAAATCTTCTAAGAGATATCAAAGATCTCGTACCGACTTGCCGAGAAGTTGGCATCACCACCATCACCGACTAGCACCGCCGTCGCCGGCGCCACCGCCGAGCGCCCGATGGTGACTCGCCGGCCACCGCCGCCTCCCACTGGCCTCGGCTGACCTCCGGCACCTCGGGATGGTGCCGGACCAGCTGCTGCAGCCGCTGGACTCACCGGAGACGCGCGTGTGGCCGAAAAAAACTAGTTTTCACCGCCGCCGTGGTTGCCTCGAATTTTGTGCCGCCTCCATCATTGGCAACGGTGCTGGAACCCTAATTTTAAAACTAGGGTTCAGCCGTCACACATAAAACAGTGAGGGGACAACTAAAAACATACAGCCGCGGTCAATCTCCGGCCAAATCCGCCGACGCGTGCGCGCGACACGCCACCGCGCGCCGCCGCCTCCGCCGGCCCTATTTTTCATCTCGATCTTTGTCTCTTCTTCTTGTCTTGAAATTTAGCAGAATATTTATAATAGGATTCAAATAATACAAGAAGAAAATTATAAGAAAATAGATCTAAATCTAATCAGCACCTTATTTCTCACCGATAAAATGAAAAATGATAAATCAAGAACAATTAAAAACATACAAATTGTTCCCGGATAGTAGCATGCACATATTATGGCATAATTCGACTCTAAATGCATGAACATGTGGATCGAATTATCATAGAGCCAATTCACTGAACCGGTGGCTTTGATACCAATTGATGGAAACGCCAATTGAAGGCGATCCGATTCTGCCCTCGGATCTGAATTGGTTGTGATAATAAATGCATTTAGAACATATATAAGAATTGAAATATACCTTCAAGTATGCCGATGGAGAAGGACTACAGGTCTAGCCTTCTAAACTGTAATCTTGCTTCTCAAACCCGACGGATGAGTGGTCTCCGATACGGATTTAGAATCTCAGATCTCGCACTCCGTTGAGGAAGAATCATTCTCCCTTTCTTCCTATGTGGCCTCCGTCTCCTCCTCTCTTCTCTTGATAAAGAAAGATCAAGTTAATTAGGGTTTTGTGCACTTAAGTATTTATAGTGCACAAGACTTGCCCTAGTGGGCCTGAAGATAGATGGGTGGCGACTTAAGCCCATTTAGCTTAAGTGGCGCCTCACTTATAGCCCATTGCTATAAGTGGCACCCCATAGGGGCCCAATAAGAGTTATTGGGCTCTTATTAGTGCACTGATCCATTCATGAGAATATTGGGCCAGTCTAGGGACCATATACCAGACAGAGTTGAGCCTTACCTAATTAAATTGATATTGTGTTATCCCCTGTAGCACTAATTTAATTAGAGCTATAACTCATTCCACTAAAGAGTTATAACTGATTCACCGCTCTATCCCGATTACGTAGTCGGGGCTGGTACTTTGCTTAGAGCGATCCCCGTGTTTAAGAATCCTAATATCCGTTAATTCATTAGAGCTCGTCTGACTGCTCATAATTAATTAACCTCTTATACTTCCTTAGGTAGTATTCATTCATCCTTATTATTATACTTGAACTTAATCAGCCTGCAGGACTTAGTATAATAATCTATGTGAGCTCCCAAAGAGGATATCTCAACCTTTACGGACATGGTTTCTCGATACAACTAACTAGACATCATGCATGCCTCCATGTTACCCAAGATATAAGGAATTGAGGTGCCATACAAGGCCCATACCGAATAAGTCAAAGCAACAGTGAAGAACACATATATGCCAAATAGCTTATCGGGATTAAGATCTAGCTACAAAGACCCGAGATCTCTTAGCTCTTCACCTACAAAGTAGGGTCAGTCTAGAAGAGCAATATCTCACTGTGATCCTATCAGTACGTTCCTAGTGTACTAGCATAACTAGTGATTGAGACCCATCACTACTGTTAGTGCTGCAGTCTAAACCGATAATTTTTTCCGAAGTTATCTCGACTGTGATGATATTTATATCTTATGAGTTACCGTTAATGATGATCTCCTCCAGTATCCCCTAACACGCTAACACTCTCATGAGATAATGGACTTCTTCATTCTCAACTATAAACTTTCAGATAGGTGATTGTAACAGTGGAATAATTATTGCATACACTAAAACACTGGTTTTGCTTTAGGTATACAAAATCCCAACAAATATGAGATTACAAAATGTGTATATACATTAGAGATTCCACTGTCCTTGTTTGATGATGATTAGATGGTGGCATCAATGTTGCAAGAGAGACAGTTGTGTGTTATTGGGGAGTATCATAAGCAATGGTTTTACCTATGAAATGCGAAAATGAGAATCGAGGGGCTTGTACCCTAAATGATAATTTACGAGTTTTACCTTTATTGTATGAGTTATCAAGATAAGTTCAGAGAATTTCTAGCTCAATACCATAGGTTGTATCTGAATGCTAGTGTACATGGTGTCATGAGAGTTGAGATCATACTTTATCTCAACCCGTTATTACCTTAAGATTTGTGAAGATGGGCAGCCTCACTTATTTTCTAGTTTGTTGACCATGTCACATCAACGAGAACTTTTATGGTGATTCTTGTGATTTTATGGCACCGGTACTTGAGTTATGGTACACCACTAGCTCTAGAGCTACAAGTGGAGCATGTTCCTTACATCTTGTTTGTTCAGGGAGGACTTATATCTCTAAACCCGTCGTACCCTGATTCTCGTAGGCACATACTAGTGCATAAAAATGAGCTTGCAACATGTGATTTTAAGCCTGTCAGGGAGGACAGTGATGTTGAGTATGACGATGACATACCAAGGGAGGTTATGGTAGGTAGAAGGACGATATGGTGCATTCCTCTTAATTCTTTAAATTTCCCGATCACTATTAGCTTGTTAGCTAATGAGAGTATTAACACCTCACGTCGTCAAATTAAAAAGAGTATTCATTAGGCTATGCTATAATTAATGAGAAGATCATGATCGTGGACAAGGGTATCATTGATGATGTGGCTTACAAAGGGATGGATGAGAATGAAGACGAGAGATACAAAGCAGATGATGAGCCTTATGAGAACGAGAAGCATGAGCCCCTTGGAGATGAAGAGAAGTATCTGAGCAATGGTAAGTCTGAGTGATGTGGGATGATACTTCCATACTTATATATATGATGAAGTAGATGTATATGCAGCTTCTGACGACTAGCGGTAGATAGTAGTTCCACTGCTATAACCTAGAATATATTTTGATGCTAATGTAGAAAGCAGCTTGAAACTAGAAGTATATTCTCAGATGTTACCGCAAGTAGAAGGAAAGCCGAGTTTTCAAACTTGAAGCAAGGCAAGAAGACTGAGTCAGAGTACGATCGAGTGTTTCATGGTCTAACTTATTTCGTGCTAGATACGGTAAACACAAATGAGCAAATATCTGAACTTTTCCATATTAGTTTGAAGCTAGTTAGGACGACCTATTATATGCCAAAGTATTGATCACTCTCACTTTAGAGGTGAGAAAGATGCAATGATAATCGATTTAGTATAATCGAGTTGAATCCACAAAGAATGTTATCACGTGAGAATTTCAACTAGTAATTGAGGTATCTAATCACTATCCAAGCTACCAACTAACATGTTTTTATGTTTTTGATTGACTAATAAAAATTGAAAGTAATTAACAAACTTATGACTCAACTAAATAAGAAACAAGTATTAAATGATATAAACTCAATAGAAAATGAAAGTGACTCCAATTATACTTCAACTATGTTTAGGTGATAGGGATTTAGGACTTTAACTAGAATTAACCATTTTAATCCAATTTCATGTGGGAAACCTCCTAAGTATGATTCACTCAACTCTCATTGCAATGAAATCAAGTAGATTAATGAAAGGCTTAACTCCTACTAAGATATCAAGAATTCATTAACTCCCAATAGCTTATGGAGTTCTTTAGCCCTACTATTCTCTAGCATACAAATCTCTTGATCCTAGCATCTAATTCAAACCTCCTAAGCATTAGATCAAACACTTGATATGCAACTATGGTGATCAAGCATAATGACATAATAAAACATAGCCCCAAGAGAAATGAACATGAAATTAGAAGATAAATTCATAGATCAAAGCCTAATCCCATCACTTATCCCTAATCTACATATAATTGGAATCACAAAGACATCTAGCTAGACATAATTAAAGAAAATAAACCATAAGAAATAAATGAAATCATGCTTAAAAGAAAGAGAATAAGATAAGGAATAGAAATATGGTCTTCAATCTTCAACACACCAAGTAAATCTTCACAAATCTTGAAAATACTAAAGTAGAAAGAGGGAAAATGAAATTAAGGTTCTAGAGAATATATTCAAGCTAAAGATACCTAATTGGGGAAGATTTGGGGTTAATATACATTAAAATTGAGTTTTGGGTCGAGTTGGACCGAGTTGGTCGAACCAACTAGGTCAAGAAATAAAAGCACACGCCACAACGGCGGTTTGGCCAGCGGTCTGTCAGACCGCCATTCAAACCGCCAAAAAGACCGGTTTGTCCTGCTATCCGGCCACCTGATCGGCGGTTTGTCAGACCGCCGTCCAAACCGCCATTCTTCCTTCCCGGTCCGGTTCTTCTCCTTCTTCGGTTCTTCTTTCGGTTTTTTCTTTTCTCCTTTCAAACCGGATTTTCAGCTCCGGTTTCCACCTCTTGAAGCTCGATTTTTTCTCGTTTCCAGCCCTTGATCCTTAGATACTTCAATGCCCGTTCCAATTCCTACAAAAATAAATTAAAAACCAAGAGAAAACGAGAAAAGTACAAAGTATGCTACAAGTTAAGAAACCCTAACAATTTTGGCATTTAAGCATATAAATCGAGCCTCAAACACATATGAAACACACTCAACATGCACATAAAATATGTGTTAATCAAGTATTCAATCGAGCCTAGATATGAGATGGCGAAAATTTTACAAGTTTGATATTTCTCTTTCACTTTAGTCCTAGAATGCCAATACTGCAAATTGATTATTTTTCGACCATGGCCAAGGGCTGCAACATGGACATCCAAGTTCCGAAATTTTGATGTTCTTGTCTTTCTTTAGGTAAATCATTCCCCCTCTTAATGACATGAGTATGATTTTGGAGTTGTAGATGAGAATTTGAACCCCATTCATAATGTTCCAAATTCTATTCTTGTGAAGAATGATCATGCATGTTGTTAAAACCTTGATATTCATCGTCCCCATCATCGTTGATGATGATTCATGTGTAGATTGTTGAAGTTCTTTTGATTTCCTTCAGGATCAAGTATGTACAACTACTGTATGCACCTCGACCTTTTGATGTTATTCACGCTTCAATACTCATATGATAGTCTATAGAAGTCAAATTCTTGTACTTTTGTTGCTAATCCAAATCGGGCATTTCATCGAACACCTTATGTACATACGTTGATCTGTATTTTTGAGCCCTTTGCACTTGTTAAAATTAAATAGTCTCTGAATGAAAGTTGTAGCTCGTTGTTTCAGCTTTCTATGGCTATGTTATAGGCCCAAATTTGAACTCATATGTGAGCGTAGTGATGTTTTGAAGTCAGTATGTCAAATCTGCCAATTTATAGAAGACAGATTCAGTAACAGTTTTAACTCCCGTTTTTTATCATGTTTCCCTGCTCGAATCCAGAAGTTTCAAACATGAAAAATGTTCTTTGTTGTTCCAGCTTTAAATCCATAGCTCGCACTTTGAATCTGGTTAAGTCATGAGAAAGTTATGCTAGATTAAAGTTCGTATGTTAAAACTGTCAAATTAATTGTCTCATAAATTCAAAGTGTGGAAACAACGACTATAGCCTACTCTATCCTCGATTTTGCACACTTTCCTTTGCTCAAATCAAGAAACTCAGAACATGAAAGTTGTTTCTTGTTATCTCGGCTTTCTATTTATAGCTCGCATTCACAAAATGGCCAAGTTATGAGAAAGTTATGATAGCTCAAAGTTCATGTGTTCAATATGTCAAATGCTTTGTGCCCAAATTTTTATTTCTTAACGAGGGATTAACATCTCTCAATTCACACGCCCTAAATTCATGAAACTCACATGATATCAAACCTTGTGTCTTAGCTTCAAGATTCTATAGCCATTGTTCTATTATTACTTCGCATGAATGAGCTATGGACTTATTTCCAAGGTCACTCCAGAATGCATTCTTGTGCATCAAGTGATAAAGATCACCCATTATCTTCAGAAACTCAAATTAGCCTCTTGTGGAAGATAATCTCCTTAGTTTTCCATCAATGTATCATGATCCTAGAATGGAGCTCTTATTTGTTTTAGCTATGACTCACCCATTGCACTTATACCCTTCAGCCTTGATGTGTGTTTGGAGCTCCAATGGTTGAATCATTGTGATCAAATGGAACATTGAAATTCCTTGAATCCTCTTCCATCATCAAGACAAATGTCTTAATGTTCATACAAAAATTCAAAAACTATTACTTGATTAATATTTGAAGCCTCTATGATCAATTCTTTTTTTTTTTTAGATCAATCTGCCATTTGGCTAAGTTCATAAGCTTGAAGTAAAAACTCTTTGATTAAGCATGGATGCTTACCCTTGTGATTCAACAGCTTCCTATCATCAATTTTACACCTGTTATCTAATGAGAAATAAGCATAAGGGAGTAATGGATTAAGAAAAGAATGAGGCTAAATTATTAGGGGGTCAAGTATATGCATAAGTGTAAATGCAAGCATACTTATAAAATCTAGCTAGTACTAATCTATTGTGTGTAAGTAGGTTGCTAGCTTCGGAGATAAGGCGACAAGAAGAGCCGGGGATTGCTTGCTTGCTTGCTTGTGCTTATTCAAAGAGTGAGCTTTATTTTTCTAAAGATGGAAAAGTTACAATTAAGAGTTCGAGTTGAGAGAGTTGATGATTTGAAGGAAGCTGGAAATAGCATTCCGTTATTCAAAGAACGACTCCACATACCTAATAGCGAAGAATCAAAGGACTTATAAACACATCTAGGAAGCACTAAGACGTATTGAGATTTGAAAAGAAAATTATGTGAGAAGGAATGAAGAGCAATATAGACTGTAGCTTTGTTTGTAGAATGATGTTTAAACTGTAGCAGTAAATATGTTATATCCGCAATCTTATGGGATACTACAATCGTTACTATAGATTTTGTGACTAGATTGCCAAAATCTAAAAGTGTAAATACAACCATTTTAGCATTTAAACACCTTAGCAAAAATGACGAAGTTGCGCAAGAGAAGGAAAACCTTAGCAATTCTAGCATTTAAACACTTAATTTAAGTCTCAAACACATACAAAATACACTCAACATGCACATAAAATACGTGTTAATCACTCCCCCAAACTTAAGCCATTGTTCATCCCGAACAATGAAACGAACAATCAAAATACTCAACACGTATGGGATGTGCATTTTGAGTTCCTCGATGCCTCATATCACCTCAAAAACAAATTTAGTTCAAGGAAATTCTCATGTCAAGCCAAGCATTCATAAGATCAATCACTATCCTAGCTTAGAACTCAATCACTAAAGCACATTCGACCCTAGACCTCACAAGAAGTGTGTATCACTCGATCACTCAATATAGAAACAAGGTAAACACTCATCGAAATCATGCAATACACAACTTTAACCATAAGCTTGCCTATCAACTCCAGTTTCTACACTACAATGTATGCACAAATTAGGATCAAAAAGGTTTTTCTTAAGCTTGTAATGTATGAGACATTGGTTAAGGTAGGAAATTTTAGGCTAAGTGACTTAAATTTTCATCCAAGTACCCTTACCCCCTTTTTTCACATTTCTAAAGTATGAATTTCTTCATCTTCCACCTTATCCAACCCCTTTTTATCAAATGAATCTCAAGCTTATACCAAATCTCATCATATCACAAGAAACACTCCTTATGCTCTTATTCTTTCTTTTTCTTTTTTTCTTTTCCTTGTAAGAACTTTGCTCTTACCCCCCCTTTTTTTTATTCTTATTTTTTTCTTTTCTAACATTGAGCTTATAGGAATGTTCTTTCAACTCAAAACAAATCATCAAGACCCTTTACCATCACCCACCATTATTCATGAATTTTCAACTTTCACCAAGGTTCCCTTAACCATCCTTCACCCCCTATCAACCGGTTTTAGAAGAAAAGGCTCTATAAGGCTCAAAATAGGACAACAATGGTAATGAAAGATAGGTTAGTGTTTAGGGAAGATGGGCTACAAAATGATGACCTAAGATTATCTCCTAATTATACACACATGTAAGACTTCTAACATGAGTATCAAGGCAAGTTCTAGCAAAGAAAATGCAATGCATGACCAATCTCTCAAGAAAGGATATCAACTATGTAAGATGCATAGTTTTTAGGCTCAAAATCCTCACAAGCTTTTTGCCTAGAGTCTAAGTGCCTAAGATCAATCATTCCAAGCTATTCATGTGAAATGACCTAATCATGCTAGACTTTAACTTGAAAAATTTCAAAACATTTTCACATTTCCAATATTTCATCATAGGCATCTCCCTCTTATGCACAATGGAATGACAAACACGTGCTTTCGCACTCAAGCATGCAAGCATACATTCATTATTCAATTCAAAACTTTTTAATGTTCTAAAAATTTCGCACTCACACCCAAACTCGTCAACAAACCAACTAACAAGCAAGTTTTTCCATTTAACCCCTAATCAACCTCCAAAAATTAACAAAACAAAGTAGCAACTACCAACAAATTCAAAAACCAACAAACAAGCAAACAATGACCAAAACACTTTCAAATAACCCCAATTCCAATGAAAATCCCACATTCTCCACACTACTTCCAAGAAAAATTTCGCATACCACCCTATCACATTCAATAACTCCCAATCAATCAACAAAAACCAAAACAACCAACAATCACCAACACTATCCCAAAAAATTTCCAAATAAATCCATCATTTAAAAACCACCACCAAATCAACTTCCTCTTCAACAATCCAACAATCACCATTCAATTAATCAAAGCAAATATATATCCCAATCACGTAGGCACAAGCAAATCACAAAATTCACCAAGTCACACTTTTCAAACCAAGATAAAGAGACAAAAGCAAGGAAGCAAAAGACAAGAGGGTAAAGGAAAATATAAAGACATGAAATGTAAGTAATTTAAATTCATTATCCTACCCCCCTCCCCCAAACTTATTTTAGAAAATAAATTCTAAAATGAGTTTGGAGGGAAAGATAAATAATGGATTTAAATTACACTTACAAACTCTCCAAGTTATGATGGGCGCGATCTTGGCCAAGTAATGCTTTGACCGATTTGGTAATCCCGGAAGCTTTCAAGAAGCTCCATCATTGCATTGGTTTGTGTCTCCCTTTTTTCATTCCTTTGTGCCTCGTCTTTTTGAAAAGCTTCCATCCTTTCGCTCTGTTTCACTTCATCAAGTTGAGTGAGCCTCATAGAAGTCACCTCTTGTCTCATGACGGTGACTTGAGCTTCTAAAGATTTGAAACTACTCTCCATGCCTTCCATTCGACTCTCAAGAGCCTCAAACCTTCCTTCATCAAATAAACCACTTGGACCTTCTTCGTCTCCCATTGATTCTTCATGCATCTCTTCCATGTCCTCCTCTTCCACATCCACATGACCTCTTCTACCCATTGAGTATTGATCCCCTCACCATGTTTAAATATTTGACCTCTCATGATGACATGGTGCAAGGGGGTGCTCAAGTACCAATTAACCCATTCATCGAAATTTGTCACCAAAATGCTCATAGCATTGGGCAATGGGTACAACTCTTCCTTACTTATTCGGAAGTAAAACGGAGGGGAAACCGAACTAATGAACCTCAAATATCAGAGTTTGATGATGTCTAAGAGAAAATCTCCTCTCATCGGAGGATATCCACCAAGGTTCCCTTTTATCTTCCTTGCAATTGGTCTGAGCATCCCGCCAATATTTATCTTTCCAATTTCACCTCGAGCTTGCTTTGCCAATTGAGGAATGAAGAGATGACAAAAGCTAATCCTCCTTCCGGTGAGCATGGGATGGAGAATGAATAGGTCATCATTCCTCACCGAGGTGTTCTCTCTTCGAGCTATGATAGTATGAGATAGGATCTTCAACACCATTCGGAGCACCGGGTTCCTCACTTTATTAGATTTAGAATATCCGGACCGATACCCTTCTTGTGAAGTTGGAATGAGCTTGTTCCAAATAGAATTATAGTCGAACACCCTTTCTATGAGTTGATCACCTCCATGGGGAACACTAAATACATCATCAATGTTATCCAAAGACATCTCATGCCTTTCACCGTAAAGTTGAAACTTGATATGTCGCAAAGCATGTGCATTGGTGGCTTCCAACGTGCTCATCATTTCAAGAGCTGCCTTGGCATAAGTCCTCCGATCTTGAATGGTATCATCAAGGAAATCATCCCACCCGATGTTGTCAAAAAGGGCCTTCACATTGTCATAGAGCCGAAGTGTTTCCAACACTTCTCTTGATGGGAATCTTGTCTCCTCAATACCCTTGGTGACAAGTGTAGCGAATGCCGCCCTTTCATCATTATTGCTCAAGTAAAGTCCATGAGTTTCTGGGACTTTTGGATTTATTGTACTTGAGGTGGTGTTTCTTGGTTGAGAAGAAGAGGAACCATCTTTTCACCTTTTGTTGGAGTAGGTGACCAAGGCCTTTGAAGGTGCCTTTGAAGGGCCTTTCCCTTTGGCTCCTTTTTCCCTACAAGATGTGAAAAATTTCAAGTAAGATTCAAGAATTAAACAATGAACTTTCACTTATCAAGCAACATTTCTCCTACTCATTACCCCCCATGTTGGCCTTTATACATCCAAGAAGTGAATTTTAAAACCAACATCAAGCACATTATTCACATTTCTCCATAAGTTCAAGAAAAATTCTTCTAACTCATTCATGTATATTCAAGTGAAAAGAAATTCAAGTTCATATGAAAATTCAACTCAAGAGAGTAATACAATGAATTTTCCTCTTGCAAACCAAAAATTGATGAACTCATGACCTCTTCAAGCAATGAAGCATTCAAGAAATGAATTTTTATCTAAAAACCAAACATATTCATTCAAATGTTCCTTATGAATGCAACAATCCTCCAAATCCTAAAGAGAAGAATCATTGTTATCCAATTCATGCCCATTTCCACATTCTTCGTTCAAGAATTTCTTCAATATCCAAGAAAAAATCCTAGTTAGAATTTCTACTCATTTTCATGAAAATGAAAAGCAAAATATTCATATCCATTCTTATATAGCAAGTAGAAACCCATAAGAGTAAAGGTATAGAGCATATTACCTAATTATCTTGAAGAAATGTGAAGAAATTCAACTCTTTCCAAAGAAAAATAAATTTTCGTTTTTGTGAAGAAGTGGGCAAAAATGTGATTTCTTTGGTTCAACATGCAAGTTTTGGGATGGGTAATGGACCTATGGAAGGATTAAACTTAATTCCAAGTGATTTGGAAGTAATTGGAGGAAGAAAATTGAAGTTCTAGAGAGTAGAAATGATGTTCATCCAAAGAAATGAGGGTTTGAAAGTGAAAAATAAGAAAATAGGAAAGAATAAAACAAAAATAGAAATAAGGGGGAGGAAGGGGTGACCGGCGGTCTGGGAGGGAGAACCGGTGGTCTGTCAGACCGCCGTCTATGCTGTCCGGCTGCTAGGTGGTTCGGCGGTTTGAAGCCAATTTTCGGCAGTTTGGCAAACCGCCGGCCAAACCGCTGAACTGCCTTCTGGCTCGATTTTGGGCTGTTTTTCGGCCCTTCCAACGGGAGAGGCCGACTCCCGACCCTCTATCAAGACCCCCTAAACATGTTTTTAATTTTTTAATTTTTCAATTTTTTTATGGTTTTTTTTTTCAAAATGAAACGAAAAGTAAAACAAGAATCGAAAATAAAATTCAAACTAACTAAAAACGAAAAATAAAAGGATACGTGTTAAGGTGCCTCTCAACGAGCGCTTTGTTTAATGACGTTAGCTTGACATTACCTCCAACATCAAGGGTTGTTGAGGTAGATGGTCGTCTCCTTTTGAATTTCCTCCGGTTTGAAGTAAAATTTGAGATGATGACCATTCACTACAAACTTTGAACCATCTTGCTTTAACAACTCAAACAAACCATTCTTGTTGCACTTTGAAATGATATAAGGACCCGTCCACTTTGACTTGAGCTTTCCGGGAAAGAGACAAAGATGAGAATTAAACAAAAGCACTTCATCTCCCGGTGCAAAATCTCTTCTCCGAATCCCCATATCGTGGAACTTCTTAGCCCTTTCCTTGAAAATTTTTGAATTCTCATAAGCTTCATTTCTCCATTCCTCGATTTCAACAAGATTATCCATCCTTTTATAGCCGGCTTCCTTAAGCTCAAAGTTAATCTTTCGAATTGCCCAATACGCCTTATGCTCCATTTCAATAGGAAGATGACATGACTTTCCAAAAACGAGTTGGTAAGGAGACATACCAATTGGAGTCTTGTAGGCCGTTCGATAAGCCCACAAAGCATCATCAAGCTTATTAGCTCAATCCTTCCTCGTTGTAATCGTCTTCGCAAGGATTTGCTTAATTTCTCGATTTGCAAGCTCAACTTGACCATTAGCTTGAGGGTGATAGGGAGAAGTGATCTTATGCTTAACACCATACTTTGCAAGCAAACTTCCCAACCACTTGTTGTTGAAATGTGACCCCCCATCACTAAGCAAAGCTCTAAGGATTCCAAACCGAGTCAAGATATTCTTCTTCAAAAACTTGATCACAACCTTAGAATCACTAGTCATAGTTGGCACGGCCTCGACCCATCTCGAAATATATTCAATAGCAAGAAGAATGTAGGTGAAACCATTAGAACTAGAAAATGGCCCCATGAAGTCAATTCCCCAAACATCAAATAATTCCATCTCAAGCATGAAGTGTTGAGGCATCTCATCCTTCTTTGAAATCGTTCCTAACCTTTGACATCTATCACAAGACCTCATAAAAGCTTGACAATCTCTAAAGATAGAAGGTCAATAGAACCCACATTGGAAAGCCTTCAAAGCCGTTTGGTTTGCTCCAAAATGGCCTCCACTAGGCCCACTATGGAAACCTTCTATGATCTTGAGCCATTCACCTTCCATAACATAATTTCGAATAAGGTCATCGGTACATCTCCTCCATAAATACGGATCTTGCCAATAATAGAACTTCACATCTCGAAGGAACCTTACCTTTTGATAATCCGAGAGATTTGGTGGCAATTCTTGAAGCACAAGGTAGTTAGCAAAGTCGGCAAACCAAGAATCCTTGCATTTCAATACCATGATCCTCTCATCTGGAAAACAATCATTAATGCTCAATCTCAAGTCTTCATCCTCAACCGGTTTTTCAAGTCTTGACATGTGATCGGCTATCTCATTATCACGACCTCTTCTATCTCGAATCTCCATGTCAAATTCTTGAAGAATGAGAATCTAACGAATCAAACGAGGCTTTGCATCCTTCTTTGCCATGAGATGTCGGATAGCCGTGTGATCCGAGTAGACAATGGTATGATTTCCCACGAGATAAGATCGGAACTTGTCAAAAGCAAAGACAATGGCTAAGAATTCCCTCTCCGTTGTTGTGTAGTTCCTTTGAGCTCCATCCAATGTTCTACTTGCATAGTGAATAACTCGGAACACATTATCTCTCATTTGCCCCAAGACAACTCCTAAAGCCCAATCACTAGCATCACACTTCAAATAAAAGAATCACTCCAATTAGGTTTGATTAGAATAAGAGTAGAGATGAGGGCTTTCTTCAATGTCTCAAATATTTTCAAACACTTATCATCAAAGATAAACTTCACATCTTTTTGCAAGAGAGAACAAAGTGGCTTTGTGATCTTTGAAAAATCTTCAATGAATCTTCTATAGAACCCCACGTGCCCAAGGAAACTTCGAATTGATTTCACATTTGTTGAGGGTGGAAGCTTATCTATTGCAACGATCTTGGCTCTATCAACTTCCAAACTGGCACTTGAGACCTTGTGCCCAAGCACGATTCCATCCTTAACCATAAAGTGACACTTCTCCCAAATTAGGACAAGAGAAGTGTCCTTACACCATTGCAAGACCTTTGTGAGATTATCCAAACAAGAATCAAAGCTCCTCCTAAAAATAGAGAAGTCATCCATGAACACCTCCATTATGTTCTCAATCAAACCACCAAAGATAGACATCATGCACCTTTGAAAGGTAGCCGGAGCATTGCACAAAACGAATGGCATTCTTCTATAAGCAAACACTCCATATGGACATGTGAAGGCCATTTTATGTTGATCTTCCGGGGCTATCACAATTTGGTTATATCCCGAATAACCATCAAGGAAGCAATAGTATTCATAGCCCGCCAAGCGATCCAACATTTGATCTATAAATGGCAAAGGGAAGTGATCATTCCTTGTTACCGCATTTAAGGCCCTATAATCAATGCAAACTCGATAACCGGTGGCAACCCTTATAGCTATAACCTCATCATGCTCATTCTTAACCACGGTCATCCCCCCTTTCTTCGGAACCACTTGAGTCGGGCTCACCCATTCACTATCCAAGATGGCATAGATCATGCCCGCATCAAGCAACTTTAACACCTCCTTTCTAACAACCTCTTGAAAAACCGGATTCAACCTCCTTTGAGGTTGAACCTTAGGACGATAACCCTCTTCCAACAAGATATGATGCATACAAATAGAAGGGCAAATCCCCTTATTATCATCAATAGACCAACCAATCACATCTTTAAACTCTCTAAGGACACGCAACAACTTGTCCAATTCGGACTCTGACAAGTGTTGTGACACAATTACGGGAAAATAGTCATTATCACCAAGAAAGGCATACCTTAGATGATCGGGAGAGGTTTCAACTCAAGAGTGTTGCTTGAAAGAGACTCCACTTTTGTTGAGCTCCCACTCTCTCCCGGTTGGTTGATGTCAAGGTAGTGCACCCCATCCTTTGGTGAACCTTGATTTGCATCCAAGAAAGCAATTAACTCCAATAATTCATCACAAGCATCATCCAAATCGGAATAAGAGTAGAGAGATTCAGAAATGATTTGCTCCGTAAGATCCTTTGCTATAGATGTAGGCAAAGTAGTGATTGACTTGCACTCCTCATAACTTTGATCATCTCCTTTCTTCATAGCATCAAAAATTGAAAGAGTGAAGGTTTCTTCGTTGACCCTAAATGTGAGATTCTCGTCTTGTACATCAATGAGAGCCCGACTGGTTGCTAGAAAAGGACGCCCAAGAATGAGGGGCATATCCTTGTTCTCCGGCATATCCAATATCACAAAGTCCGCGGGAAATATGAATTCCTCAACTTTCACTAACACATCTTCAACAACCCCTTGGGCATAGGAAATCGAACGATCGGCCATTTGGAGACAAATTGATGTTGGTTTGATCTCTCCAATATCCAATCTCCTAAAGATAGACAATGGCATCAAGTTGATGCTAGCACCAAGATCACATAAGACTTTCCCAAACTTTTGCCCACCAATCACACATGCTATAGTAAAGCTTCTGGGATCCTCTTTCTTCAAAGGCATTTTCCTTTGAATCACCGCACTAACTTCCTCCGTTATACTAATTGTTTCAAATGATCTAAACTTTCTCTTGTTAGCTATGACATCCTTCAAAAACTTCACATAGCCCGGCATATCTCTAAGCGCATCAAGCAAAGGGATATTGATTTGTACCTTGTTGAATATATCCAAGAATCTCTTCATCTTTTCATCCACCTTAGGCTTGGCTAGACGATGAGGGAATGGAGCCTTTGTGATCACATCCTTGGTAGGAAGAGGAGCTTCTACCAACACTTCTTCTGGAGCCTCTTTTTGAACTTCTTTTCTAGATTCATCATCATTAGTTGGAGACTCTTCATAGGTATGTCTTCCACAAGAACTTCCTCTTTTTTACTTCCGGGTGTGGCTTGATTCTCATAGGCTCTTCCACTCCTCAATGTAATAGCATTACACTCTTTGGGATTCATCTCCGTATTGCTTGGAAATTTGCTCAGTGTGTGTTGAGTGGTAGCTTGGTTGGCTATTTGACTTATTTGGCCCTCCATAATCTTCACTTGCTTTGTCAAGGAAGAGAGGGAATTCTCCAAGGCATTGACCTTTTGGCCGGTTTGAGTGATAAAAGAGCTTTGTTTATTTGTCATTTGTTGTACGATTTGCTCAATAGAAGAGGATGTTTTCTTAGGTTCTTCAATCACCCCTTGAGAGACGGAGAATCCGGGAGGTGGAAATTGAGCATTGTTAGGATTTCCATAAGAGAGGTTGGGATGAGTTCGATTGTTGGGATTGTAGGCTTGATAACCTCCTTGATGACCATAAGAGTTGCCTCCTTGTGGCTTCCCTTGAAATTCCCCTTGATAATTCCCTTGGAATCCTCCTTGAGGTCCTTGAAAACTTTGCTTGAAGTTTTCATAGGGCCTTTGATTCACGTAGCTCCACTTGAACTTATTTCTTTGATCCCCTCTCTTCTTCGAATTCCTTCTTAAGAAGGGTGTATTGTGTAGCCAACTCATCAATTCTTACATTTTCAAGAATTGAATTCACTTTCTCTGTAGAGCCTCTCTCCATTGGCCATTGATAACTATTGGCCGCCATCTCCTCTATGATTCTCAAGGCTTCTTTTGCATTCCGGTTCACAAGACAACCACCGGAGATTGCATCTACTATGCTCATTGTGTGTGGAGAGAGTCCACTATAGAAGTTCACTATTTGTTGTGTTTCACTGAAGCCATGTTGAGGGCACTTGCGTAACAAGTCCCTATACCTTTCCCATGCCTCAAATAGAGTTTCATCACCATGTTGTGAGAAATGTGAGATTTCCGAAATGAGCTTTTGAGCCTTTGAAGGAGGGAAGTATTTGGCAAGGAAGGCTTTGCATAACTTTTCCTATGTGGTGATCTCACTCTTATCAAGGTTCTTAAACCACTCTTTGGCTCAATCTCTCAAAGAAAAGTTCAAGAGCTTTATTCTTATAGCATCCTCCGGCACTCCATTATGCTTCACCGTATCACAAATCTCCAAGAATGTGCTCAAGTGTGCATTAGGATCCTCGTTTGGCCTCCCACCGAATTACTCCGATTGGACCATTTGGATAAGGCCCTTATCTCAAAGTTGTTCGCATTGACACGAGGGCCCCATGCTCCTTCTTGGAATTGTTGGACCGGAGCCTCAAATATTTGGTTTAGTGGAGGTAGAGGCTCTTCATTTGCTCTCCGTTCATGCTCATCAAGCCTTGTCCTCATATCTTCAAATTCCTTCATTAGAGCTTCCATATTTGGTATGTTAGCTCCCATCTCTTGTTCTTCAATAGAATTCCTTCTTCTATGTCTTCTTTCAAAGTTCAAAATCAAAGGTTGAACAAGTCTTCCCTTGGATCTTGTGTGCATAAACCTACAAAACAAAAATCAAAAGAAACAAATGCTTGAATTAGTAACTCAATAACCAAATCAACTATTGAAACTCAAACTAAACATTTCCTGGCAACGGCGCCAAAAATTGATCGCTCTACTTTTTAAGGGTAGAGGATGCAATGATAATCGATTTAGTACAATCGAGTCGAATCTACAAGGAATGTTAGGACGTATGAATTTCAACTAGTAATCTAGTTACCTAATTACTATCCAAGCTACCAACTAGCATGTTTTTGTGTTTTTGATTAACTAATGACAATAAAAGTAAATAACAAGCTTATGGTTCAACTAAAAAATCAACAAGTATGCAAATAACGAGAATTCAATAAGAAAATGAAAGTGACTCCAATTATACTTCAACTAGGTCTAAGTGATAGGGATATAGGACTTTAACTAGAATTAGCCATTTTAATCCAATTTCATGTGGGAAACCTCCTAAGTATGATTCACTCAACTCTCATTGCAATGAAATCAAGTAGATTAATGAAAGACTTAACTCCTACTAAGATATCAAGTAATTCATTAACTCCCAATAGCTAATGGAGTTCTTTAGCCCTACTATTCTCTAGCATGCAAATCTCTTGATCCTAGCATCTAATCTAAGCCTCCTAAGCATTAGATCAAACACTTGATATGCAACTATGGTGATCAAGCATAATAACATAATAAAACATAGTCCCAAGAGAAATGAACATGAAATTAGAAGGTAAATTCATAGATCAAGCCTAATCCCATCACTTATCCCTAATCTACATATAATTGGAATCACAAAGGAAATTAGCTAGACATGATTAAGAAAAATAAACCATGAATTGATGAAACCATAATCAAAAGATAGAGAATTCAAAATAGAACAAAATAGTGGAAGGATCTTCAAATCTTCAAAGTAAATCTCCAACAATTGATGAAAATACTAAAGTAGAAAAAGGGAAAATGGAATTAGGGTTCTAGAAAGTGTATTCAAGCTAAACATACCCAATTGGGGAAGATTTAGGAGTTAAATACATAAAAAATGAGTTTTGGGACAAGTTGGACCGAGTTTGGACGAGCCAAACTCGGTCATAAGTGGAGAAGAGCGCTTGACCGGCGGTCTGTGGGAAGGAAAACCAGCAATGTGGCAAACCGCCGGCCAAACCGCCATCTATGCTGCTGAACTTGGTGGAGAACCGGCGGTTTGATGAAGATTCCCGCTGGTTTGGCAAACCGCCGGCCAACCCGCCGGTTTTCCTTCTCTTGCGCAACTTTGCCATTTTCGCTCGTTCTCTCTCGTCCGAACTCCGATTCTTGATCCGCTTTTTGCTATAGCTTTCCTAACGAACTCCTCTTAGACATGGAATAATTCAATTTGCCAAATAAATTCTTTATTTTTCCTGCCAAAAGCATAACAAGACTCGAGAGAACGAGGAAAACGCGAATGCGAGCAAACTAGTGAAACCCTAGCAATTCTAGCATTTAAACACCTAATACAAGCCTCAAACCCATAGAAAATACACTCAACATAAATATAAAATACGTATTAATCATCAAGGTTGTAGTATAATGCTTGATATTAACTGGTCTTGGCTATTTGCTTATACTGGTGCATACACAGTTACATTGAACAGGATCGTGGTGAGATAAATCCTTTTAGACTGACTTAAATAAAGGATCACATCCCGGATGATTATTATTTCTTAATTCTAATTGTCATAATATTCAATTATATATTTATAATCATTATTACTTTGATTTATCATGAGTGAGAGTTATCGCAACTCAAATATTTTCCGTATCTTGGGTAATAATATTATAAATATGATAATTAATATTATAGCTAGAAATCGTGTCTCGGTGCACCGAGTTGATGATGTCCCCTTGAGGCATTCTAAGGATTATTACTTCAAACCCTGCAGGTGGATTAAGTTCCGATATAATAATGAGGTCGAACGGGTACTACTCTCAGTTTAGAGATTAATTAATTAAAGCAGACAGTAGCTTAAATTAATTAATGGACATGCGATATCTTAAACACGGGAAATAATCTAAATCAAAAAGGAGCTCGGAATGTAATAATTTGGGATTAGACGGCAGTGCAATATTATTTTACTATAGTGGAATGGCTATAATATTAATATAATTAAATAGATTATTTGGGGCCAGAGAATAGTTGGATTATTTAATTATATTAGGAGGCATAGTCCAAATCCTTCTTAAGATCCCTGAAGTAGCCTAATAGAGCATAGCCTAGCCCATTAACCAAACCCTAATTTCTCCACCACTCCACTTCTTATCTATAAATAAGGGATAAGTGGAAAAAGAAATAGAGGTGATTCTCACATATTGGAGAAAAGGGGGCGCCGGTTCTTGGGTAGGCAGAGAAGATAGATTTTCGCCCACTCGAAATTCTTCTCGTTGCTTGGGAATACTCTAGAAGATCTCAAGGTCTACATTCAAGAGCTAGATCTCGTGTGCAGAGATTAGTGCGTGGAAGATCTTTTCCTCTACTCAGTTTTCCACCGGATTTACACAAAGAGGTATACGATCTTAGATCGGTTTTTGCTTTCAAGATCTATAATCTTATGATAATAATTATTGAACATAATTAAATCTACATCCGAGGGATCCCAGATCCAACAACTGGTATCAGAGCCAACTCGGCTCTGTTGATTTAATTAAGTATAATTATTTGTTTCATATTTTTGTTCTTGGATGCAAATTATGATTTTTGCAAAGACCTAATTATCATGGTAAATATGAATGTTTTGGTTTTAATTTTGTAAAATCAGCCTGTTTGTGGCTGCATTTGTAAACACACGAGGGTTGATCGTGTTAGATTAGAATTTTGTTTTTTGATTTTGTTGTAAATTTGATGTAAATTCTTGAGATCTATGTAATTCGATCGAGCCACCATGAACGGAGCACGAAGCAACCGATCAATGGTGGCTGAAGGAGGAGAGAGGTGGACATCCTCAAAAATGTTAATAAATCTAGCCTCCATAATTGGTTTAAAAATGAATTAATTAGCATTAACTTGTTGGTCAAAGCATATCCCTATGGAGATGCTAATTATAGGTTTCATTGGTTTAAACTTCATATGATAATATTGAAAAATTATTTTATATCGATATCACCTCCCTACGGTCGGGTTATTCTTATAAAATAGGATTTTTCGGAATATTAAATTATGGTATTCACTTAGATGTAAATTAATTGATTATTTCCCGACAGAAAGGTAATTAATTAATTTGCATGGCTAGGAGTGACCGACTGTTAATTTCATCAATCATAAGGCGAAAGGTTGATTGGATAATGAAATTAAAGGCGTAAAAAACTACTTAAAGAAATTATATGTAAATGTCCACCCTACGTGGCTTGCATATAAAATCTTAAGGAGTCGGGGGTCGCATTTTATATTGATTTAAGGTTTTATAATATAATAATGCTTAAAAGTATATGACTTTAACTTTATGTTATTTTATTTCCAAACTCTACTATGTTTTTTTGGTTCACTTGTTTAAATACTCAATGAAAATAAATTCGAGAGTTCCAATTATCACGATTGGAAATGTAACTTGGACATTGTCTTGACTGCTAACAAACACAAGTTTGTCCTTACTGAGGAATGTCCTTAATTATGTGCCAACTAAGTATGCCTAAACAATGTGAAGCTTAGTTTCACGGAGATGTTTAGTCATCATGGATACCAAGTTCAACAAAATATTCTTTTGTTGATGAAAATGGTTGAAGGTACTCCGAATATGGACCATGTTCTTAAGACGATCAACTGTCTTAATCAAATGGAGGTTCTGGGTTTTGAAACCGATAGGGAAACTCAGGTCGATATCATAATAGAATCACTCCCTATGAGTTTTGATGTGTTTCGGCTCAACTATAACATGAATCAATTCATGTACAAGTTAACCGAGTTGCTCAATGAACTCATCAATGCTGAGATGTTTCAAACCGGTTCTCAAGCATTGATCACCACAACTTCTGCACCTTTTAAACCAAAGGATGGTTAAAGGAAGAAGAAGCAAGGTGGTGGTGGTTAAGGAGGTGACACTCAGAAGGTGAATAACTACTCAAGGTGGGATAAAGAAACCTAGAGGAAAGTGTTATTGTTGCAAGCAGAAAAGACAAATTATGGCGCCCTGTCTTCATTTGAATGGAGACAATGGTCAAGGTATATCTTGTTCATTCGTTAAATGCAGTTGAGATTACCATCACAGTGGGAGACGCTACAAAAGTGGTGGCCATTGCAGAGGGAGACGCTACGAAAGTTGTGGTCAATGCAGTGGGAGACACTACGAAAGTAGAGGTCAATGTAGTGGGAGACGTACATTAGTTGTGCGCAAATTGTAGTAAATAGCATAACATCAATTCTTTAAATGTAAATAACCTTCTAGTATGAATCAAACATATATATGGTATCTAAAATTTTGGTCACCTTTGATCAAAGGGCAATAGATCAGAAAGTATGTTGAATTTGATTCATACGGACGTGTGTGGTCCAATGTCGGTACAAGCTAAGGGGGGGCTACGAGTACTTCATCATTTGGTTGATGATTACTTAAAGTTTTGGATATATTTGATGAATTAGAAGTCTGAATCCTTGATAAAGTCAAGGAAATTCAAGGCAAAAGTTGATTATCATCATGGTAAATATATCATATCTCTTCGGTGTGATCGAAGAGGTGAATACCTTAGCGGTAAATTTTTGGAACACGTGTCGAAAGCTGGAATCGCATCACAGCTTACTGCGCTAGGAAATACCGCATCAATGTGGCATGGCGGAATGAAGGAACCGAATATTCTTAGAAGAATTTCGGTTGATGATGAGCTATTTTGATTTACCTTTTACGTTTTAAGGTTTACAAATAACGGCGTATATTCTAAACTTGGTCCCTTTAGGACCTCGTAATGAAATATGGTTGTTTGTAAGATACCCTAAGGGAACGAGAGGTGGTCTATTCTATAGTCCTGTAGTCCAAAAGATCGGAATTAGCACAAATGCTCAATTTTTGGAAGAAGGCTACGTGAATAGTTACAAACCCACTAGTGCGGTCATTTTAGAGAAATAAGGGGAGAAGGAGGTGCCGGAACCACCCGTACTAGATGTTACACCACGAACTGCACCACGTGTTGACACTAACACAAACTCTCAGGTAGAGCCTTGTTGTAGTGGGAGGGTCATCTTTCAACTTGAAAGATGGTTGGAAGTGGGAGAATCTTCGGATATCATACCAAGTAAAGATGGCATTGACCCGTGGACATGTATAGAGGCAATCCAAGAGGAAGATGCACAAGTTTTGGCGAGTTGCAATGGATTTTGAAATTGAATCCATGCATGATAAAATGTGTATGACATTGTAGAAACTACCTCAAAGAGTAACTCCCATTAGATAAGGGAATCTACAAACGTAAGAGAGGATCTGACGGTAAGGTTGAGACCTTTAAAGCTAGGCTTGTGGCAAAAGTCTCGCTTGTTGCTATGCTTAAGTCGATCTGGAATCTCTTAGCCATTGCGGCTCATATAGATCTGGAGATTTGGCAAGTGGATGTCGAGACCATTTTTCTGAATGGTAGTCTTGAGAAATCTATTTACATTCGCCAACCAGAGGGATACATTGCCAAAGGGGATGAGCATCTGGTTTGCAAACTTCCATTTATGGACTTAAGCAAGCATCTCGGTCTTGGAACACACATTTTTGAGGAAATCCAGACATTTGGATTCATTCAGTGTCATTATGAGAGTTGTGTGTATAAAGAGTGCAACGGAAACGTTGTGGTGTTTCTAGTATTGTATGTTGATGACATACTCCTGATTGGCAATAACATGGAGTAGTTATCGGACATACGGATGTGGTTGTCCAAGAAATTCAATATAAAGGACTTGGGAAAAGTTGTTCACATTCTTGGGATTAAGATCTTTCGTGATTGTAAGAAGAGAATGTTGTGCTTGTAACAAGCGGTTTATATTGATACGGTAGTAAAGTGTTTAAGCATGGAAAACTCCTAAAAAAGCTTCTTGCCATTTTGATGAGGAGTTCATTTGTCTAAAGAAATGTGTCCTAAGATACAGAGATAGATAAATGACATGAAGGCGGTTCCATATGCTTCTGCAATAGGAAGCCTCATATATGCTATGCTTTACACCAGGCCTGATATCTGTTATGCCGTTGGCATGGTCTCCAGATACCAATCAAACCCTGGTCAAGGGCAATAGACTGCTGTAAAGAACATAATCAAAGATACGAGATTATATATTGATCTTTCAGTTTGACAGTCTATTCCCATTGGGTTATACTGATTTCCAATCAGATATGAATTTTCAAAAGTCTACCTCGGGATGTATTTTAAACTGGGAGGTGGAGCCATTAGTTGGAAGGTTGGATGGCTCTGGAACTTCTTGTTCGACTTGGATGTGATTCCTAATTTGCTTCAAACGATCACAATCTATTGTGATAGTTTTTGATGCAGTAGCAAATATAAAGGAATCACAAGACTATAAGGTCAGTAAACACATCGGAAATAAGTACTTTATATTATGAGAAATCATAATGAGAGGAGACATTATGATGTCAAAGATTACGTCGGAAGATACCCTGACGGTTTCCTTCACGATTAGCATGCCATCGAAGGTTTTCTATAAGCGCGTGAAGGGAAAGGGAATCAGACGTATGACAACACTGCTTTGAGTATAAGTGGGAGATTGTTGGGGTTATATACTACAAAGCATACTTTTATGCGTGTATATTAACTGTATCTTCCTGTTTTATGGAAATAAATATTGTCATATGATTTGCATATTAATACATGTCCGGTACTATATATTATAGATAATATGGTGTGGGTGGTCACATGGAAAGATCATATTATCACATTCTTATGTAGTTAAAGGGTGTTCGCAACCTAAAGTAATCTTGGACACATTACTTGTCAAGGTTGTAGTATAATGCTTGATATTAGCTGGTCTTGGCTATTAGATTATACTGGTGCATACACAGTTGCATTGAACAGGATCGCGGTGAGATAAATCCTTTTATACTGACTTAAATAAAGGATCACATCTCGGACGATTATTATTTCTTAATTCTAGTTGTCATAATATTCAATTATATATTTATAATTATTATTACTTTGATTTATCATGAGTGAGAGTTATCGCAACTCAAATATTTTCCGTATCTTGGGTAATAATATTATAAATATGATAATTAATATTATAGCTAGAAATCGTGTCTCGGTGCGCCGAGTTGATGATGTCCCCTTGAAGCGTTCTAAGGATTATTATATCAAACCCTGCAGGTGGATTAAGTTCTGATATAACAATGAGGTCGAACGGGTACTACTCTCGGTTTAGAGATTAATTAATTAAAGCAGTCAGTAGCTTAAATTAATTAATGGACATGCGATATCTTAAATACGGAAATAATCTAATTCAAAAAGGAGCCCGGAATGTAATAATTTGGGATTGGACGGTTGCAATATTATTTTACTATAGTGGAATGATTATAATATTAATATAATTAAATAGATTATTCGGGGCCAGAGAATACTTGGATTATTTAATTATATTGGGAGGCTCAGTCCAAATACTTATTAAGATCCCTAGAGTAGCTCAATAGAGCATAGCCTGGCTCATTAACCAAACCCTAACTTCTCCACCACTTCACTTCTTATCTATAAATAAGGGATAAGTGGAAAAAGAAATAGAGGTGATTCTCACAGATTGGAGAAAAGGGGGCGCCGGTTCTTGGGTAGGCAGAGAAGATAGATTTTCGCCCACTCGAAATTCTTCTCGTTGCTTGGGAATACTCTAGAAGATCTCAAGGTCTACATTCAAGAGCTAGATCTCGTGTGCAGAGATTAGTGCGTGGAAGATCTTTTCCTCTACTCAGTTTTCCACTGGATTTACGCAAACAGGTATACGATCTTAGATCGGTTTCCGCTTTTAAGATCTATAATCGTATGATAATAATTATTGAAAATAATTAAATCTACATATGAGGGATCCTGGATCCAACAAGTTTGGATGAGAATGAATTTCTGAAGACCTTAGGCTCCAATTTATAGAGTTTCCAAAACCGGCATGGTCATCGACGAAAAGTGCTTTTTGAACAAACGAACTCGGATTTCAGAAATTCAAGAGTCTATGGATTCCAAAATAGAGAAGTAAGAAATATGACACTAAGTAGGATGATTTTGGAGACACGAGAATAAAATAATATTTTATTGATCGGCACGAAAAATGGGAATTTTGTGAAATAATTCCTAAAAATTCCTAACTCTAAGAAAGACTAAGGGAACTCTTTTTATATTTTTTGGATATTTATTAAACCCTATAGGATTTTTCAGGCCGTTACACCCGTAGAAGCAATACAATGACTATGCATCGTCCACACTTTTTATTTGTCCAACTGCTGATTTTCTTTCTAATCCGTCTACAATTGAGGTATAAGATCGTACCTCACTTTCACCACTTTGGAACTCTATAGTAGCTTCACATCGCTCTTTTGATCTACTTGTAGTATTGACATTTTCAAAGTTGTCTTTTTCCATATGTTTGAATAGAACTTCTTGTAAAAAGTTAGTTTATGTGAATATTTAATAATGAAACAAAAATGCAAAATCAAGCAACTCAAAAATACATGGAGCAAGATACATAGTTTTCGTCGAGAACTTTCAACGGACGCCTGTTGTCCATACTCCATCTTTCAATATGTATAGCTTAAAATTATAGTGTAATGGTGAATACAATGAAAATTACAGCGTTTGGAATGAAGGTAGAAGAGATTTAAATGAAGAAGATGGAGAGTTGTAGAGTTTACGGCATTGTGCTTGAGTTAACTACGTCATTTATTCAGAAAAAAAATACTAAAATTAAAACTTAAGAAGAATTGATTTAAAAAATTAAATGGATGCATTGCCACATGGCCTACGATAAATGGGTTGGGGTAGTGCACTTAGAGCATCCCCAATGGGGAGCCCAAAAACTAGGCTCTCTCCCACTTTTCCGGCGGAGAGAGCCCACTTCCAAAATCAACTCCAGTGCATGGGCTCTCTCCAATTTTTTTTATTTTTATTTTTTATTCAAAAATCAAATTTTAATATTTATTTATTTATTTATTTCGATTTCTGTTTCGGTTTTTATTTCAATTTATTACATGAATCAAAAATATAAAAAAAATTGGAGAAAATTTCATTTATTGAATTAAAATTTTGGCATTACATATATATATATTAAAAAAAGAGCTTGGATTACAATAAAAATATTAATAGCTCTTGAGCTTGGCTAAGAGGGTGTAATGTTCTTCCAAATCCTCTGGCGACATTCCGGTCCTATCTATCGCGTGGGCCCTCTGATAATTTCTTATCCGCTTCGATTGTTTGGTCTGTGATTTCGACTTTGTATATTCTACAAAGGATTGAGGACTGCCTTTTGAAAATTTCCCAGGGATGGCGTCCACTTCAATCGGCTCCTCTGATATTTTCGTTTGTTTGCCTTTGTTTCTGGCTTGGGCTTTTGCTTGCTTTGTCCTGATCGCGGGCGGGTTTCACATGCATCTCGCTTGACGGCAGCGAGCACGCTGCGCTGGGGATGCTCTTACATACAGTAGATCCATAATAGAATCTCCCAATAAAGGAAGACACTTGCATCAGTCTGGACTCACATTGAGGTCCATTGAATGTTTTTATGAGGCTTTCTTTTTGGGTTCTGGGCCAAGTGAATTAATTGGGCCAAATAATATATTTTGCTTTCAGGGCTTGGCCGCACTATGCGCCGGACTGATACAAGTCTTTGTCCCCAATAAATTATCAATTTCATTTATTTCACTTAAACTTTACAATATTCCCTCCATCTCGTTGAAGTGGGGACGTTACTTTATGCATGATAACCTATATAGTAGAAGGGGAAAGAGATTCGCGAGTTGTTTTGTGGGTTAATGGTTGTCCAAAAAGAAAATGTCCCATTTGTCCAAAAAGAAAATGTCTCATTTTCAATGGGACAACTTGATATAATAACTTTTCGTGTAATATTCATAATCTTAAAATACATACTCCGTACAATTTAATTATATTTAGCTCATGTTTAGTTCAACTTTTTTCTGAGCATGAAAAGAGAAACAATTAATTGATTTCATTAATTTTTGTTTGGTCTGAGTAAATATGTTATCCATTTTCCTTACTTAAGAATAACTCAATCCATCAAATTATTAATGATGTAAAATAAGGAGAAAAAAAATATTTTTACAAGTGATTCATTTATACTATTGAACAACACTTAATAAAAATAACCATTATTATTACTATTTTCTTATTTGACTTCATTTCATTCTTTTTCGGTTACCCAATTTGAACCAAAATCAATCTTATATATAATTCTGCAGCGGATTTCTGATACCACAACGATCCATGCGCCTACGTGGCGTCCCTCTACATCCTCCGTTCTCTATTTATCTAAATTACATATAATTATACATATTAATATTAAATATAATAATCTATCTATATTATACATACATATCTAATTGGATTATATTTATCTAAAATATAGCTATATTCAATTATTCGCTAATAACTAATACATTACTTAATCATTAACGAAAATATATTCAGATTAATTGATGCCTACATAGCCTGAAAATAAATTAAGATCCAATATGCAAAATCTATCTATATATCTATAATAGCAAATCATGTCAAATTTGAATTTAAATGATGAAATTTTAAATTCAATTTTCTATTAGTTTATTTTTATAAGAAACACTATATAAAAATTATATATATATATATACGTATACAATAAATTTATATAGCAATTTTCATTTTTCAAATTCTAATAAATAGAGAAGAAATAGTAACAAACAATACTATATGTTTATGATACTATGGATTTAATCTAATGAGTTATCTTATAGTATCTTGATTTTTATTAGTTTTTTTATTTGGTTTTTGTTATGAGTAATTATAGTTATATTTTGAACAAAATTTCGAAATGCCACGACTTGGCATCTCTCCATAAAGATTGAACCATAAGAAGATGTCTACCATGCGTAGTTGTTTGCATTTAGCATAATACAAAAGCCTTCATGAAAGAATTATAAAAAATGAAGGTGAGGATCAAAATTATGAGAATGAAAACAAAAACAATATTAAAGATTTGGTATAAAAAAATGAAATCTTGATTTTTTGTGATTATTTTGCTAAATTCTCATAATTTTGTCTAATTAATCAATACTTTAATCTAATTAATATGTATCTTCAATTTGATATGGATCTTTAATTATTTCATAATAATATATATCTTTAATTTATTCACACTTCTTAATGAGCCCTATCAACCTATATTCATACTTGCATATGTATATCTATACTTTTTAATTATTAAAAAGTATGCTTATCGATTTAATTAGCTAAAATAGTGATGATTGAATAAACAACTACGGAGTACTTTATTTGTTTACATGTATTTGGCAACATTAATATTTTAGCTAATTAAATCGACAAGCATACTTTTTCAATTAAATCGATAATGTATAAGTTTTTAAATTAATAATTTTAGCTAATTAAATTCTATTTAATGTGCTGATGTGGAAATGACACGCAGATAATTTTTTCATTTATGGTTGAATTTCTTTTTCGTATTATTTTCGTAGTGTTTTTTTTTTTTTTTTGGTAGGGTTTAGTAGTTTTTTTTTAGGGTTGAGTTTTTTTTATGTAGGATTTATTATTTTTTTGTAGGTTTTTTTGGTAGGGTTTATCATTATTTTTTTTGTAGGGTTTAGTATTTATGTGGAAATGCCACGTAGATAATTTTAGCCCATTTAGGGTTGAATTTTTTTTTCATAGGTTTTTTTTGTAGGGTTTAGTTTTTTAGGGTTGAGTTTCTTTTCTTTTTTCTTTTTTTTTGGTAGGGTTTATTTTTTAATTAAGTTGTCTTATGTAGAGTTTAGTCTTTTTTGTAGAGTTTAGATTTTTTTAACAAGGTTTAGCATTTAATTTAATACATATATCTTATCTTAATTCATAGAATTTCAATTTTAATAGACTTTATCATACTTTATCATAGCAATCTGCAATGCACAAGCTTTTAAATTAACAATTTTAGCTAATTAAATCGTATAAGGTTTTAACATGTGGTATTATAGTGAAATACCCACTCTTAGATAAGAATAGCAATTTCTACCCACCCCTTTAAATTTATTAACCAAATACCCAAACTTTCAAAATTGGACAAAAACACCCTTAATCTCTCTTCTTTTATTTCTCCCGCCTGTCTTTTTTATCATTTCTTCAGCTCTCTCTCTCTCTCTCTCTTCCTTTTTTTATCTTCTTCTTCCTTTCTCTCTCGCACAACACCATCGATGCAGGCTTTCCCTCTCCCGTCGCGCCGCCGCGCTTGTGCTCCAGCGCCGCTGCAGAGAAAAGCTCTGCCTTCTTCTCTCTCCAAGACGAAATCGCCGACAACAACACAGAAGATGAACCAGATCTGATTTCTCCCTTGCTCTGACGAACCTCCGGCAGCCCTCCGAAGGTCGATGAAGCAAATACGAGATCTTCCTCTCCGCCATAGCAATTCACTCAACCAAAGCATTTTGAATGGCCGCCTTCCCCTTTGCTCGCCGGATCTCCCCCTCCCCACGTCGATTCCAGCAGCAGCAGGCAAGCGGACGCCGATTTGTTTTGTTTTTCCCTTTCTTTATTGTTTCGATTTGAATGATTTTTGCCCAGATTTGGTTTATTGTTGTATGATTGAATTTGAAATTGATTTGGTTTCTCTCTTTTTTTCTTTTCTTTTTTACACGTTTTTTACTTTTTCATCTTAATCTTCTTTGAAGACACGTATGTTTTTAGATTATTAGTGATAAGGCTTGACTATAAAGGAGATGTCGATTCTAATAAAATAAAAAGTTTAATTGGAGATTGCAAAATTAGTTTATTTGATTAAAGAACTTTCTTTCTCTATTGCAATTCTTGGAGTTCTAGTTTTGGATTCCTCAAATTTATTTCTTTTTTTGAATTCATAATATCGTACCGTAACTTGTCGAGATTGTTTAGAAAGTAATGAAAAGTTACGGTACGAATTCATAATTTTTTTCTCTTTGTAATGGAAAGTTACGGTACGAATTAATAATACCGTACCGTAACGGTACGGATTTATAATATTGTACCGTAACTTGTCGAGATTGTTTAGAAAGTAATGGAAAGTTACGGTACGAATTCATAATTTTTTTCTCTTTGTAATGGAAAGTTACGGTACGAATTCATTATATCCTACCGTAACGGTATGAATTCATAATATCGTACCGTAACGATACAAATTCATAATATCGTACTGTAACTTGTCAAGATTGTTTAAAAAGTAGGATAACAAATATTCATTCATTCATATCGTTAATGAAGGGTACGAATAGGTCTCAATCTTTCTGAGTACCGAGCAATTTTTTATGAATTTTGTATTGTTGTTTATATTTTCTATTCCCACGTCATGGTACGATTTTGCCAGATTCGTACTTTGAACTCTAAAAATGCATGAAATCTTTTTTACCTCGGTTCGATTTTTAAGAGATCGTACTTCCTACTGCTACATTGTACACGTCTTTTACCTGAAAATTATGTTATATTTTTTGCCTTGTGTGCAAGTAAAGGATCGATGTAAACATATCGTACTTCTTGTTCGATACTAGTACGAATTTGCATGAATCTTACTTTGCTTTGCGAAAGGTATTTGTTATCTTTTCTATGTAGTTTTAAGAAGTTGATTGGAATCTTTTTCTTCGATAGTGGTACGAATATGTGTTTTGTTATTAGAAGTCGGTACGAACAGTTCAGCCGTACTTCGTACCGTTCCTTAGTTACGGTACGAAATTTAAATATCGTAAGTCGTTCTAAGTAAAAATTGAATAAAATAAAAAAGAAAGTGGAAAAAGGCTGAAAATGATGAAAAAAGGGGGAAAAAAGGAAAGAAAAGAAAAGTTGAAAAAAAAATATATAAAAAACAAAAAAATGTCTGAAAAACAAAAATAAAGAAAAATAAAAAAACGAAAATGAAAAAAAAAAACTGAAAAAATAAATGAAAAATCAAAAAAAAAAGATAAAGGAAATGAAGAAAAAGGAAAAAAACATAAAAGAAAGAGAGGGAATCCATGTGCATTAAGGGCAAACTTGTCCAAATTTAAAAATGTGGGTAGATGGGATGTAAATTAAAGAGGGTGGGTAACTTTTGGTTTTCTTATATGAGGTTGGGTAGTTTAAGATTTGCCTCTTTTAACATTATCTAAATAAGACTTGACTTATAGTTTGTTGGTAGAGTTGAAGAAGTCTAATTCTATAATTTTGTCTTACTAATCAATTGATTTTTATTTAATTTATTGTTTTCATATCGATTTTTGAGAGTAACTACTTCATCAGGAGTTTGTTAGTTAGAGTAGGACAGGCGGATGAAGAAAGTCAAATTCTCTAATTTTGTCTGATTAATCAATTGAACTTTATTTAATTTATTGACCTCATATCAAGTTTGGAGAGAGACTACTTCATCAGGAAACTCAAATATAATAAAATCATCTCAGTTTTATCCCGGATAAATATTTAAAAGGCTTCACATTAACGAGAAAATTATGCTATTACGGCTTATAGTTTGTTAGTAGAGTAGGGACGGGCGGATGGTTAGGGACGGGCGGATGGTTTATAGGAGTATGTATGAAGGTGCTAAATCGAATTTTGAGAATATGATTTCATCAATAGAAAAACTCAAATAATATGATGGAGTTATCCTTAATCAATATTTAAATGACGGGCTACTTGACAATCTATCATTCAATTATATCGAATGACGGATGGATTTACTTTAAATAAATATAACCACGTGAAAAAAAAATTACCTCTCATTGACCTTCTTTTTTTAGTCGAACAGAATATTTGATATGAAAAATATTACCAATTATCAACTTATTGCTATATTACAATGTATAATTAACGGCTTAACATTCAAAATGAGTATAACTACATGAGAGACAGGACCTCACCTAATCGATTTTTCTATTACAATAATCAACAAGCTATTTGGCATTAAAACGAGTAAAACTAATCGAGAAATGTTATACGCCTCATTAATCTTCTTTTTTTTCATTTTAAAATTCAATCTAATATATATATATATATTTATAATTTCAAATGGATCCTAACAATACTATAATTTAAAAAAAATAATTTTATTATTATTTTCCACAAAATCTCGACAGGCACTAAACTAGTTTAGTTATAAATGCGTTTTAGGCCCACGTGGTCCCAGTTGACGCTGACATGGATTCAGTTGTTTAATGAAGCGGAAAGTATCGTGTTGGAGAAGAGTTCGATACCAACTCCTACTAGTATTTCAGTTGACTTTGAAAATGAAGGCAAAGAAATAAATAGAATACCTTCTCTTCTTCCAGTTCCACCTCTCTCTCCGCGATCGAAGAGAGTGGGGATGGCGGATGAGCCCTACCCTCCTCAGCTTACAGGCATAGTTATAATCACTCTACCCCCGCCCGACAACCCTTCTTTGGGCAAAACCATCACTGCCTTCACTCTCTCCGATAATCAAATATCATCAACCACGCAATCAGTCCTTCCAGTTCCAGCCGACGAAAATCCGCCGCCGCCGCCGCCGCCGTCGCAGAATCTTAGTCGTCATCAATCTTTTTCATCCACAAGAAGAAGTTTAAGCCACCGCAGCCCAAGAACTATTCTGCCGATTCTAGGCATCTCTCTAATCGCCTTGTATCTTTGGAGCTCAATCTCTCAAGAAACATTCTTTCAGTTGCGCGGGCGCGATGATGTTGAGAATGATGACGATCATCACAAAAACAAGTCGCAGACTACATTTCTTTTCCCATTGTATCAGAAGCCTTATAGAGGCATAGGTGATTTGGGAGATGTTGAGCTGAAACTAGGAAGATTTAGGGGTTCCAAAGAACTTGACGGCACGATACGTTCTGGGAAGAGTAAACAGAAATCAGTGTCTACTGCTTCCAAGATTGATTCTACTAGTGTTATACCTGTTGGCGGTAATATTTATGTCGATGGGTAAGCCCAGTTGTTCAATTATGTTTGTTAACTTATTTTTTTGATTAATTATTACTCCGTGTGACTTTTGCTTCGTTTCTTTTCTCTTTTGGTTTTATAGTTGTTTGCTGAATATAGTTTAACATATCATCAGTCTTAGTTAGCAAGAGTATTTAATAATTATCTCTTGATTCAAATGTAGAGTCTTTGAGTTTAGTGGATGTAAAAAAAGTTTGTCTGGTTTTCTTCTTTAATGGCAAAAAATACTCATTATGTAATTTATTTATAAGTGGGGCAAAAAATTGGATATCAATGATAGGTGAACCAGGCAACAGTGTTCAGATTACAGAGTTCAAGGTTATTAATTAAACATAATTTTGAATTACTTGATTCCTAGCGAACCGTGTGGAGTAAATCGAACTGAGATTGTAAGTTGTATCCTAGCTGGAGGTACTTCCCAGTGCTGTTACCACTAATATTAGATTTGGATCAGGATAAGGTTGGAGTAAGTATTCTCCTTTGTGCAAAATGAAATGAACTCTGTCATTCAATAAATTTTACTTGATTATAGATATTAGCTGGATCTACATTAATAAAATGTTATGATATCTTGTAAATACTACTGCTCTTTTGAAGTCTGCCATGTCTCCGCAGCCTCTACATTTTGTGAAATTTCTAGTTGAGATACCTATATACTTGGAAATTTACGGGAATTACTCATAAAATAAGTAACTATCGAGTAGTGTGAAAATTCTCATATCTTTGAGAAGTTAAAATTTTTGCGTTTTAGTTTTACAGCCTGTTTATTAGGGAGATCTGCAATAATTTACATTTCTGCTGATGTAATTTGCAATAAAATGATGAATTGCATGATTTACTTCATTTCAGGCTCTATTATACATACTTGCATTTTGGGAATCCTCAAAGACCTTACTTTCTTGATGTGGATACTGGGAGTGACTTAACATGGATTCAGTGTGATGCTCCATGCACTAGTTGTGCCAAGGTAATTTCTATTGGAACCTAGGGGGTGTTTCACTGACCTTATAAGCTCCTTAAGACTCTTTAAGAGCCTATAAGCTTCTCAAAAGTGTTTGGCAAGATAAGCTCCTTAAGAGCTTATAAGATTGAAATATAAGCTCTAAGAGCTTAGAAGTTTCTCCACCCCAACTCAAATTATCAAAATCTTGTGTTTTCATCGTACAACCCTATTTTATTTTTATATTTTGAACATATACACTTCCATTGATTTTTTATAAAATTTGATATTTGAATTTTTCATTTTTCATTTTTCATTTTCTTTTTAATTTTTAGATTTATTTATTATATTTTTTTTTTTCCATCTCTTTTGAACTTATAAGCTCTATGAACACATTGACAACTTATAAGCTCTTGTCATCTTACATTCTATAAGCTCTTGAAACATCTTATAAGTTTTTCTAAGTAATCTTAGCCAAACATCCTCTTAGTATAGGAGAATGAGCGACCCAGGTCTGTTTTTGATTTTTATACATATTAGAGAAAGTATGCTTATTGTTACCTTATGAGTGTTGTATATGTATATGATTCTCTAACTCACTAAAATGGCTTTTCCTGGTATAAGTCTTGCTTTGGATGGTGCAGGAGTATAGATATTTTGTCTCTTTACTCTTTCATGTATATAAATTTCATTCTCCGCATGTAGAAATCTTTTGGTTTTATAGTTTTCTCTTATTGTGAACTTAAATATTCTCTTTCTCATGCTTTATTGGTAAAGCTAGTCAGCTACAATTGCGACGTAAATTTAAAGAATTGGCTGAATGAGCTAGTGTTGAAAAGATACTCTTTAGCCTCTCTCTATTTACTACAACTATAACTACCTCATAGACAGTAATGTTACTGATAGTACTGCTAGGCTTCAATTATAAGCATAACACAGAAAAGGGAATTCTATGACATGGTAAAACATTTTTCTCTTTAAAATTAATTGGGCGGTTGCATTAGGAACATATGATACTCTGATTGAATTACGAATTTTTAAATCTACTTTTCTTTTATAAATTTTGTGTAATTAGTTTGATATCTGGTCATTCCCTACTTAACATTGTCCTCTGTGTACTTTCATTATCTATTTTAACAATTATTATGTAGTAAATGCGGATGGGATATTTCAGTAACTGCTGCTGTATGAGCGAAGTAGTTATTTTCCAACCCAATTTTGCAAAAATCGTATAAGGGCACTTAGTGATAAACACTTAATTTTGCAGGGAGCTCATCCTTTCTATAAGCCGGAAAAAGCTAATATTATTCCACCTAAGGATTCATACTGTCTTGAAATTCGAAACAATCAAATGAATAAAAATTGTGACTCTTGCCACCAGTGTGATTATGAAATAGAATATGCAGATAACAGCTCCTCCATGGGAGTGCTTGCTAGGGACGAGCTTTCTCTAAACATTGCAAATGGTTCTTTGGTCAAATCAAAAGTTGTTTTTGGGTAACATTTTCTTGTTCTTTTTCTTTAATGGAACGTTTCCCGTATCTATTTGAACATAGTTTACATATTACAATCCTTGATTCATGATCTATGGTTGCATTTCAGTTGCGCGTATGACCAACAGGGTTTACTTTTGAACACACTGGGAAAGACAGATGGGATTCTCAGTCTTAGTAGAGCAAAAATCAGCTTACCTTCTCAGTTGGCAAGCCAAGGAATCATTAAAAATGTTGTTGGTCATTGCTTTGCTACTGACACTGATGGTGGCGGTTACTTGTTCTTCGGCGATGACATTGTCCCTCAATTGCAAATGGCATGGGTCCCTATGCTTCAGACCCTTGATTCGTGAGTGCAGATAAGTTTCAAGAGAATCATTCATTCGTTCATTTAAATGTCACTATGTTAAGTGATCAAACATTTCACAGAAAGTCAAAAGAGTGCTCTAAGAATGCAAATTTGGTAGTATCTTTTGATGGTGATGAGAATGCAATTAATCTCAGTTCCATCCATGTAATCTTGATTTTTGACTGTAATTTTTTCCCTCTTTTTATTGGTTTTGCTTGTTGCTGTGTCATTTCAAGAAACATTTATTAACAAGGACTGGACTCATTTAATCTATGTCCAGGAATGCTTATCAGGCTGAAATTATGAAAGTGAACTACGGAAGCAGACAAATTGAGTATGGAGATGCTAAAGGCGGACAAAGTCGTATAATCTTTGATACAGGCAGCTCCTATACATACTTCACGGAAGAAGCATATTACAATCTTGTCTCTTTAGTAAGCTTTTAGAATGTTTCGTTGAAGGGTATTTTAGAAATTGATAAAACATAATTTATCATCATGCATTTTCATTTATCCTCTGAGTAATGTTTGATTTCAGCTTAACGAAATTATCAGTGAAAGCCTTGTTCTTGACACATCAGATACTTCGTTGCCCATTTGCTGGCGATCCAAATCCCCTTTAAGGTACAATATGTTTGGGTAGCCATTTTTCATAGGCTACGAAGTAAATCATTTATTGTTTTCTTATTATTCACTTAAAGAATTAGAAGGGATCTCATATTGGTCAAATGACATTCTATCACCTATATTTTAAAATAAAAAATATCAGTAAATTCCTTGTGTCTTACTTGGAAGTAGAAGTAACTGTGTTGTGTTCACATATGTACAGCTAGCGCATTGAAACTCGAAATGCTTTTAAGTATCCAGTGTTTAACTTGATGCATCTGTGATTTCTTGGGCTGCTATCCAACTTAAGTTTTTTAGATGCATGTGTTACATCATATCTTGTCCCTAATCGATTGATACTGAGATGAGCTTTACTAATTTCTCTTTGTAGATCTGTGAAAGATGTACAATTGTTATTCAAACCTCTAATCCTTCAATTTAGAAGCAAATGGTGGATCCTTTCCAGGAAGCTTCAAATACCTCCGGAGGGCTACTTGGTGACCAATGTAAGTATTTCTCTCTTTATATTTTTTCTACTTAGATCCACCATTGTAAAATCAATGTAAAAGACTTCTACTGCTGCAGAGCAAGGGCAATGTGTGCTTGGGCATCCTTAATGGAAGAAACGTACATGACGGGTCTGCCTTTATACTTGGAGGTATGGAAGATTAAATACGAATTCTTCTCTAGATTGCATGCATTACTTAATGTACTGGTTATTGCAGATTAAAGTGAATGTACTATCTTAAATTTTTCAATAATTTTAACAGCAACATCTCATACATGCTGAAATACCATGTTTTGTTTAATGTATGGCTGATTATTGCAGATCAGAGTGAACTAATTATCTTAGATTTTTCGATGATTTTGACTGCAACATCTCACAGATGCTGATATAACTAATGCAATGTCTTAGTAACTTGAGGTTTTCTTTGTGTCCATTCATCATAATCTATTCATTTTTCTTCATTTATTAACTCAGATATATCACTACGAGGTCTACTAGTTGTGTATGACAATGTAAATGAGAAAATTGGGTGGGTTCGATCCGATTGTGCGAGGCCACAAAGATTTCCTGTCGTTGGATTATGACGAAAAATCAGCATCAAGGGCATATGCGTCCCTCTGTAGATAGACTATTTCCCTGCTACCTCTGCGCTGTATTTTTTGTGTAACATAATTTTAAGTCATTTGGAAGAACAAGGCTGGAGTTTGTAAATAATAAAAAAAATTCCAGCTTTTAACTGTTGCATTTCCTGTCGACTTCAACTCAAACTTGCTTAGTCAGGTTGACTTTTTCTTATAGTTTTATTTTTATTTTATTTTTATCACTAGAGTTTGTAAATTGTAACTATCTATAGTCGTTATAGGATCTTTCTAATTTCTTGATAGGATTTCTAATTATATATCGGTATTGATAGTATAATCTTATTGTAATCGTTGTATTTATCATCATATTTTTCAAAACCTCAACAAAACCAATGTAGTATGAACTATTCTTAAATTAATTTGTCATAATTGATTCTTGCAAAACATAGTATTTCACAATCACTTTATGGTGTAATATATAAAGATGGGTTTTTTTTTTTACCATATTTTTAAATTTATATTCGTTGGAAAATTTTGTTATACATCAAGTCAAAAAAATCGTGTCGTTACCTGTGCATCGCACAGGGAGGAGTGCTAGTTAAAATTAATAGAGAGAGAAGTGTGGTGATTTATATGCCCAATGGAAAGCATTTAGTGTAGAGTAGCCAGCAAATAAAACGAAAAGCAACGAAGAAAGAAAATCTTTCATAGGCATCGAGATGCACTCAAAATTTCCAGCTCAAACAACACTGTATAGTATATAATGGGAAAAAAGATCCAATCCTGTACACTTAGGCAACTAACAGAGATTAGTTTTGTAAATTCCCCATCCCTTTAATTACTTTAACTAGACATCATGACTTGATCTATTGCCCTCAAGGCCTGGTTGGCGAAATACCTTACATCGACATCTGTGTCATCGATGAGTTCAACCAAACAAGGGCGAATAGTCTTCTCCACAACCTGCAACATTCAAGAATTCCAACATTAGCTCAACATAAATCACGATGCAACTAAAATGATCTAATTGTTATGTCTAAAGCTTTTAAATTAACTTGAGATTTCAAGCTCACAGCAATCATAAAGGTGTCTAGAGTGTCAAAGCTAAAGTTAAAAGTCCACTCCCTCCAACCTACTGCTTACGAGCAGCAATAGTGCAATACCACCTTTAGATGCTACTTTACATAATTCATGCTACCAAAATCACTAACGAGTGATATTTTCAAGTACTTATATTCGCATACAAAATGAAAGTGGGTACTCAACATACATAGTCCTTCGTCTTATAAGAAATTCTAAATCTTTTGCAAATATTAAAACATACATAGACATATCAACAGTAGGAATTTACCTGCGCTTGCCCATAATTTCTGGCATTTAAATTAGTAGATCAAGAAATCATTAGGAATTTCAAGGAGAAACTAGACTATTTATGCAAAGACAATAAATTTCGTATTCCTCATGAAACATCCCACTAACATCAACGAAGTAAATCAAAACACACCAACACTCACTTACCGCATGATCAACCACAGGGATTAGAGATTCTAACACCTTTGCTGCAGTAAACTTGATATTTGGTACCCTGATAAAATAGACCATCAGGCTCGCATAAGGAAACATGGAAGCTACCAAATCAAATCTTCAAAGTTGAAGTACTAACTTGTCTTTTGCTGCAGTTATGATCACCGGCAGGAGCTTGGAACAGGTAATTTCTGATCCCATTACAGGAGCTAGAAGAGAGATCGCACTTAGGATTGTCATTCGGTAAAGATAATGAGGGTCCTTGATCATTTCCAGCACCTGTCAATGTAAAACCATACAAAGATTAGAAAGAATTGAGTATTTAAAAACAACAACGCAATATTAAAACTCACTATCCATACCTGAAAACAAAGTGGGAATTTGAATAAGTTTCAGAATTTACTAAACTTAAAACTGGTTTAATTTTTTTACATATCCAGGAAAATGATAATGCTTAGTCATCCATGAAAATCACTTAACATTCTCATGGATCAAGACTGATCTTTCACGAGTCAACAAACTAGAAGGTTATGATATGAGTGTTCAGCAGACCTGCGGAATTATGTGATGCATAGCCCATTCTGGGCCAAATTCTTCCGCAAGGCGCTTCACATTGTTTGCAGCTGCTTCTCGAATGGAATAAACCTGAAATTTCATTGTAAAATAATTAGGGAACTTTGGCCAAATTTAACAAAATATTAACACTCAATTGCAATCTGCTCATGCAGACAGAACTCATAGAGCCAAACATATCCAAATACAGATCGAGATATATAGAAGTCAGCTAGATTTTAACGCCTTATAGCATAAGCATAAACAAGTATGAGAGGTAAACACTATACGGACACAATTTCTAGAAGCCTATGCAAAGGAACAACTTTTCCTCTACTTTCGTGGGTCAAGGACCTTTCCCTCATCCCCTGTTTGTATTATTTTCATACAGGATTCTGATTCACAAGATAGAGATACTTCATTTGCATGTTTACAGTGTTAAATAAAAGTGGCTTAGGAGGAACCTTCAGAGGGCAATAATTCGTTCTTCACATTATATCCCTCTTTATATTATATGTCTCTTACCATCACAAACCTATAGTTTCCTTTTTTGTCTCTGTTCTGTTTATGAGACTTACATCATGTTTTGTGCTCTTCCAGACTTGAAGTGCATAACTTGTCCTATTTGATAAGGCAGACGGAATGAGTTCAACACATAGAGGATAAGAAGAAAGTTTGCAGGTGAACAAACCGTTCTGCAGAGTTCTCTTAGAAATCCTTTTCAAAATCAATCTTCCTATAAATTTCTTATTTCCACTTCTTCAAAGGGATGTGTAAGGTTCTCGTACCTCAAAAATTTCACATAGTTTCATGATTATTAGGTTAGGTAAGTAACTGATATGTGATTTTGTTACAGAGAAGATGCACCCGTTCTTTCTCTACTGGTTTGCTTGTGGCAGGAATCAGTTTGAAAACATAAACCACGTCTTTTAACAATATCCTTTTTCCCTTAGATTATGGCATATACTGCTGAACAAATCAGATATATCACTGGATACTGCCATGTTCATTCAGTTATCTAATCCTATCTAATCTTTTGGTAATTTTATTTGTTAAAAGTGTAAGGTGGTATGGAGGATTATTGTTAAAGCCCTATATTAGTCATTTTGGCTAGAAAGGAATACATGATTCTTCGAGGATAAACAAGAATCCTTAGGTAGCATTAAGCATCGGGTCATAATGGGTAATCAGACAAAAAATAGAAAAAAATCATGCTACCAATATCATAACACTAAAAAGTAATAGGTAGCATCACGAACCTTGTCCTTCAACCATTGCATGCAAAGGACACCAAGTTTATCATCAAAAAATTGGACACCTAACTGACTTGCCAACAAAGGTATGTATTCTATTATTGCAAGCCTCACTCTCCAGTGTTTATCCTCAGCAAGCTCCACAATAGCAGGAAGGAGGGACTGAGATAGTAAATCAATTCCAATCACCTGCATTGCAAATAAAATTTATGTCTGTTTCAAAAACTATGATAAAATTTAGGCATGTTTTGCAAGGGAAATAACGATGATTCACTAAAATAGAAAAAAACCAAGCGACCTTAATCAACTTATTGCCCTTGGTAAAGGTAAAAGTAATTGTAGCTGGCTGATTTCCTTTTTCGTATTTCTTTTATCAATTGTTTACCCCTTCCAATCCTTCTCCTTTCCTACTCCCAAAAGTACAACTTAAACCTTGGCTCGTCTTGGTTGTCATGGGGCCTTTGTATTTGGTTGATTTACCAGCTGGGTGAGAACGGAAACAAAATTATACTGGTTGTAAATGGGTTTTTGCAGTCACATTTTGTATATCAGTATATGGGGATCATTAGTTGTCTTAAGGCCCCTCTAGCAGCTGAAGGTACTCAATTGCAAAGAGATTGTTAGTTTGATATCTTCGCTCCTAATTAAAAATTTCTATGGAAGCAGCAGTAACGGCCCCTACACTAGTCCAGTATTAAAATGCATGTTACATGGCGATCTCCAGGAAGATGCTTACCTTCACAAGGCCTTATATGAATTAAAACAGAGTTAACATGCTTGGATTGGGAAAACTTAGCCAGGCGGCAGAAAACTTAGGTATGGATACAAGTAAAGAAGATTACAGTATGTTATAAACATCCTCATTTGGCATTATTCTCCAGGTAGTATGTGTGGAGAAGATATTATTAGAGGGAGTGATATCTCTGAAGTTTCTATTCAAAAGCAGTTTCATACGAAAGCTTCAGAATGATTTAACTGTTGAGAAATATGCGTTTGACATATTAGTTGGTAATTTACACCTCACAGAGGATGGAGAATCATTTGAAGATCCTGAAAATATAGTAGACTGGTTGGAAAACTTAACTATGTCAAGTATTATTGACTTGTAAGTCAGTTCATGTCTTCTACACATTATCACCAATGGGAAGCTTTAGAAGAAATTTTGTAATCTAACTTTAAGAGTTTATATCTTGTAAATGTCATATCTATCAATCAACCCAAAACAAGATAATGATGTCATCAACTCTGTAAGTTAGGAGTTTTGCGACATATCATAACCAGCAGAGGACTGATATGAATCTTGAAATGGTGAATTTGCAATTAAAAGTTCATAAGCAGCAAAATAAAGTATCAAAACATAACCTGGTTCACTTGATCAAGCTTGCTGATAATATTCAAACGGACATCAGGAAACTCATCTTTCAAAAGGGATAAGAATATTGGAAGAAGTTGTTCGATCGTCCCATCCTGGCAGTGACAAAATGAAAGGATAAATAATGATTTCTCAAATGCTAAACTAGGTAATGTATAAAGAAAAGATTAGATCCTAATCCAAAGTAAGGGACCAAAGGAAGACTGTAGTAATAAGCTGCATGTATGATCATTCTAATCATTCTCCGTGCTTTGCAGAAACTAGAGTTAAAATATTGTTTACAAGCTTGAGTCTCGCCTAGTAGACAATCAGTAAAGCTTTTCATATTTTCTGATTGCGTAGCTCAAATGCCAAAAGCAACTGAAATGCATTTTCATTGACATTATTATCCAGATCAAAATCCATCTTGTTAGATGCAAGCATTACCTTTCCTAAAACAGGTGCCATTCCCATTATAACAGAAGCCAGAGCAGAACGAACATGCTGGGAAGAATCAGTTGACAGTTCCTGATGTAAACAACGCAACCAGTTTCATTCCTTGAGATGTCGCAATAAAAGATAAATATATAAGATCGACTCTGGAATTAACTATGAATGGATGCAAAACAAAACCCAATACAGACAAGAGAATGTCAAAAGTGGAAGTTTGATAGAGATATCCGGATCTTGTTACCGTAATTATCTTATTTATTTTACATTATCTATTTAGAATCTATTCAGAGTTATAGTTGTAGTAGGATTGTGAATGATGGCTCAGGCTGTTATGCTGGGAAACTGTAGTTCCTTTTCTTATTTCAGTAATAGACTTTAAGTCATTTAGTAGTTATCAGCGAAGTTATTAATTGAAACGACAGATTTTCTGCTTGGGACAAACGGTGCATAGCACTCAGGACTGTGCAAATTCTTGTTTTTATTCTATTTTGATATAGTTCTTTTTAATCCATAGTCATGGTTAAAAATCTCTATCATCTGAAATACCCTTTATGCTATCAAAGTTCAAGAATCAAATATAAATGAGTCATGATGCTTAGATCCAAACAGTGTAATACACGTACACAAACACAAACACAAACACAAACACAAACACACAGAGTGAAGGGAGCCAGTTACTTTGACACAAGGGAGAATATGCTGGATTGATAACTCTGGATTAACAATCGTACAGAACTTGGTTACTTTCCCTGCAGCAGCTATACGTACTTCAGCCTCATTATCTCGAAGCAGCCGAACAAAAGCAGGCACCAGTTCCGTCCTTAAGGATTATCAGAACAAATTTTATTAGTTTGTATATGCAGCAGTGAAAATAGGATTTTGAAAACGAATAAACTAAAATGATAATAGGAACCATATAGTTTAGCATCTTGGATGAATCACAGAGCGTGAATACCTGGTAGCCTCTTGCCCAACTGCATCACAAAGGTCATAGAGTTGATTAGCGACCATGTACCTAACACGCCATGACTTATCCTGTTAATGCAGATCAGATTCAGTGGATCTCACTCATTATAGAATCTTTGAAGTTGAATATTGATTACTGACTTTCCAGTTGAATACATTATATCCTTGAGAAAACAATACCTACAACACAAGAATGTTTTTCACCACCAGCAATAGATTTCATTAAGTAGCCACTTCAAACTAATTACCACTTTAGAATAAGCGATCGTCTTGATGTAAACATCTTACTCAGTGATTGTTTCAACTGACTGTAACTTTAGATCAATAATTCAGTTGTATGGAATATTCAAGAACAGAAAACTAAAAATCTAGAGCACCCATTAGTAATTAATCTTCACAGAATACAGATAAAAAGGCATGCTCCTGCAGCAAGGACCGCCCTGTCTAAACACTTAGCCCAACCATGCCAGATCACAAAGTTCACTAGGATATACTCCCTCCGTCCCCCATATTAGTGTGTTGAGAGAAACGGCACGTAGTTTAAGACGAAATTGGTGTAAAGTGGAAAAAGTAAGATAAAGTAGGGAGAAAGTGGGAAAAGTAGGTAGAAAGTGGAAAAAGTAAGAATAAAGTAAGGGTGAATATGTCTTTTTGCTTAGGGAATCTTTCTATATTTGAAATGCACACTAATATGGGGGACGTCCCAAACGGGAAATATGCACACTAATATGGGGGACGGAGGGAGTAATAGCTGATCATGTAGGAAAGCAAAAACGCTATTTAGCAAGAAGTATGCCAGTCTACAAGCAGAAGATGCATGAGGGACACAAAGAAGGGAAACAGGTGACATTCCCCCATGTGTTTCTATTGCTTATTTGGAAAAGTATCTTTACAAGTTCCAATAAAAACAATAAGCTCAATCCATTGACATGGAAAGTTCCACATTTTCTGTTATAGGAGGAAACTATTTGATTGGTTTTTTTTTTTTTTTTTTTTTTTTTTTTTAAGGTACAGAAAGGCTCATGTTGGAATATGAACTACATAAAATTCACAAAGCTTCTGCTAAAAAAACTAATTTAAGAAGAGAGACAAGAAGTTAACACTAATATTTTATAGATACATCTTTATGTCATCCTAGCAACAACGGGCAGATACAATTGTAGATGACAACGAATTTTCCTTTTTTTATAAAATAATAAATTTGGTTTATTAATATAAAAAAAGTAAAAGCGAAAGGGTCCAAGAATATAATAAGCCATATAACAACACACAATGATTAACAATGTTAGATATATTGAAAGTTTACTGACACATGATCATTTTTAACTGGTAGCAAAATTCTGATGTGTGACGCACAGAATTGTGAAAGAACGTTACCTGGGAGAAATTTATTATGTTAGGGAGAATTTTAGAGGCACAATCTTGGGGACTCAAAAGCTTTCCTAGAGATACACAACCCTCAACAGCCAATAATCTGACAGAATCCTGATCTGAAATAAGAGATTCAAATTAGTGTATCTGTTCTTCAATGAATAAATCATAAATATAAAAACCAAAAAGTAGGAAGTGCAGAAACAAAGAATAATATACAGTGGAACTAACTCATTTGCAATTATAAGGCACTGCTAACCAACTTATAGGTATGTCATCCATTAACATTGTATAACCTGATTCAAGTTTTAGTCCGTTTCAGCAATTTAAGACAAAAAGGAAAGAAAAAAAGAAATAAATGCGTATTCTTATAATAGTTTAATTGATTAACAGCAGATCTAGTTTAATTGATCAACAGCAGATCCGTAGCTTTACCCAGTCGCATCAAGCTAAAATGAGATAATGTCAGGAATTGTGGTAAATAGAACTTGAAAAGAAAGATTTTATGTAACTTTTCCTTGACCACTATCCTGTTTTCATAGGCACCACAATGCAGAAAAGCACAACAACCAGCATCAGCCTCGTCAATAAAAAGCAAAATCCAAATATTTTATTCAGAGGAGGATTGGTGAGGGGAAATGGTCTTTGAATCAACAAAGAACTTCCCCTTCTCTTCAAAGTTATTATCAAGTAATCTCAGGATGAATTAAGATCTTTATGACACCAGTTTCCTGAATCAGATCTTTTGTTTCTAGGGAAACCTAACATATTAACATGAGAAGAAAGGAGTTGGAAAGATATTGTCATAACCTTCTATAGTTATCAGTCATTCCCCTCATATAGTGTTTCCTTCTTGTAATTGTAATGCAGAAACTCACAATAGAAACAAAACAGCTAGCAAACTTCACTAGGCGTGACGCTCTTATGAAAGTTTTGTCCATATTTACTCAATAACATATCCTGGAAAAGTACTCAACTGTTTTATCATTCTTTTCCCTCACTCAATGCAGCTGCCTAGTTGTTTGTTTTTCTTATTCATTTTCTTTTTTAATTTTTGCTTTCTCCTCAGAACTAAACATGCAAATTCTCAACCATCAAAGATGATATTTATTAAATGAATTGCCAAAAACCATGAATGGAGAAATCATTCCATCACAGCATCTTAAAACATTAAAATTGAAAACAGCTAGCACCTTACTACAAAGATCCAAATATAATCACATTGTGGCACAACATACCATCCTGTGTGAGATCTTCAAACATTGACATAAAATTAGTCTTCAAATGGGAAGGTTCAACTTTAGCAACAAACTTGCCAAGATTTGCTGCAGCAGCTCTTCTCACCATGGGCATGTCATCTTGACATAATTGGCCATAAATGGTTCTGAGCTCATTTTTTATGTTCTCCGGGGCACTATGGTAAGCTATGTGAAACAATCCACATGAAGAAACTCGAGCTGTAAACCATTCACCCACTGCCAGTCTCTATAAATTAAAAAAATATTATAAACATAAGCAGTCTCACTTTCTTAAAGAAGAATTAACTCTTCAGATAACAGAGAGCATGGTATATCGAATATGAAGGAGAAATGAGTATCAATTTCACAAAGACAAGACATGCTGGCATGTACAGCCGCGTTAAATTATTCTCTCGCCAAGAATATTCAGTAAACTTGAAGGGGTAAATGCTACCAAATATCCAACATGAATTTGTACAGAAGAAATAAACTTCAATCAGTTTCACGTGAATGTCAGTTTCTTGCAAAGACACGTCCCACAAGCTCTTGAAAACGGGCAGTTGTAGAAAGCACGTTGATACACATGACCATAATTATCACATCACCTAAAGTGAACATATTACATGAAAGTCATGGTCTGTAGCTAAAAACTGGCATACTCAATCACTCACAAATAGTTCTTTTTTTCTCCTAGGAAAAAAAAAAAAAAAAAAAAAACATACATTGATTAAGAGGATATTTCTTAGAGCTCGCTGGTTAAACGAACGAGCACAAAAATTATCATTTACACGTAAAGAGTGTGAGGACATGTCTGACTACAAGACCAACCCTCTGATGATGGAACATAAGAGAAGAAGGGAAGAAGAAAAATAGAGAAACATTATGAATAGCATTGCACGTAGTTCAGATATAACAACTGCGTAGGCCCAAACCATATAGATTTGTTGGTAAATCCAGATGTTTGATCCATACTTTTGTAAACAGAACCTATGTATTCACAGTAACCTAGTTAGCTACTAGTATTCTTTTTTCAGAACCAGTTGAGATTCAGAATCTCAGCAAGATAAAAATTCATTGTGGGTAGCTAAATATACCATTCAACCCTGGACTCAATATTTTCATGTGGCCACTTATTATGTAATTGCGTACAACATAGCCATGTAAAACAGTTAAAAAGGTCAAGTTTCTGAGTTACCTTCACAAGAGGTATAAAAGACTCCAACAAGTCCGATTCCCTCATCTGAGAACCAATCTGACAGAGGGAGGCAACGGCCTTTTCCCTGATGGAAGACTCTTCAACACTGCAAAGGCCTTCCAATGGTGCAAGCAACACCATGGCGTGCTCAACTCCACCAACATATGGAATAAAATTCCCCAATTCCTCAGCCATTGCAACAAGCACTTCATCATCATCATCATTATTCTCAATGATAAACGGGATCAACTCTTTCCGGGTCCTCTCCACCCCAAGGGCGCGAGCAATTGTGGAGAGGCGGTGGACGGAATTCAATCTCAGCTGAATGTCCTCATTCTTGAGCTCATCGATCAGAACAACAATTGGGTACAGAGGGTCGCCAGCTGCCGCCATCTCAGATACCTGAACCTTGAATTGAGATTTTACCGATCACCATAATAGGAAAAAGAAAGGGAAAATATTTCTGACGAAATGTAATAAAAATCCAGAGAAATGCCCTTGCTTTCTAATTGCAACTCGACGAAAAGAATCAATCCCGTTCATACTTCGCTAATTACAGAAACAGGGAAACTACTATAACAAAATCTGCCACAAATGATTGCTTCTAAATGCAACAATCTCGTCTCTGTGTTGATGATTGATTGATCGATCGATCGTAGACAGATCCATTATTACAACAAAGATAAAGGATAAATCAATAATCAATGGTTTGTGAATGCAATACAATGCCAAGAAAATTAAGAAATCCAGTAAAAATTGAGTTAGGGAATATGAGAGAAAAGCATTCGGATCGGCGTACCTGTAAATTGGAGGTTTGGTCACAGTAATCAGAAGCAGAACGTTTGTTGAATGTACATGCTCTATTTCTCTATTTATACTTCCAAATTTTCCACTTAGGAGTATTAAACAAGTGTTGCTTATAAAGAGTAATAGAATAAATTAATAAATAAAATTATAATTCTTGTACGTTAAAGTAATATTTATATAAATTAATAAACAAAATTAACGTCGACATTATATAATACTCCGTATGTACTTACATAAATACTCTACTACTCATTATGAACACATTTCATATATTCACAGCACACGGTGGACATTTAAACATTCCTCATAATATATATTATACACATTTTTATTATTTTTATATAAAATATTTTAAAAAAATACATAACTTTGTATATATATTGATCATGACTTTAAAATAATATTTTTTTGAATTACTATATTTTTTGGTATTTTATTTAAATTTGTATAGTTATTTAAGTACTTAGTAATTGCTATATTCTTTTAGCAATTTAATTTATTTTTAAAAACATATCAATAAATTAAGCAATAAATCAGATTATAGTAAATTTAGCGATCGGTTGCTTTAAATCTAACTTGGTTTTATTTCACAAAATTTCAATTATTAATTAAATTTGTTTGTGACCATGTATCTAAATTTTCTATTGTCACAACAAATTAAATTCTACTCCCTCCGTCCCGCCGAAATAGCCCTGTTTTCCTTATTGGGACGTCCCAACGAAATGGCCCTGTTTCCCAATAAGGAAAGAATTAAGGAAAATTAGGGAGTATTAGCAATTAATTAAGAATCCCTTATTATTCTTAAAAATTAGTAATACTAATAAAAAAAAATCGGATATAAAAAAAAGAAAAAGAAAATGTTTGTGAAATACTCAAAAAAAATTGGTTTTCATCTACCCCAACTATACCTAAATTAAACATTTTGCTGGATCCCCAAAACAAAACCCTACCGATTCATTTTCCTCTCTAACTCATTTCTCTCTCGATTCATCTACTCCACTCTCTCGAACATTCTCCTCTCAAGAACCCTAATTTCAGATTCATCTTTCTCTCTCTCTCGATTCTTCCACAGTGAAGGCTGAGAATGTGGATCAACTCTCGATTGATTTTGAGTTCCCATTTCTCAGTCGATTCCTCCTTCACGGTGGGTTTCTGTCCGCCGCCGCCCCCCCTCTGCGATGATGCCTTTGAGCGGTGGGCCCGCTGGCGGCGGCTGGAAGAAAAGGGAACCCCCCCCGTCGTCTCCATCTCCGCCACGGCGAGCCTTTCCGGAAAATACAGATCCCCATAGATATGGAAATCTCCGCCACTTCCCCCCCCCCCCCGCCACGATGACGGTTCTGAGCGGCGGGCCCGCAGGCGGCGGCCGGATTTCAAAGCGCAGCACCCCTTCGTCTCCTTCTCCGCCTCGGAGAGCCACGCCTCAGATCTGTAAGTCAGATCTGCAGAGGGGCCTCTCACGCCAGCAGGGGCCTCCGGTTGCAGAATCCGTTCCGATTAGCCCCTCGGTGAATCCCCCTGCATCGGGGAGAGCCCTCCCTGATGGTTGGCCTGAAGGCTTGCCGTGGGAACTGCCTGATAGGATATGGCCTAACTACTGGGCCCAAGCATCAGGCCCAATATAATTGGGCCCCGACAGTTAAGCTCGGCCTACGCAGTTCGGCCCAACTCGAAATAAGAGACTTCTACACTCCTACATCGATTACAACTCAAGCTCTAAGAGAGATCTAGAAGCTCGGTGTTTATCCATAAAGGAGGAGATCAAGCCAAAGAGTCCAAGTCCAAATAGGAGAAGACTTTGTATTATGGTTAAACTCCATGTAATTACCTATAAATAGAGGCTTAGAATAGATTGAGAGAAAAAACAATCTTTGTAAAGCTACACGCATACTAGTAATAAGAGCTATACTCTCTTTTGCTCCGTGGACGTAGATCTATTCCGATAGATCGAACCACGTAAATCTCATTGTGTCCTTCTATTTTCTGCTCTGTTAATTCTTTGTTTTCGTGCACAAATCATCCTTGAAAAGCAAGTTTCATCATTGGCGCCGTCTGTGGGAACTCGCATCTTGAATTTGTGAATTCCAATTAAACGTTTTCAAGGCAACAAGTCACGATGACGAGACAAACACGAGCGACTGCTGCTGCCAACAAAGAAAGGGAGAATCACCGGACCAGTCACGATGTTCCAGCGGCTGAAACAAGCCAGATGCAGGACCAGAATCCACCGGTGAACAGACGACCCGGGAAAGAACCTGAGAAAGACAAAACCCCAGAGGGTCACGTCGCTGATGTCTCGGTGGATAAGTTCGGCCGCGAAAAAGAAGGTCGCGGCAGCAGCAAGGAGGATGACTTTTCAAACTTCCAACAAGAGTTTGATGATGCAGTAAAGGCGTATCTAGCAAAGAATAGGCATGATTTCTTAAAATTTGCTAAGCAGCAAAGAGATCGCGATTGTGAAGGAGGCCAACCTCCGCACAGCGATCGCCGAGAGCACGAGGCGACATCCGGATCGAAACACCGGGCAAAGTCTCCCAGTATTCGAATCCTAGGCACACGAGACGCCAGATTTCCCCCCAGGCGATTTGCTGATGATCGCCAGAAGAACCAGGATCGCATCTCACTTCGGCACGATGTGGTCTCACCCCATCGCCGTGTTGATTCACCTCGTCGTCCAGCTGAATCACCTCGGCGCGACTTACTTCCACCTCGTCGGGATGAGGCCAATTACCAGGGTGGAAGGTTTGGCGTATATGGGAGAATCTCTACGCCCTTCACTAACCGAATCCTCTACACTCCTCTCCCGACTTCGTATAAAGTTCCGCCGGTTAAGCCGTATAATGGGTCGTGCGACCCAAGGAACTTCTTATTTCAATTTCAGTACAACATGGTCAACCAGGGGCTCGGTGATGATATTTACATGTGCAAAGTTTTCCCAGAGTTGCTGATAGACAACGCACGAATGTGGTTCGATAGCCTGCCGTCTCGCAGTATTGGGTCCTACGACGAGCTGATGGAGGCTTTTGAAAGGAGATTTTTCCAGAAAGCCGAGGCAAAAACTACCGCGGCACATCTTCTCACGATTAGACAAAGACGAGGCGAGTCTATTAGTGACTTCATGACCAGGTTCAATGAAGAAAGCCTAAAGGTCGATCGTCTGACGGACGAGGTCCTTATCTCAGCTTTCCAAAATGCTATTCAGTCAGGTGCCCTATTCAGGGAGCTCGTAAGAAACGAGCCCCGCACTGCGAGGCAACTATGGAACATAGCTGATCAGTTCGCTAAAGCTTATGAGGCCGACAGGCGCAAGCGCGAAACTGACAGGACCGAACCGTCAGATCGGAGGAAGGAAGACCGTAATGACCGAAGTCAAGGTCGACGAAGCGCTCTCGATAGACTTCAGCGCGCCCCAATTGAATCCAGACTTGGACCTAGGCCGAATCAAGAAAAGGACCGATTTACCCCATTGACAAAGCCAAGGACGGAGATCTACGAGCTACATACCAACATGTTCGAGAAGCCTCAGCCAATGTCAAAATCAAAGACAAACCGCCGATCCAGGGATAAGTACTGCCGATTCCATGAAGACTATGGCCATGATACAGAAGAGTGCTGGAACTTAGCCGAAGATATTGAGAAGTTGGTGCGCGATGGTATGCTTAAAAGGTACCAAAATCGCAACCAGAATGAAGGCCGACCCCAGAACAACAAAAGAACAAGACAAAATAGGGGGGAATAACTGCGGCCCCCAGGCCGACAAAAAGCCGAAGCGCGAGGATGGCGAAGGCGAGGACCAGCCTCAGTATGATGGGGTCGTACAAGCTATTACTGGACTCCCACAGGGAGCTACGAAGTCGTCGTTAAAAGCCGAGGCTCGAAGTCCGCAACAAGGCGAACCTTTCCAAAAAAGATTCAAGAAGGACGAAGTGGTTATTTTTTCGGACCAAGATCCAGTGCCACCTATCATGCCCCATCAGGATGCAATAGTGATCGAAGCCGGGGTGGCCAATAAGCTCGTACGACGAATTTTCGTCGATACCGGAGCCTCGGTCAGCATCCTCTTCAAGAGTTGCTTCGACCAGCTCGGAGTGGAGAGGACGCAGCTCGCACCAGCACCAGTCCCGCTAAAGAGCTTCGTCCAACAGGAGACGCAAACGGAGGGGGTCGTATAGCTACCCGTAACAGTGGGGATTCACCCTTTATCAACCACTAAGGTCATCAATTTCTTCGTTGTTAAAGCGGATTCTCCATATAATGTTATACTCGGAAGGGATTGGCTGGTGGGGGTGAAGGCGATTTGTTCGCCATATCACTTAACGATCAAAATCCCGTCAAAAAACGGGGTGATCGTGGTTCGAGGTGACCAAAAGCGAGCAAAGGAGTGCATGCAGATCGCACTATGAGGTGCCGGGACACCTCAGCACTCCCAAGCATAGCAATTACAGCAACCTAAAGAGTTGGAGCCGAAGCAAGAATCTGCATCAAATGAGCCGGTAGAACACATTGTACTCTACAAAGACGACCCGTTCAAGGTCGTCAAAGTAGGTTTCGCAGGAGGAGCCGAACTCCATATGCAGATCGTCCAACTTCTTCGGGAATACAGAGATGTTTTTGCCTGGACACCCCTTGACATGACCGGAGTGGCGCCCAACATTATCAATCACCGGCTGAATATCGACCCCGAGGTGAAACCAATAAAGCAGAAGCAACGAGTCTTCGCGGCAGAACGAAGTCAAGTCATTCATGACGAGGTGCAACAGCTCCGAAGAGCCGACATTCTATTTGAAGTCAAATATCCGACGTGGATAGCTAACCCGGTCATGGTCAAAAAACAACAAGGAGGTTGGCGGATGTGCATCGACTATACTGACCTTAACAAACATTGTCCAAAGGACTGCTACCCTTTGCCCAACATTGACAAGAAAGTAGAAGCCCTGGTGGGTCACAAGGTCTTCACCTTCCTAGATCTATACAAAGGATATCATCAAGTCCTGATGAGCGAGGAGGATGCACCGAAAACAGCTTTCATCACGGATTTTGGCGTCTTCACCTACAAGAAGATGCCGTTTGGGCTTAAAAACGCGGGAGCAACCTATCAAAGGATGGTCGACAAGATATTCCAACAACACATTGGAAAGATTGTGGAAGTCTATGTTGATGACATTGTCGTCAAGAGTAGGGAACCAGCGACCTGCGTTGATGACCTCAAAATCGTCTTCGGCTTACTTCGGAAAGTGAATCTGAAGCTCAACCCCAAGAAATGTACCTTTATGGTTCGATCAGGAAAATTTTGGGGGTGCTGGGTATCGCAGGAAGGTTTGAAGGCCAATCCCGCAAAAGTCCGAGCTGTCCAGGAAATGAAGATCCCAAAAACTATTCACGATGTGCATCAACTAACGGGTTGTTTGGCAGCGCTAAGTCGTTTTTTATCTAAAGCCGCCGAAAAGCAGCTCCCATTCTTCAAAATCCTCAAGAAAGCACCTGACTTCGAATGGAATGGCGAGCACAGATCGGCATTCGAAGAGCTGAAGAAGTACCTAGCCAAGCTCCCGACTTTGTCTGTCCCAAAAGATGGAGAGGTCCTCTCCCTATACCTCGCAGCGACGGATGAAGCCATAAGTGCTGTGCTAGTTCGGGATGAAGGACGTCGGCAGCTTCCTGTTTATTTCATTAGTCGAGCTCTAAAAGGACCGGAGACAAGGTACCAGCCATTGGAAAAGGTCGCTCTTGCACTGGTAAATGCTGCTAGAAGATTGAGACCATATTTCCAAGCACACACCATACAAGTTTTGACCGACCTGCCACTTCGCCAAGTATTGACTAAACCCGAAGCCTCAGGTAGAATCGCAAAATGGGCAGTCGAACTTGGTGAGCATGAAATAAATTTCTGTCCTCGGCAAGCCATAAAGGGACAAGCCCTAGCAGATTTCCTGGTAGAGACCAAATTTTCCGAAGTGCCAAAGAAGGACGAATTCCCCTCAAGCAAAGCCGAAGTCGAACAGCCTAAAAAACCTCCAACAGACTGCTGGAAAGTCTATGTAGATGGTGCTTCAGGTCATACCGGCAGAGGAGCAGGAGTGATGTTACTCAGTCTGGATGGAACGGAGACAACGTATGCACTTCGGTTTAGCTTCCCAACGACGAATAATGAAGTCGAGTACGAAGCGTTAATTGCTGGACTCCGCCTGGCTCAGTCATTGCATATACGAGCCATCCAAGTTCATAGTGACTCCCAAGTCATTGTGAGCCACATGCTAGGCAGGTACGAAGCAAAGGAGGAGAGAATGAAGAAGTATCTGAAAAAGGCAAAAAGTCTGCAAGAAGGTTTCGAATACTTCGAGCTGCGGCGGATTCCTAGAGGGGAAAATAACCGAGCTGACGCCTTAAGCAAACTGGCTTCATCCTCAACCAACTCGCCTGTAGAAGAAGTCAAACTTCGAAGCATTGAAGAAGCCGAGCTAAACCTCATACAGGAGGACGAGCCGAACTGGATGACCCCCTACCGAGCTTATCTAGAAAAGGGGGAACTGCCTCACGACAAGCTCGAAGCTAGGAAACTCCTCAGCAAAGTCCCAAAGTACACCCTGGAGCAAGGAGTGCTCTATCGGAGATCGTATCTCCAACCCCTTTTACGATGTGCCGGACCAAATGAAGCAAATTATGCACTAAGGGAGGTGCATGAAGGAGCGTGTGGGAGTCACATCGGAGCTCGAGCACTAGCACGAAAGATAATGAGGTGGGGATACTATTGGCCTACAGTGTTACAAGATGCAATCGACATTGTCAGAAAATGCCCGAAGTGCCAGATCCATGTGACAGTGCCGAAGTTACCACAGGCCGACCTTGTAAGTATGCAAAGCCCCTGGCCATTCGTGCAATGGGGAGTCGACATCGTCGGACCATTCGACAAAGCTCCTGGACAGATCCAGTTTCTCATCGTAGCTATCGACTACTTTACTAAGTGGGTCGAGGCTGAACCCTTGGCGAAGATTACGAGCAAGAATGCCTTAAACTTCGTCTGGAAGAACGTGGTTTGTCGCTTCGGCGTACCTCACATCCTCATCTCGGATAACGGAACGCAGTTCACGGACCGAGTATTCAGAGAATGGTGCGAAGGGCTTCATATCCAGCAAAAATTCACTTCAGTTGCTCATCCTCAAGCGAATGGCCAGACCGAAGTTACAAACAGAACAATCCTGAAGGGACTCAAAACTCATCTTGACAAAGCCAAAGGAGATTGGGCAGCAAATCTACCCCAAGTCCTATGGTCATACCGGACAACTCCCAAGACCTCAAATGGAGAAACACCTTATAGCTTGGTGTATGGAACCGAGGCGGTGATCCTAGTAGAGATCGGCTTGCCGAGCCATCGCACACTTAACTTCTCAACCGAAGCCAATGAGGAAGGGCTTCGAGCCGACCTGGATCTGTTGGAAGAGAAGCGAGAGCTAGCTTACATAAGAGAAGCTAAGTACAAGCAGCAAGTAGCTCGGTATTACAACCAAAGAGTGAAGTATCGGCAGTTTCAAGTAGGCGACCTCGTACTTAGGAATAATGAGGTCAGTAAAGCAGAGAGGCTCGGCAAGTTGGAAGCCACATGGGAAGGACCTTACCGAGTCGAGGAAGTCCTCGGAAAAGGATCATACAAGCTCGCCCATTTATCCGGTGAGCTAATACCCCGAACATGGCATATTTCTCATTTAAAGAGATATTTTGCATAAGTGGAAGGGATTGAGTTTAAAGTTGGTTAGTTCATATAGGTCCTGAGTCAGGTCGTCCTGCTATTCTATCTTTAATTTTGTTTTTTTTATTTTTATTATTATTATAATTTTATTTTTTTATTATCAATGAAGTTCATTTTTTCTTTAAACTTCGGTCTTGCATATTTCATTCTGCATGTCGCCTTTCCACTAATATAAAATATCTCACCTTTGTTCTTAAAACCCTGACAAGGGTAAGTCAATATCCGTCACGGATAAAACTAAACGCGCGTAAGGGGACCACCCCTATCGATAAATTCGACAAACAAGGAACTATAAAACCCTTACCTTGTCTTTTGACGTGAACGGGTTTATCAAAGGCCGAAACCTCGTCATCTGACGAGGTGAGCCAAACAAAGGCCGAAACCTCATCATCTGACGAGGTGAGCCAAACAAAGAAGGGCCGAAACCTCATCATCTGACGAGGTGAGCCAAACAAAGGCCGAAACCTCATCATCTGACGAGGTGAGCCAAACAAAGGCCGAAACCTTGTCATCTGACGAGGTGAGCCGAACAAGGCCAACACCTCATCATAAAGGACCGAATTACGTCTAAGGATGAGGTGGGTCATGTAAGGTAAAACTTCATCTTCCCATGAAGTAAGCTGTATAAGAGCCCACACTTTATTATTTAATAAAAGGGGCCACGATATAAACACAATTTCATTACTCCATATAAGGGATGATTACAGTTACAACGACGACTATATCAAGGAGGTGCCGCTGAGCCCGAAGGCTTGCTACAGCTAAACCATCTATCGGCAAAACTCTGCCTAGCCGGAGGTGAAGGCAAACCCATAATGTAATCAATAGGAGCAATACCTCAGCCCCTAAGCGCAGAAAAGCCTCGACCTCGGCCTCGACCAGTAAAAGCTCGATTCGGGTTCCTTGCCACAGAACCTCGAGCTCGTCCTCGTCCTACTGAAACTCTATTACCCGGGTTTCGAGCAGGAACTCGGGATACCCCTTGAAAGCGAGGTTGCTCACGCGGACCTTCCAAGAAAGCCCTTGAGGCTGCATCTAGAATTCCCGGATTCGGATCAGAGTTCGCCGAACTCGAAGAGCTCGTATCAGCGGTTAAGTATTGAAGCAGTTTAGGCCGACGAGCTTTTACAATCTCATACGAGTTGATGGCTTCGACTATCTCATCAACCAACCCCCGGTACTCCCAAGAGTCCTCGCCATAATCACGCCGGAAACGCTGCAGCCACTCTCTTTTTTCATCCACCTTGGCCAAGACCTCGGCAATAGTAGGCTTCCCGCTTCGGCGGATAATTGATTCGTACTCAAGGAATTCTTCTTCAGTGCGCTTGGCCTTTTCCTTAAGTCTATTATGCTTCTCCTTCAGCTCGAGCAATTGAGCATGCAACCCATCCGATTTAATCTGACTGGCTTGCAGCTTCACTTCGGTTTCATGTTCAATATGGCCCACTTGGTCTTTCCAATGAAGAATTTCGCTATTTTTGGCTTCAAGAGTTCGAAGTAAATTATCGATTTGTGCTATGTAAGGAGAGGCGTCGAAAAGTTTCGGAGACGGAGAAGACTACAAAAAGGGAAACAACTTTCTCATAAGAAATAAAGTTTTCATTAATTCAGCAAAATGCGCCATCCTACTGATGACGAAGTACATGCTACAAAAAAAAAAAAAAAAAAGAGACGAGGAGGCGATCAACTGACCTCCTCCTCGTTTTGAGATGCACCCTCTGGAGCTTCGGCTTCCAACTCAGCATCGTCGCCATCAGCCTCGGTTCTTTTCGGGGCGGCATTCAGTTCGGCAACGATCGCATCCATGACTGGATCACGATCTACTGAACTGTCCCTAATTACTTCGGCACTTAGCAGGTCAGTAGAGGCCGCCAGGTTCTCAAGGAGAGGAACCGCCTTCAAATTTTTCAGGACGATTTCCGCGAAGCCGCGGTTGAGTTCCTCCTCGGACACCTCCTTGTGTCCGTACCTCGCCTTATCGAGGTCCGGAATGTCCTTGGCAACGGCCTCCACCGTCTCGGCGACACATCGATCTGTCATTAACTCTGCCACGTCGCCGCAAAAACCCGAGAAGAACTCAGATAAGAAGAGCCTCTCAGTATAGGCTCGGAGAACGGACCCTTGGCGAGCCACAGCATCAGCCTCGGCCGATTCCAATTTGGCCTTCAGAACGGCCACCTCTTTCCGAGCCGCCTCAGCTGCGGCAACAGCATCGTCCGCCTTCTTTTTCGCCTCCCTGGCCTCCAGCACAGCAGCATCGAGCTTGCTCGTCAAGCTAGCCTTCTCTTCCTCCAGCTGACGACGAATGCGGTTCGTCTCATTGAACTTCGAGACCCCATCATTTACATAGCTGGTAAGGGTGGACGCACTCTTCACCAACCCGTCCACCCAATTATGGAAGCTCGCCGTCACCAGGTCGGCATCCTGCAGATGGTAGCAATATCAGCGCATACATCACATAAAACCCAACACAGAGAAGGTTAAAATCCTCACTTCGGGATAATCCCGGTGTTGTTCTTCCAACTCGATCACCGGGCAGGCTGCACTAATCGAGGGCTGGCCAACGACTAGAATCTTCTCGCCTGTGGCCGAAGCTTTCTTGTTCGGCTTCGGTACCTTCGACCGACGAACTAACGGTTGTGGAGAGGGCGATCTCAATGGAGAGGATCCCGGTACACTAGCAGTTCATTCCGATGACACCTCGGAACCCGCCTTCTCCAGCACTACAGCGTCCGCGGACCTCGGCCTCTTCCTGTCTTTGACTAGTTTCACTGCAAAAGAAACAACGTTAGTCAAATGATATTCACATTCAGCACACAGTAAAAAGAGACGGATGAAAACCTCACCCTCCTCAGGATACGAGGTATTTTTGTTAAACGGGCTCAGCCCGGCCGACACGAGCTCGGCTTCGGTGTAATCCCGTAATAGTGTACCTAGCTGATCTAACCTAGCAACGGCATCAGCCAGGTCTACATTGGGATTCTGACTTTCTGGCTTACTACCTTTCTCTCTCCACATGAGGTGGGGGACCTCGGCACAACGACAAAAAAAGAACTTATTCTGTCAGTTTGTAAGTTTCGATTTCGTTACTAAACGAAATGAATCCTTCCGAACCGGGGTCAGATAGAACTACCCCGTCTCGCCCAACTTAAAAAAGAACAAATTCAGTATTAAGTCTACTGAAACTGGTATACCCATTCTAGAAGCTTCTACAGCTAATCCTACGAGCTGTTTGAATGAGTTCGGTGCAATTTGACCCATTGCAATACCCAGTCTACGGAGTAAAGCCCCGAAAATAGGAAACAGAGGAAACCGAAGACCGTGCTTCAAGCTGTCTTCATATACGGTAAAGAAGCCGTCCGGGGGAGAACAAGCTCTATCTTCCGGACCGGGGGCAACTAGTAAAACGGAGGGCGGAAATTGATAATTTCTACAAATATTTATAATATTTTCGGCGCTAAGAGACGACATATAATCTTGGACTTTTCCCTTAGTCACCGGCGCAAAGCGACAACACTCAACTACCCTAGGTGACAAAGATTCTACAGTAAAAGTGTTTATTTTTACAATAGAGGGAAAAGATTGCATTGGGTGCGACGATGACCCACCAACGGCTTCATCGTCGTTACCTATACCACTGGAAAAAGGAGAGGAAGAAGGATCCATAACTTACTTGTGAAAATTATCGGCGGAATGACTACTAACAGTGATTTGATGGCACAAACGTGTGGCGAATCTAGCAACGGCAGATGGGAGACGGCGGCTCTTTTTCAGAATGCAAATTAGGGCGAAATGGGGAAGAAGGTGTACAGTGGAAGTTTTATTCAAAAACTTCCGCCCCATTCAACTCCCACCATAACAGCGCGACACGTGTCCCACTAACTCGGGACTCCAACCGTTGCTCCGTGTTCGGCTTCGCTCTTCAACTTGAGATCGTCCTCGTCTTACCGAGGCTATATACAGTTCGGCCTCGGCAAAAGACTGGTAAATTTTTGATGAAGTAATCCGAAATTACGCTTCACCTCGTCTTAACGAGGCGGTACGAACTCGACTTCGTCGAATTTATTTTTCGTCGGGGCGAGAAGTTTTTAACCGACCTCGTCTTAACGAGGCGGTACGAACTTTAGACTACTCCCACCTCAACTATTTCCTCTATGTTACACTCTCGCTTCTACATCTTTTTGGGGGGGGATGTGATAGGATATGACCTAACTACTGGGCCCAAGCATCAGGCCCAATATAATTGGGCCCCGACAGTTAAGCTCGGCCTACGCAGTTCGGCCCAACTCGAAATAAGAGACTTCTACACTCCTACATCGATTACAACTCAAGCTCTAAGCACTACAACAAATTAGGGTTATTGCTACATATGTTTGGCGACATAAAACTGCACATGCCTTAATAGTACCTCTATTGAGGCATCATTATTTAATATATTAATTTCTATATATTTTTTAGAAGCTATTACAACATAGAATATAATATGTCACAATAGTAGGCCTAATTGCAACGTTGTGAGATGTTGAGAAAATCTATACGGGACTATTATGACACAGAAGTATTACATGTTGGCATATTATCAGTATAGTGACATAACTAAATGTATTGATAAATATTAATTTTGTATAATTTTGTAATTTTCAAACAAGACAAAATAAAGTAATGTTTTTACACGTAAATATGCTCCCACGTGATGAGAATCAATAAATAAAATATAAAGGGAAAACTAAACTAATTAATATGCTTATATGCTTTTTTTAATATGATTAAGATTTCAATTTTTAATCACAAAATCCACACCCACCAAAATCCAAACACGTTATAAAATTTAATATGCTTATATGCTATTTTTATTTAGTAGATTCCCTTAAAAAATATTAGTAAATTCATTTTACCTTAAAAAAATAAATTAGTAATAATTAGAATTAGGTATTCTAACGGAATGAGATTAGACTCTCATCGAGCTGCGCCTGCCATCCCTTATTCCCTTTTATCTTCTTCCAACTTCCTCCGCTACCGCTACCAAAAATACTGAATTCCTAGAGTTAAATTGATTGATCGTTCTTCTGATTTTCCCGGTGAAAGGATTGGGCGACTGTCATCGTTCTTCTGTGTTGATTTCCTTTATATATTTTCGTAGTGACGGCAAGGTACTCTTCTCATAATTTTTGAAAACCTACACTTGGGAATAAAATTGACCTAAAAGCTTTAGAGCCAATTTATAGTATATATTGTTTGGTTTAGTATCTCATTATTTTTCAGTTTGTTAACTGGAACTGCCGTGTTGGAACTAGAATCACAAAATTGCCTGATTGGCTGCTTCCATCTTCACCAACTTCACAAAGTATGGAACTGGTTTCAGTTCAGACATTGCGATACCTGTCTAATAATTTTATGTGCTCCAATAAATGTTGTTAGCATGACTTGAGATTGATGAGTGAAAACTTTGGGGAAAGAGATTTTAAGCTGAGCTATTTTTTATCTAATTTTACTATCTTTCCAAACATTAAGAATATACTAAAGTTGGCATGGAAGCAAAGTTTGACATCATTATGAGAACATTTTTTTATATAACATCGTGATCATGCGCATTACATACATAGCTGCTCCCATTATTGTTACTTAAAGAGAAAGTTCCTTTGTTCAACAGTTTGATATTTGCTTCTGGCATATGATCTGCAAAAAAACTTCTAATTGTAATGTAACTGAAATGAAGTTGCCTAACCTTTCTAGAGCAGCCTATGTTAGTTTGTGTTTTATTCAACTTTTTCACATTTTCTGAGCGATTTTTATTAAGTTGTTTGTGGAGGTATTAAAACATTAAGCTGGTTCATCTGGTCATTGGTTGGTATATCTTTTCGTCCAAACGAGCTTGAGTAATTTGAGGATGTTGAGTTTAGTCACCCTCACGTATTATTATGATTATATTAGGAGATTAGTCTAACTTTAACTTCAGTTTTATAATCCTATTCCTAAATATGCAGGAGTATATATTCATTTAATCCATTGCCTAGGGACTCATGTTGAATCTGAGTGAGTGCAAACTCGTGTTGGCCCAAAAAGCTTTGAGTCATTCTCAAATCAGCTTCACTGTATTCCCTTTTGTTTCTTACTAAAAAAATACTACTAATTTTTTTTGATAAAAGAAAAAGTAGTTATAGTGATTTCTTGTACATTTCTTTTTGTAGCTTTGCTTTCGTTTTATATTTGGCTTCTTAGAGCTTAGTGCTATTTCTATACATACTTAATGTTAGCAATTTAGCCCCTGCTCTTCGTATTGTTTATGGCTGTGGCATATGCATGGAAGTACCGTTAAGCATATATATAAAGAAAACAAGAGAAACACACTTTGCATTAAGCATTTTAGTCATACAATCTCAAGTTATTTTCATCTTGAAGAGTTTATTTCACATGATGCTTACATCTCAGTTCATTATTTACTTTTTCAGGAAAGAAACTGCTCCAAGCTTAGAGAAAAAGAAGAAAACAAAGTTTCTATTCAATCTGAAAGCTGATAATTACAAGTAAGCAAATTCCATGCTCTTTTGTTGAAAATAGTTTAGAGATGACATGAGTAAGGAAATATATTGTTCTTTCTTTTCTCTGTAATTAACTTTCTTTGCTCTTTTGATATACGTTCAAAGTTGTTGAGATACTTTAAAGATGACATGATTTAGGAAATATACTTTAGTATATACCAATTATTTTGATTTGTGATAATTTACAAGAACCTAGAGACATCATCTATCTTCATAATGTCTAGTGCATATCCTCTTCCCTTATCTTTCCTAATAAGTAAAAGTAACATTTCAAAGTTAATTCTTCAATATATTTTTTACTTGCAAAATTTTTTTGTGTTAATATTTGTTTGTTTCTTAGCTTTCTGAATGATTTTTACTCAGAATTTGAAATTGAAGAAGTTCGTTTAGAGTGGGTTGTGCTTGTCTCTAGTTAGAGTGGGTTGTGTTTGTCTCTAGTTTTTGTGTTAATATTTGTTTGGTTTTTTTTTTTTTTTTTGTCAAAGTTTCACCTAATATTAGAGAAAGGGATTGGTTAAGGTAGGTGATGTATTGGATAGTTATTAGTTGCGAAAGCTGCTTATCAATTCACCAGCTTTTTGTTGCATTGCTCAAGATAGAAAACAATCTTATAAGCTATAGCCATTAGTTCAAGTTTCTAGCAGAAGTCATTCTACACAATGTAATCACAAAACTGTTGTGGGGTAGTGTTTTTTTGGTTCCACTCCAGTTAACGAAGCAGGCGAATGATGTCTTCTTGTGCTTGCTACGTAATTTAACTGTAATACATGTAGAGAAAATGCAATATTGGAAAGAAGGAATCATCTTAACTTCAGTTGATATGTTGAGTAACACTACATTTTTCGAAGTAGGCTGCTGATATGAACTTATCAGGTATGATTAAGTATAATTCTGGGCCACAGTTTAGTACTATTAACTACTTGTTACATAAATGTGATATTACTATTTTTAATTTATGTAAAGACATGTCACATAACTTTGTGCACGAATGGAGATTCTGCAGAAGTGCACATTTATGTTTGTGTGTTTGAAATTTATGAATTAGTTACTATCATCTAATTAATTGTGTGTTCTAACATAATACCATAAGAATTAAACACTGATTAATTCAATGTGTCCTCTCTCTAGTGGCGTGGTAGGAAGAAAAGAGGGGGAAAGAGAGTGAGCCACACATATACATATACAAGAGTATGGAAGGCCTACTTTTATCTGTGTAACAATATTTTTATATCTTACCTCATATGAGTTTTGTGCATATTCTAGGTTTGTTATTTTTTTTGTTGTACTCTCCCATATATTAGCTACATAGTTGTCACATTTGATTAAAAATAAAAAGAAAATGTGCTAAAATTTTGCAAATGATGAGGGAGTTGTGGAGTGAAGCTTAAAGACATTCAAAGTTTAGAACAATAAAGTAGCAAAAAATGAAGAGATCACTATTTTTTGTGGGCTTTATATACAATTGAAATTCAATCGAAAAGAAACCTAGTAGTTTAGACTTGCTAGCTAATTAAATTAAATTATATATAAAGCAATTGCATAAAGAAAAAGATTAAAAAAAAAAATGATAGATACAACAATATCTGAAACGCTTAATAACTACTATAGAAATGAGATTGTAATATGCAATCTTTTTCATTGTCTAATAATTTAATTTGGTAGATTGAGACTTTCATTACGCATTCCCTCACACCATTAGTTAACAATGTAAGTTTAAATATCAAGATTCCATTCAATAACATCTTCTAAGATTATGTTGAACATTAACTTTTTTATTTTGCTTTCCATTTTGACATGAAGGGCCAAATCCTTTTACCTGTTCTAGAAAATGGACAAGAGTTGGATGAATAAACCAAGACACAGTGAACCATACATGCTTGGAGTTGAGAAGTTTCTAGAGTTTGCGTTTGATAATGAATCAAGAAATGGGATGATTTTATGTCCATGCATAGAATGTAAGTTGATTAAATATGTGAGGAGAAACGAAGCACGTGAACACTTGATAGTTAAGGGATTTATTAAAGGGTATACTGATTGGGTAGGTCATGGAGAGTTTTCATCAAATAATACGACTTCTTCTTCACCTCCAACCAATCAGGCGACTGCGTATGATACTGATGACATGTTTAGGTTAGTGAATGATGCTTTTGGGAATGTAGAGAAAACTCCTGAACTAGATAGCCCAGCAAGGTCTTCTATGGAAACTGAACGTACTAGTGGATTACCTGAGAAATTTAAGAAGTTGATTGATAATTCCCAAAAGAAATTGTATGATGGATGTGAGAATTTTACAAAACTCTCATTCATCATACGTTTGTTACACATTAAAATTCTGGGTAACTGGAGTAACAAACATTTCGAAAAGCTGTTAATATTATTACGAGAAGCATTTCCAGAGGCAATGACCGACTTACCTAAGTCGTATTATGAATCAGAGAAATTGATGAAAGACTTAGGACTTGGTTATGAGAAGATAGATGCTTGCATTAATGATTGCACATTATATTGGGGAGTGAACAAGGAAAAAAAATCTTGTGCAACATGCAATGAGCAAAGGTGGCAGACTTCAGAAAATGATCTAACTGGTGAGAAAAGAAAGATTGCGCACAAGGTCTTGTGGTATTTCCCAATTAAACCTAGGTTGCAACGGCTGTTTATGTCATCAAAAACTGCAAGCCACATGCAGTGGCATGCTAAAGGTCGTACAGTTGACAGTGATATGAGACATCCAGCCGATTCTCCTGCTTGGCAGACATTTGATAGCAAATTTCCTTCGTTTGCTAGTGATCCACGCAACATACGATTGGGATTATCTTCTGATGGATTTAACCCATTCGGTAATAAGAGTGTTGATCATAGTACATGGCCAGTTGTTCTGATACCATATAATCTTCCCCCATGGATGTGTATGAAACAGTCGTCTTTCTTGTTGTCTCTATTGATTCCTGGCCCATTAGCTCCAGGTAATAATATTGATATTTATATGCAACCTCTTATATCTGATTTAAAAGACCTATGGGAGGTGGGGATCGAAACATATGACGCATCTAGTAAACAAAATTTCCAGTTGTATGCCAGCTTATTATGGACAATTAGTGATTTTCCAGGATATGCAAACTTATCAGGATGGAGCACCAAAGGAAAACTTGCATGTCCTGACTGTCACAAGTTCACGCATTCATGCTGGTTAAAACATGGTGGGAAATTTTGTTATATGGGTCATCGTAAGTTTTTGGACGGAAATCACACATATCGAAAGAATTCTCGTCTCTTTGATGGTTCAGAAGAGAATGGAAGGCCTCCTCGTAGACTTTCAGGTGAAAAGGTTTTGGATGAACTGAAAGACATAAGTTTCACTTATGGGAAGAATGTTAAGTGTAACTCAGAGCTGCCATTTAATTGGAAAAAGAAAAGCATTTTCTTTGAATTGCCCTATTGGAAAGACAATGTAGTGCGTCACAATCTTGACTTCATGCATATCGAGAAAAATGTTTGCGAGAGTATCTGTTCCACTTTGCTACAAATGGATAGAAAAACAAAAGATAATCTTAAGTCAAGACTTGACTTGAAAGATATGGGGATTAGATCTGAGCTTCATCCCATTTCAAAGGAAGGTGGCAAAGTGTATTTACCTCCAACATCTTTTACGATGAATAAGCAAGAAATGAGCATGTTTTGCAATGTTTTAAAAAGCGTAAAGGTTCCTGATGGTTATGCTTCTAATATATCCCGGTGTGTTCGCTTAAAACCAGCCAAGCTTGCTGGCCTGAAGAGCCATGACTACCATATTCTGATGCAACAGTTATTGCCAATAGCCTTGAGGAAAACTCTACCCAAGTCAGTGCGGTCTCCTCTCATCCGGCTGAGTCGATACTTTAGGGAATTATGCTCTAAGGTGATTCATCCACCTGATGTGGTTCGGCTGGAAAAAGAAATCGCTGTAATTCTTTGTGATTTGGAAAAAATTTTCCCACCATCATTTTTTGATATAATGGTCCATTTGACCATTCATTTGGCTAGTGAAGTGAAGCTTGCTGGTCCTGTTTACTACCGTTGGATGTATCCTATTGAAAGGTATTCACTAAATTGTTCTATTAATTATTGTGTTCACTTATTTGAGTCTATATTATTGTTGTTTTTTTTTTTTCAATGTGAATGAAGATACTTGGGCACACTGAAGAGATACGTTCGCAATAGGAGTAAACCAGAAGGCTCTATTGCTCAAGGGTATGTAGCTGAAGAGTGCTTGTCGTTCTGCACTTTGTACCTTGCTGATTACGTGGATTCTAAATTCAACAAAAGGGCTCGGAATGAAGATGTGACAGAAAGTACTAGCAGCACTTACTCACAAGGATTGGATGTTTTTTCACGTAAAGGTCATGATCCTAAGAATAGAAAAACTAAAATTTTTGATGCTGAAACACTTAAAAAGGCACACCAATATGTTTTGTTTAATTGCGAGACAGTAAAACCATACATCGAGTAAGTGTTTATTTCAGTAAATATACTTTCTTGCATTCATCATATTCACTTATAATTGCTTAACAGTTATGAATGAAACTAATATACAGGCAACATCGTGCAATGATAGAAGAAAATCTTTCTGGTGCGGCACCACACCAGATTGAACGTGTTCATAGTGAGCAGTTTGCTAAGTGGTTTTCTAGCTATGTAAGATCATATTACATTGTCTCCCTTCAAATTATAACAATGTTATCTTCCTATTAATTATACATTTATTTTCTTGGTAGATTAAACAATTGCAGCTACCTGAAGAAGACTTGATGTGTCAGCAACTGAAATTGCTTGCTGATGGCCCTGGAACTTTTGGATTTGTATATGACCAATATATCGTCAACGGTTTCAAGTTTCATACTAGAGAACTGGAGGGTAAAAGAAAAACACAAAACAGTGGAGTATCTGTCAAAGCAGCAACATCAAGCTATTGTAGCATAAGGGATGAAAATCCTATACTAAGTGAGTTAGATTACTATGGTGTTCTAACTGAAATCATTGAACTGCGTTATGGTGATCACGGAGTCGTCTTATTTGATTGTGATTGGGTTTCAAAAGGAAAACGATTGAAACAGGATAGTGATGGGTTTACGCTTGCTAACTTCATAAATGTTAGACGTCATGAAGAGCCTTTCATCTTGTCATCCCAAGCTACACAAGTGTTTTATGTAGCAGATCCAGTTGATACTAATTGGCATGTTGTTATATCTACAACTGCTAGAGGTGTTTACAATATGGAGCCTGTGGCAGATGTTGAAACCTATTTACAAAGCAACATATGTGATCCTGTGGTTGAGAATGATACTGAAGATGAAAGCTGGGTTCGTGAAGATATAGAAGGTGTTGAAATTGATGTTCCAATTAATTAATATTATAATATATTGATTCTGTTTTTATTTTTATTTTTTATTTTTATTTTTTGAGAATATATATTGATTCTCTTAGTCTTATATGTATTGTTCTTGCATTTTTTATATTGTTCTTGCATTTTGGAGAATTATTTGTTAAGATGGAATGCCATAGAAAGATAAACGTCTCTTATAAAGTTTGTGTTGCAGTGTTGGTAGTTAATTACACAAGGAAACCATTGTTATGCTCTTATTTAACTTGGAAAAGAGATACAATGTTCCAAACTTCAGATATAAAATACACAAGTTCGTCAAGTCATTTTACCAATGTTGATGTGCTAAATATTTCCATTTAAATTTAGAACAAGTGTAGGTACATGTGGCAATATATTCATTAACTTCTTGTATAATTAAAAGAAATGTAAATTGGCTAAGAACTTTATTTTGAGGCAATTCAAATGAATACTCTTAAGATTGTTGGTCAATGAACAAATTTTGATTCAAATATATTCAGCTCGAATTTAGTTGATCTCATCCGCAAACATGCTAGTGATTTAATAGTACGAGCTCCCATGAGCTCGTTTCACGATCTTATACTCAAGAAAGCAAAAAATTTGACCTCGGCTAACATCTTGTTGAGGTAAATGTGAACCAATTAATTGTTATAGCCCTTAAGTAATCAAGCTTGACCTCAACCTAAGTAATCATCTTATTTTTTGACACAAGTAATCATCTTATTGAGTATCTAATTAGGTACATTCTCAAAGTCCATTGCCAAATTTATTTTGATTGTATGTTAATATGCATCGACTTATATTAGTTTATTTTTTTTAGTAGAGAGCACATAATATTTGAGTTTTAAGTGATTATTTTATTCAATTCACAACTGCATTTTACTTTTAATATTGTACAATGGGGCACACTTGGGTCAGCCATGGCTCACCGTGAGGCCGGCTAAAAGATTGTCACTTTTATTCGTGTAGATTAACACTTCTGTATAAAGATTGACACTTTTAAAATTGGCACTTTTATTCGTAAAATAATTATGTTAAAGATTGATACTTTTATTCATATAGATTACCACTTTTCTGCATAAAGATTGACACTTTGACCCGGCCACACTATGTAACCGGCCTCACCCAAGTTTTTATCTTGTACAATTTAGTTTTACATTCTTTCTCAATAATTTACACCTTCATTTTCTTTATATGAATTATTAACATATTATTGTTACTATAATTGATTAAAACTTTTATTTGATATATATGACTTTCATTTACTTATTCATAAAAACTTAGCACCTATTTAAACATATAGAATACTATTAGTTTGTTATTAGTGAAATAAATCAAGCAATTATTAATTTACTTTAAATTTCTATATGCAACTTATTAGTGAATGTTGATTTTTAAATATTATGACTATCTTATGGTGGAAAAAATTTGTTTATGGATGTTACAAATGAAGCTTATTATGCAATAATTTCAAAATAAAAAAAAAATGTTCATAAAAGAAAAATAATACATGAGAGACGTAATGTCTCTATTTTTATAATGATGCAATATAATGCTAATAATATCATTATTTTCTTACAAACATTAGTGATTTTTTTTTAAATAATATAATTATTATCAACAATAAAACATTTGAGGTTTTTTTTGTTTTTAGCGGGAGAGTAGTTTTTTTTTTGGGCTTATGGCGCTTTTTTTTTTTCTTTTTTCCACCAGCGGTTACTCACGTTCGTCTCTAAAACAAAATTTCATTCCTCTTTCGTACAATACTTTAGGGAAATTTTCATCTTCACATTGAAGGAATACGCTGGTTAGGTCTCAAATTTCTGTTCAATTAATCAGAGTTCTCAATTCGATTCTGCTTTCTTTTTTCTTCAAAAAGTTTTTACCTTTTTATTTGAACTTCATTTTTTATCGTGAATCACATGGAACTTGTAAACTAATTGAATCTCTTCTCCTTTTCAGCCATCGATTTCATCGTCAGTTTTTTAGCAGCCTGAGGTAACTGTTTAGCTCTTCGTTCCTTGAATGTTGAATGAGAAGTGTTCTTTATCTTCACAGTATCAGCAACAACTGAATTTGCAACATAACTGATGACAGCAGTTGTTGCTTCACTTTTTCCCAGCAATAGCAATTATATTTCAACCTTCAGGCTTAAGCAACATCAAATGCCTCTGCAATCTCTTCTCGCAGCACTAATACCATCCTCTATATCAAGAGCACAAAACTTATTCTTGCTGAAAGTATTGTCTGTTGCTGTTTCAAAGTTTGATGCCTTATACTGAACTGTTAGTTTCTTTTGACGTCATAATAATGAGTGACACCATTTCTTGATGTAGTTGCAGGCATGACTTCTAAAACTCGAAAGCGTCCTCCAAATGTGCCAATGGACTCACCACGTAGTAAGATTATACATCTATATGATATATATATGTTGTGGCATTGACCTCACTAATTATTTCATGGTTTATCTTTTAGCTACAAATATCAGAACTCAAGCAGGTAAACGAGTATCGAGTGTAGCACTACAGAAAGGACAAAATCTTGTCCAAATACCACATGCACAGGTCCAAGCTAACTTAACACTCAATGATGAAATAGGTATGGTTCAAATACATAAAAGATCCTCAAATGTGTTATCATCATGAGTTCTTCTAAAAAATTATATTCTGAACTTATTTTGATTCATGACTTATGGGTTATATATATATATATATATATATATATATATATATATATATATATATATATCATATTCTTTAAGCATGCTCCAACCTTTTTCACTGTGCTAGTGATATGTTATGTAATTGAGTAACAACTGATTTAGGTTTGGAAGACAACCAGTTGGTAGGTTTTCGGACTACTAGTTCACAGATAGAAGGGTCGATACAACAAAATAGATCCGAGCTTTCTAGTGGATCCACCGAAGTACAACATATGCCTGATAGCAGTCAAGGAAATGGTAATGGTCTTCAAATTTAGATATTATATTCATCTTGTAATGTTCATATACAATTGTTGCAAAGTGTCTTGTTTATTATGAAACACAGACAAGAGACCTAGAGGTCCTACACACATGCTGGAAATATGGGGTAGACCACCGAATCTACCTCCTATTAAGCTTGACTTTGATAGATTTGGAAGACCTATCGGAAATAATCAGAGCAAATTCTCTGAGTTCTTGGGCACTATAGCGAGGAAGGGCACACATTGCCCACTTGATGTTGAAGATTGGCATAAAATACCAACTGAGTATAAAAAGAAGATGTTACATGTTATCAAGGTAATTAAAGTTCAGTACTTTTGACATATAAATTTAAAAGGCTTCTTAAGCTAATGGTTTCAGTTTATATATTGCAGTCTCGATATGATATCTCTCTTGGAGATGAAGATTGGATTCTGTCATCCATCAACAAAAAGTGGAGAAACTGGAAGTGTAATCTAAAAAAACAATATTTTGATTCTGATAAAGATTTGGTACGTCCATTAGATGAAAATGACGCTGTAAGAGTTTTGCCAGATCAATGGATCAATTTAGTTGCTTATTGGAAGAAAGATGAAATAAAGGTATATTTTTCTTTTTTATTAGATCTGCATTTGTTTATTATGATTGTGTACATGAGAATTATGAATTGACTCTTCTTTTTCATGTTCAGGCGAGAAGTAAGAAAAATAAAGATGCTAGATCACAGAGAATCATGGATCATCTTACTGGAAAAACACCATTTGCGAAAGTCCATGACAAACTGGTGCATTCTCATACATTTTTTTAATATACCTGCATTTTTTTTTCATTGGATTTAATTACTGATATAATTAAAAACATACTATTAGGCAAAAGAAAAAGGCCGTTCTCCATCTCGCGCTGAAATACTTGATTCCTGCTACTCAAACAATGGAAGTACTGCTCCTAATGTATCCAAGTTTTTGGTTAGTTCGGTTATTATTTATATAAGATCATACAATATACGATTTGTTGAAGTTGCACATACATAGTTAATAATACCTATACACATTATCTTGATCTTGATCTTATTTTTTTTTCATCCTTGTTGCTCATCTTTATCAATGTTATTCTTAATTGGAGTATGTGGTATGGGCAGTAAGAAAAGGCCATATATTTGGAGATATTCTTTCTTCACTTTTTGTTCTATTAAATGGATTTCTCTTTTATAAAGATATTCTGAAATTTGTATTTCTTCTCAAAACTCATAGGAACAAATTGAACAATTAAGGAACCAACTCCCAGAAGGCTCAGAAGATCCAGTCGGACCGAATGATTTATTTGCCCAAGTTACTGGCCCGGACAAACCTGGCCGGGTTAGGATGTTTGGGGAAGGAGTTTTCCCATCAGATTTATGGGGAGAAGTTCCTAACAGGCGCACGCTCAAAAGAAAAGTGCTAGAGCAAGAATCTAAAATGTTGAAAATGCAAAATGAGATTGCAGATTTACAATCAAAAATTTTGACTCAGCAAAGCTCACAAAACATCACATCAGTTTCACATAATCTCCTCAGGCCGACATCATTAATCCCACATCTTCCGGTACAATTTTTTCATCGACCTCTAATTTCATATATACTTTGTTTTATGTATTCGTGGGAAGAACTCGTCCTTGTGAAAATTCAACTAATACTGACCTCATTAATTTAATCTTAATTGATATACTTCTATGTGTTTAGCTAAACCAATAAAAATACACGAGTACAATTACTTATTGCTTTTATGACTATCATTTTGATTGATTGTCTCGCCCTTTTTGTGATTTATATTTCAATTTTATTGATGGTTATGTTACTGCCATTCTTATATAACATTAATTTATAGATTGGAGTTCGTGTCGCTCTTCGAAGTGTGTCTGATAAAGAGACAATCGCGGCTGAAGGATGTCTTAATAGAATTGATCCAAACACAGATGTTGGAATGCAAGTGCTGGGAGAATTTTGGTGCCAAGTGCATGTGAAAGCAGTACTTAAAGATGATGAGCTATTGGTTCAACCTTTTGGTTACTGTTACACACTTGGGGACGCATTTGGTGAAGAAATTGCATGGCCATCTGATTTTGTAAGTAGTTTGTATTGCTTTAGAAACCCTATTGATTACTCTCTCTGTACATATGACTTTTCATAGTTTTAATGATGTGAGTATTTCTTTTCATCCAGGTGACACGCATTGGATAACAAGACCCTGTCAAGTTCTGTCATTCAAGATGCTTGAAGCTAGCTAGAGATTTGCAATTTTAGTTATTAGGTTCATTTTAATTAGACTTGCGTACTTTTTAGCAATAGATTTCCATTTAGGTCTACGTATTTTATTCCGAGACAATAGTTTAGGTTTCGACTATTCGTTGTTATTACTTTTATTTTCATCTATGAAATTATTATTATTATTATTATTATTATTATTATTGTTATTATTATTATTATTATTAATTTCTATTATTATTATTATTATTATTAATTTCTAAAAATGCAGTTTCAATGATTAAACTATAATGACGTTTATAATTGTCATAACTTGTTTTATGTAGAATATATAACTCCACATTAAAATGTCACCAATTTACATAAAATGACATCTTTATGGTGTCATTATAAATAAAAATTATGTCGCAACAAAGTGTATAATTTGACAATAGAAGATGTCATTATAAACTCTTTTCTCAACACTTTATAATGTCATAATTATATTTTAATATCTGATTATTAATATAATTTGTTATGACACAATTAAGTGTGGAGAGAGCTAATTAATGCTATAGCTACACCTTGACTCGTGACACTAGAATAAAACGTGGAGATAGAAGAAATGTAGCAAAAGGGTAATTATTGCATCACTATTTCGTGTCACTTAAAGCCATTTTTGTTGTAGTGAAGAGAGATCTAGAAGCTCGGTGTTTATCCATAAAGGAGGAGATCAAGCCAAAAAGTCCAAGTCCAAATAGGAGAAGACTTTGTATTATGGTTAAACTCCATGTAATTACCTATAAATAGAGGCTTAGAATAGATTGAGAGAAAAAACAATCTTTGTAAAGCTACACGCATACTAGTAATAAGAGCCATACTCTCTTTTGCTCCGTGGACGTAGATCTATTCCGATAGATCGAACCACGTAAATCTCATTGTGTCCTTCTATTTTCTGCTCTGTTAATTCTTTATTTTCGTGCACAAATCATCCTTGAAAAGCAAGTTTCATCACTGCCCATCTTCCCTACAAAGGAAGAATGGGCTGAGGCGGAGAGGGAAACGAAGATGTTATCGCGACAGTTAGGGATTGATGTCTCTTCCTCATCTGAGGAAGATTTAATTTCGTTAAGTCCTTGAATGTTTTGTCCCTTAGTTCGATTTAATCTCTCTTGCTGCAAATTACGATTTCATAGGCTCATTACTAGATAACTGATCTGTTTATGTTGAATTGGTAATCATGTTGCTGTGATATGTTTTTGATTAGCTGGGTTTTAGTGAATGTGGATTGGTATTGTTGTTGCTGTGATGACTGAATGATTAGCTGGGTTTCACTGAATGTGAATTGGAATTGTTGCTGCTAATAATTTTTGTGTGTTGCTAATATTTTTTGTGTTTTTATCTTCATAATTCTCATATTCTGTTTTTAGAAATCAAAAAATCGAAAATGCAGTTGTGATCGCCAAAATTTTGAATAAAACTGCAGGCGGAAAAAAAAATTAAAAAAAAATCGAACAGTAATTAAGAATACCGAAATAAATAATCTGGATTGAAAAAATAATATATTTTCATTTTATTTTATTAATATTGAATTTAAAATATAAATATTAATTCAATTTAAAAACATATACTCCTTCATTAGCAAACACACTTAACAACTAAAACACTCCCTCCTTAAGTCCCGTGCCGAAAAGTTTTCAGGCCATTTCGGCGGGACGGAGGGAGTATAAAAATTATCAATAAAAAAATAGAATTGAAAAAGTAAAGAAACAACATATGGATGTAACAAAATAAAGAAATTCATAGAATAATTTAATGCAAAAATAGATATATTAGCAAATAATGAAATACCATTTATAATTTAAAATACATATATTATCAAACCTATTAGATAATTCACAACTCTTTGGAATAAATCATGTTTATAAATCCATTGGACAATTCATGTACACTTTTGGAGGGAAAACGGCAAATTTGCAATTATTGTCAACAATTCTACTTTTATATATTGTATAGATAGATAATACTATTATTTATAATAAAAAAACACACATTAGTTAACAAAGTTAACAAAATAAAAGGTATACTAAATATAGACTTTATAAAAATAAAAATATAAAAACTATATATAGACTACAAATATCTAATATTGAAAAATTTCATTGAAACATTATACTTGCATAATACATAACTAGCATTTTTGCACCCGTGCGATGCACGGAAATAGTATAATAAAAATAAATAATCAAATATTTTATTTATTGTGGATATTAGTTATTGAATGTCAATGGAGTAATTTTATATACTTGTTTATATGCACCATACTGAACTGAAGTTTTTCATAAACTAGATAAATTGATCGGTGCTCTCAACGCCTGAAGCGTGGAAACTATTTTAGTGCTAAAGATAAAATTCGCGGTAGTAATATCAAATCATTAAATGATATTACTCTAGCAAACCTCCTGAAGAGGATCGTCCTGCAGACGATAATCCCATATGATATCACTACATATATAGAACCTCCTGAAGAGGATCGTCCTGTAGATGAGAATCCCATTATATTTGCAAGTGCACTGAATAATCATAACACTGGGACACTGAGATTACGGAACAACCAGATTAAATTTATTATTGGGAAATGATATGATGGATAAATCTTGTTACTATTGGTTGTGTATTGTCATGAAGACAATTTAGGAGAAACATATAGAAATGTTATAATTGTCGACAATTTTTGCCTTAAGTATTACCGGTATAAGTTTGATATGATGATCTAGATCCAAGAATAAATATGATATTATTGTGCCAGAAGCACTTGGTTAAAATGAAAGAGGTTGAGGTCGAGCTTCACTCGCTACATAGACGAAAAGTCTATTATTCCTCTATAATTTATTCTTCAAAGAATGTTGTCCCAGCAGGACACAAATGAATATTTCTAAAGAGGAATCAATTTTAATAAGGTGGTTGAAAATAAAGCGAGTAGCTCAAGGGTTTTTAGCAGAGAGACCCTCAGTTGAATTTGATTCTCCTATTATACATTATGTTCCGTTAATTATTATATATGGCAGTATTTATAAGTAAGATATCCGATTGATGAACATCTTGACTATTTGTGTATGGATCGTTGGAAGTAGATATTTATATATGTCCTTGTTGGACTTGAAATTTCTCATATGAAGGAAAGGTGAAATCACAACATGTATTGTATCAAGTTTATCCTCCTGAAGTAAGGATATGTTGATAATGCTATACGATCTATCAAAATGTGTTTGGTTGTTTTTATAATATTTATGATTATGTTGATATTATATAAATGTTTGGTACCTGCAAAGAATTTGAGAAAAGTTAACTCATGCTTAATGACGGAGTTTTAGTATGAAAGACTTGAATAAGTCTAAGTATTATCCCGACCTGCAGTCCGATTATCTCCCTGAAGAAGACTATAATAGTCCGGGTATCTCCCTAAAGGAGTATTACGCCAGTTGATCTGCTTGGTGTGAATATCAAATTGTTATATTCGATAAATCGCATCCATTTACATTTCATATCAACACTTGAAGTGTATAAGATAACACAAATAAATTATGAACTAGAAGTTCATTACATTGAGTACCAGAAGTACTAATGTATCAGGCCTGATACCATTGAAGTTAAATTGCTAGCAAGATGAAAAATTTCTCTTCGAAGGAGATATACTTATATGATGATGGTAATCATATTTTTTGTTATCTTCAAGGTATAAGAAACCTTGTCTAAGATTTTGAGATTCTCCTAGAAGGAGATATTTTGAATGATGTTGAAGATGATGTTTGTTATCTTTAAGGTCGCATAGAGCTTGGTCAATTTTATGAAATATATTGTGATTGATATTGGTGGATTATTCGGATGCTTGGTACTTATTTTGATCCCCAAAAATGCTTAATTTCGGACTGATAAATTGATAAAACCCCTAATATCCTAGATGAGGATATAAGATAATTATCTTGTGTTACACATATGAGTTCCAGATAAACTATTATACATCTAGTGATAATCTTGCAGATTTATTCATTAGACCTCCTCATGTCTATGTATGAGAAATATATGTATGAGTACGTATTGAAATGTATTGTATTGAAAGATTGTTGTTTTGAGGGAGAGCGACATATTAGGTCCTGAAGACCAAAATATATAATCCTGAAGACTAGGCCTCGAAGACCAAAATAGTTGTACTCTTTTTTCCTTACCAAGTTTTTCCCAATGTGTTTTCTTAGTTAAGGTTTTTAATGAGACAACTAATGCAACGGAATATGTACTCTTGTCCTCTGCCGATTTTTTCCCACAGGGTTTTTGCGGAGAGGTTTTTAATGAGGCATGAACATCACATTGTAATGTCCAAGGGGGCGTGTTATAAATATTTATTTATTGTGGAAATTACTTAATAGTTAGAGTTTCCTCTATTGTATATATATCTCTATTTACCCTACTTGTAATACACACAATATTGAGATTAGTGAGAAAGCTGCCGTTCCCCTCTCTTCTCTGCATCTTCTCTCTTCTCCCTTTTCTTCTTCTTATGTTCTTTATTCTTCTCTACAATATTACTTTACAACACATAATACATAACTAGCATTTTTGCACCCGTGCGATGCACGGAAATAGTATATTTAAAATAAATAATCAAATATTTTATTTAGTAATAAAAAATATATTTTTTTTAGATAATCAAAAAATAATTAAAAACTTAAATTAATTAAAAGAGAGCAACTAATTTAATAAGAAAACTAAAATCATACTAATATGTTAAGAGATCTATTTGTTAAGTTTTGTAAATATATTATGTGGGGCAAATATAAAAATAGCCATTTTGGATAAGAAAATGCTTTTATAGCCAACTTTATAAAACATTTTTTATTGTTCAATCTATAAATATATAAAAGCAAGGCAGTGCAGCACATACTATTTCACATTTTCTACACACATATTGGCGCCTAAATTGTTATGAACTGATTGTATTAAAAAAATAATATCTTTGATTTTATTGGGCTCAAAAAAGATTTGCTCAAGATATAGTAAAACTTTGTCTCCAAGACTGAATTACTGCAACTGTTTAAATATAGATATTTCATGATTACACCTAAAGATTTGATGATAAAAAGAAAGGCTAAAAAATATTTACAATTGAGGTAACAGATTCAGTAAATGTATAATGACGAAGGTAAAAAATTCAAATAGTAGCTAAATCCTTTTGGGTCTCGAGGAAGATTTATTGTTGGGAACTACCTAGCACTACCTTGCACCACAACTAACTGCTTATAAATAATATCAGTTGCAGTCCACAATATACACTCAAATTTGGTAAGATATTCTTCAAGTTCTTGCAGTTTTTTTAAGCTCTTTGAGTTCTACACCCTCCTCAAGTTCTCCAAAATCTTCAAGTTTAGTGCTTTCTTCAAAATCTGAAACTTTGCCCCTCACAACTTTCTTATTTGTGCAGGAAATCTGTGTTCATCTCAGCTCTACAAGAATAACTCCTTTCATAACTCCTGTTAACGAGCTTCATCATGCGATAACAACATCGGCGATCAACGTACGAGTAGTGAGAGCGTACGAGGTTCCTTTCAATGGGAATGCAGCAGATATTATGAGTCTCGAATGCATACTTCATGACAATGAGGTAAATGACACATGAAAAATTATATGAATGAATTGATTTCTGTGATATAAAGAGTGTACTTGTCACGACCGCACTTAGCTAATCGATAGCTAAGCTTGGTAAATTCGTGACTATAAAACATGACTATGAATAATGGATAAAAAGGAATGTCTTTGGATTTGAACTCATGAAACGACTTCATTAGTTGGGCAAACTGACACTTATCTTGTTTAAAGTACGATACCACTTGTCAACTTAGAATACAACCAATTCGAAATAACGTAAGAATATCAGAGTGTACGCAACGGAAGTATGACTATAAATACATGTATGAAGACATGTATTACCAAGAGTTATCAACAACTAAATCTTCACTAAATTGACAAAAGCTCCGCCGGTCACTCCGCTTCAACCTGCTCAACCTGCACATTAAAAATAATGTACAGGGCTAAGTACAAATTGTACTCAGTGAACACTTCGCCTAAAACTGATTTTATTGTCATCCATATACTGAGTGAAACATAGGGTTTTTCTTAAAATTTTATGTTCACTAAAATCTCTTAGTTCTCAAAAGTGACTGCAGTCAAATTTCTGTTGTAATCTACCATATCTGATTTGTGGTGCCCGAGGAGGTGGCCACCTCACTCGTCACCTGATCGATCGCCACACTAAGCGAGTCGACCACTTGTGTACACTAGTCCAGGTTTAGTAGCAAGCCATACAAGGACCCGAATTCGATTATTATAAAATTGGCATAGCCAATAACAGATAGGCATCATACAAAAACAAAACATTTTATGGCATGACAATACTTTAAAAGAGCTATATCAACTAATAAAACATATTTTGTTTTAAAGAAAGCCCACCTCTTTCACTTTGCTTAAGTGCTAATGAATTCTAGCTTCGCCTTGGTGATTGTTCCTTCTCCGCTCGACCTTGATAAAAGAATACCGTAAGATTCTTAACTCAAACGATAAAGCTTATCGAATGATTCTAGCTCTATATATTTTCGAAGATTTTTCTAGATTCTAAAGTGACCTCGTCACTGCTATTTATGCTCGAATTATAATCTGATTATATGAATAGCTTATTCGACTGTTTTTTTTTTTTTTTGATAAGGAAAGAAATATATTTAACAGAAAGAAGAAGGCACAAGGGGTGCCGGAACAGTTACAGGAAATTCCAATGCACCTTAAGTGGAGTATTACTCCAAGCTAAGAAACTCAAATTCGAACTAAATTCTCCATTCGCGTCGCACCAACTCCAGAAACGGCACCTTATTTCATCCTCGATCCTACGGAAGTTCCACTCCTTATTATCGAACCTGACTGCATTTCTCCATTTCCACAAAACCCACACCACACAAACCTATAATCCGCCCAACCTTTTCATGTGAGCTCCTTCACCGAGCAGACCTGTAAAGGAAACGAAGAGGAGATCGAGCAACCGAGGAACCACCCACGCAGTGCCCACCCAAGCCGCCATGTTGTACCACAGATTCTTCACTTCTGCACAGTCGAGGAAGAGGTGCTTAGCTGTCTCGTCGACTAGATTACAGCAAGAACAGGTCACCACTGCTGCCTCCATTGTAATTCTCTTTTGCAGATTATCCATCATGGGTAAGCGGTTCCAAAGAAGTCTCCACGCCATGACTTTGGCTTTTGAGGGAGCGAGAGTTTTCCAAACTTTTCCGGTGAGAAGCTGCTGCTGTACCGGGATTCCGAGGCTACTTTCTTGCGATGAAAGCTGCTTGTATGCACTAGACACAGAGAAATCCCCATTGTTCCACCCACGGTCCAGCCCTCCTTCCGTTAACTTGAGCTGCTGTAAGAAGTTATAGAGTTCCGCCACCCACTGCTGCTCCATCTCTCTGATATCCTGCCTCCAACCAACGTCCCAAATCCAAATCCCATTTTCCCACCTGCCCATGTCTTTGACCAAGCCATCTCTCTGGTCGGACAACTGAAATAAGCGAGGAAAACGATCCTTCAACGGCTTATCCCCAACCCAACGCCCCTCCCAGAAGCCAGCCAACTCTCCCTCACCAAGTTGCAGCTCCGTATTCGCCCAGAACCACTCTCCATCCCTGCCCTCCACCATCTCCGTGATTTTCTTCCACCACCCCATTTTGGCCCCTTCACCCTTCACGCTGCTAGTCCCCCGGCTTCTCCACCTAGGAACACCATGTCTAGAAATGATCACCCTCTCCCACAGCCTTCCCCCCTCTTTCAAGAAACGCCAAACCCATTTACCGAGTACGGCCTTATTGAAAGCCAACAAGTTTTTTATCCCGAGACCACCCTCTTTCTTGTGTTTATATAGATCGTCCCATTTGATCCACGCCAACTTTTTTCGATCATCATTGCCGCCCCACAAGAAGTTACATTGCATCGCTTTTATTTAGTTTGCCACCGTCTTCGGCATAGGTAAACAGGACATATTATATAGGGGCATAGCCGTCAGAACCGAGTTAACAATAGTGATTCTCCCTCCCATCAATAATTTTCCTGTGTCTCAAGTTTTCAGTTTTCTCCTCACCTTTTCCACCACGTCCTTCCAACCCTCAACTCTTCCCATTCTGCCACTGACTTTAATACCCAAATAGGGAATTGGTAACGTCCCCACCTTGCAGCCCCAAGCCACCACCATCCTTTGCAATTCCTCTCTGTCAATATTAACCTCGAAGGCACAACTTTTATCGAAGTTGACGGACAGCCCTGAGGCCAACTCGAAAATCTTAAGGAGCCATCTTACAGCTGCAGCATTCTCGTTACTCCCCTCGACTAAGAATAGAGTATCGTCAGCGTATTGAATGTGGGAAACCTCCACTCTATCTCTACCAACCTTGCTTGCCTTAATCAACCCTCTATCAATGGCCCTTTTTGTTAAAAGATTGAGACCCTCGGCTGCCACAAGAAATAAAAAAGGAGAGAGGGGATCCCCTTGTCTAATTCCTCTTTCCAAATTGAAAATTCCCGATGGGCTCCCGTTGACTAACACGTTAGCAAAGGCAGTTGACACGCACTCCCTAATCCATCCCACCCATTTAGGAGGGAAATTCATCGCACGCAGCATAAACAACAGATAATCCCAATCGACAGAGTCAAAAGCCTTAGCGAAGTCGATCTTGAGGACTAACCTTTTTTCCTTGCTCCTTTTTGCGTCTTCGATAACTTCATTAAGGATAGCGACACCATCAAGAATTGATCTGTCTTTGAGGAAAGCAGTCTGCGTCTCCCCCACAAGTTTTCCAATGACTGATTTCAGTCTGTTGGCCAAGATCTTCGCAATGACTTTATACAGGCTCCCGATAAGAGAGATCGGTCTGACCTGACCTAGCCCAGCCCCTTCCTTCTTCGGGATAAGAGCGATGAAGGATGAGTTGCAGCCACGCGCAAGTTTCCCATTTAGATAAAATTCATCCAACACCCAGCACATATCTCCCTTGATGATATCCCAACACACTCTAAAGAAATCCAAAGTAAATCCGTCTGGCCCCGGGCTCTTAGATCCCCCACAGTCCCAGACTGCATTTCTAATTTCTTCTACAGTGAAAGCCTTCGTGAGTAGTGTTCCATCATCCTCGTTGAGCTTAGAGACCACCAAGTCTCCCGGGAGGTCCACTCTAACTCGCTCTCTTTTCCTGAACTGATTCCCAAAGAACTCCATCACAGCCTGTTTCACCTCTGTGGGCTCCTCTGTCCAGCCCCTCTCCGTCTCCAGCCCAAGGATCCCATTCCGAATTCTCCTAAAATTTATAGCTCTGTGAAAGACTCTGTTGTTTGTATCCCCTTCCTTGAGCCAACGGATTTTAGCTTTTTGCGCCAGAATACTCTTCCTGTGGTTAAGAGTCATAGTCAGCCTCGTGAAAGTTTCTTTCCTAGTGATTCTTTCCTCCTCCGATAGCCCTCTAGAGTCATCCTTCATGTCCAGAACGTTAAGCTCTTTGCGAAGGTTGGAGATTTTCTTATCAACATCCCCGAAAACCTCACGATTCCAGATTCTAAGTGCTTCTTTCAACCTCTTTAATTTTTCCAAAAATACGAAGCAACCCCACCCCTCCAGCCCACCTTGTCCCCAACAATTGTGAACCAACTCATTGAATCCCGAATGGGAGGTCCAAATGTTTAAGAAGCGAAATGGTTTTGGGCCCCAATCCGTATTTTTTGAGTGAAGCACAATCGCACAGTGATCGGAGATCGATCTAGGTAAGCCTCTGAGCCATGTGTCTCTCCATCTCTCTAACCATTTCTCGTTAACAAGAGCTCTATCAAGTCTGCTCTTGCACGAACCATTAGTACGATACCACGTAAATTTTTTGCCCTGAATATCCACATCGAGCAGCTTGCTTGATTCCAAGAAATGCCTGAACGCCCTCATTTCCCTACCTGACACATGCCCGCCTGACCTTGCCCTCTCTCCCTCTTCAAGGATCGTATTAAAATCTCCAATTACGCACGTATAAACCCCCTCATTTTGCTAAATCACCAAATGTAAACTATCCCATAAGAGCTCCTTCTCATCCGGGTTGTTGCACGGAGCGTACACATTAATAATGCAGTATTCATCTCCGGTCGATCTCCACCTCCCATTAACTATCAAAGCCCCCCCCCCCAAACTACATCGACTTGAACACTCAAAAACACGTTCATCCCAGAACGACAATAGCCCTCCTGACCTCCCAATCGAACCCTCCGCTCCCCAACTTAGCCCCTCCGATTTCCAGATACCGACCCCATCCCTCTCTGAAAAATTCTCCATCTTGATTTCTTGAAGACAACAGAAATTCAATTCGTTCTTAGTGTAAAAAGAGAATACCTCCTCCTTCTTCACCAAGCTCCCAAGACCTCTAACATTAAATGACCCGATCTTCATGGATAACCAGTATTTGTAACCCCTTGACCTATGCCTTTGTATTGACTCCCCCTAGGTGCTGAGCTACTTTGTCGTCACCCTCTCTGGAGGATATCCCAAGCTTTTTCCCAAAGGCCCAACACCTATCTCCATCGCCTTCTTCAGTCGAATCCTTTGGCGGAGCTGGGTCGCCCCTCGCATCCGATCTCCATTTCCCTCTAATCTTTTTTTTCTTCTTCTTCAGTTTCTCCAGCTCTCCCAATTCATCTGCGTTGGCCATTGGCTCGATAAACTCGCTCCAACCTTGAGTATTATGAAGTTTATTCCCTTTCCCCAACTCCTTTCTAAATCTCTCCTTCTCGCACCACTCTCTCTGCAATTGAATCGCCCCTGACATCGAGTCAAGATCATTCGTCGCCCCAATTGAGGAATGAATCTCGTAGGAATTGAATTGAGTTTCCTTGACAAGATCCCTTTCTGAAAAATTCCAACTTTGGTCTTTAATTAAATCAGACCCATCTCCACTGAAGCCCTCACTTTCTCTGCCAACTAAGGCCCCACCAACTTGGGCCATTTTAGAATATAAGTCCAAATTAGAAGGCCCATCACACCTTGCAAACTCAGGCCCAAAGACGCCCTCTGTCCCACCAGGTCCAACCTTCACCGCTCCACTATCCTCTGTGCTAGAGCCTACCCGACAAAACCCACCCTCATCATTAAACCCCGCCGTTTTCTCTAAGACCGAGACAAAATTGGCAGCTGCCATGCAAGCACACGAGGGGGAAATCGAAGCGTCGCCCCCTCCGTTCACTGAACCGTCCCCGCCGTCGAACGCCTCCGAAGCCCGATGAAACGTCGCCACCGCTGGTTCCAACTCACCGGAGAAATCACTACCCAGATACCCAGATTCTGACTCCGAATCGGAATCCGAATCGCAGCAGCAGGAGCGGGCACCAACCCTCGACATGCAGCAAACTTCCTCGACTCGCACCTTGACCCGATCACCATTGATGACGCACTCCAGAGATTTGTTAATCGACTCTATCCCGACTCTGTTAATCGACTCATCTAATCTCCTCTTGTGCAGGGTCACATCGTGAATCTCCTCCAACCTCCCTAATACAGTGCAGCCAAGCTCGAAAAATCTTGGGGACCAAGCGTGAAGGGGGAGCCCCCTCTACCTTGTCCACACCGAGCGATAAAATCCAACATCTTTCCGTTCCCAAGGCCTCCACCACTCCAGCCAAAACGAGGTCTATTCGTCGAAACCCTTGATCTCTTCTACAACCTCCGAACCTTCCTCGCCTTGTATCAAAATCAAGTTATTTCCCATATATGTGATTTTCAACTTTCCCCTGCATTCAGCTTGAATCTCCTCCCCGTGGTCAGACCAAGAGAACTTGTTTTTCAAGCACCCTGTCAGTGCTTTCTGAAGCCACGTCCCTTCTTCCTCGTTAGGATCGAAGATGATGGTTCGGGCACCCTCGGCTTCAGTAGCCTCCCTCTCTTTTTTCTTCCAAAACTGCCGAACTTTACCCGTGAGCGCCTCCACATAAGAGTTCTCCTTCACCTTCAGTGCATGGTCGCCGGAATGGTTAAAACTTCCTCCTCCCCTGGTATTCCCATAAACCGGAGGATCCCTGTCACTCAATCCCCCGGTCTCTCTAAAGGTTCTCTCGAACCTCGGAAAGGAAGCTCTAATGATGAAAGAGCCTATCCAAATTTGGTTTAACCTTTCCAGCTTCCTATCGGCATCGCCCTCGGCAACGAACCGGATGAAGCCAAATCTGTTCCCCATCTGATCTCTCTTCGCCGGGATAAATAGATCGAGCACCTTCCCTGCGGATTCGAACCTTTTTCTCAGAGCAGATTCCGAGCAGTGGTCAGGAAAGTTTCTGAAGAAGAAGGTAACAAAACCCTTCTATTTCGCCGATGAGTAACCTCCGTCCACTCTCTCTCCTCCTTCTCCCGCTCCATTTCCTGCATATTGTCTATGATTAACTCCGGCTTATCTGAGATTGTCTTTCAAATTTCCGACGGTTTCTTAATAAATCAATTAATTGATTTATTTACTTAGAATTAAAATTAATTGGAAACTTATCAATAATTAATTCTAATTGTATAATAGATTGGCTTAATCAATTTCTCTTGATTAATAACTCTTAGTTAATAACTTATTTCTTGGTTAATAACTTATTTCTATAAGTTAAATCTTTTAATCTCGTAAAATAATTCTCTCGTGAATTATTAATCTCTAAAATTATTACCCGGGGGTATCGTATAATTTAATTAGTGGCAACTGAACTACAAAATTAATTATAAAAGGTATTAATCTAAATACTTGTGAAGAATTGGCCCAAGGCTTAATAAAATCGGCCTAGATTCTCATTTGGAACCGGCCCAGAAAAAGGGAGATCCGGTCCACTTAGCCTCCGGCCCGGTCCAGCCTTCTTCTCGGCCCAGGCCCGTCTTGGCCTGACCCCGACCCAAAAGCCCGACCCGTGGACTTAAAGACCCAACCCCCAATTATTCTCCCCCAATTCTCTCCGAACTCCTCCTACGACTGCGAGTTTTCTCTCTACCATTCCCTCTTCTTCTCCGACTCTCAATCGTCTCCGGTCATCTTCTCCATCACGCCGGCGGTGAAGCCGTCGGCTGCAGCTCCACCACTCGCCTACTCTTCCTCTCTTCCTCTCTCTCTCTGAGATCGCATCCCTCTCTCGGATTTAAGGTGCGAGCCCTAATTCGAGAATAGGGCCGCGCTGAATCTGTCCTGATTCTCATTCATCATCATCGTCGTCGATCGCGAGCTATCGTTGTCGAATTCACCCGGCGACTGCTCTCTCTCTTTCTCTTAAAAATTTTCTCAAATTAATTGGGAAACTCATAGCCTTAGTCGAAAGAATTTAGGGCTGAGATTCGAGTTCTTTCTTCGTCAGTTTTGGGGCTAGGAATCGATTTCTGGTTCGCTCCCTCCGGCTGCGGTGAGACGGCGTCGCTCCGGCGCAACTCTCGCAGCCGGCGAGCCTCTTTCGTGCTTGAAAACTAAAATCCCAATTTCGAAAGAAATTGGGGACATTTCTCTTTTATAAAACAAAAAAAAAATTAATCTCTTAGTTAAAGATTCTTATCGATTCTCTTGTTTTGCAGGTTCGGGTGGAGCGACGAGGACGACGTCGTTGGCTACAGCTTCTCCTCCGATTAGCCTTCCTGTCGTCGAGGCTTCTGCCTCGACGAGGTATAATTCCTCTCGCTCTCTCTCTTATTGTTATATAACTGATTCGAGTTTTAATAAAGACGTTAAGTATGTAATTGTTGTTTAACAAAAAAAAACATAAGCCTTGCTTTGAATGAGAGTCTAAGGACTCTCGATTAATGAGTTGGATTTTATCTGAGTACTTATGTGAATGTACGCTTACTTCTGAGGATTTCAGTGATTAAAAGTTAATCGAACAGTCTTTGAAGTTAGTAAAACATGCTAGGCTGAACTTGTTTATGGGATTTGAACTATAAGAGGCAAAAAGCAAACTTGGCTTGTTTCTTTGAATGAAACCTTGAGCATGCTAAGCTTAGTTTCTAGGAGAAAATATTCATACATTACTTGAGTTGGTGTTTAAGGTTGTTACCTTAGATATGAAGTGGCTGTTAAGGCTTGCTACTTCTTTTCCTCTTTCTGTCTCTCTAGTGTTGCAGCCCTCTTGTTCTTCTCCTGCCTCTTACTCTCTTAATGCTTTTACTCTCTAGACTTATTTTCAAAAGTTTTGATTTGTGAGGTATAGATGGAAAGAGGATGGCTGCAGCTTATACTTTTTCTTTTCCCTCAATCGAATACTCTCTTCTTTCTTGCTAGGTGATGTATGAAATGTGATGGTGTGAAGGCTGATTGGTGTGAGTATATATATGTATGTGTGTCTGTGTACTTGAGCTGTAGTAGGAAGTATAGATATATATATATATATATATATATATATTGGATTACCATGATCATTCCTCTGCCAAAAATCCCCCTAAATACTCTACCTTTTTGACTTATTGGTCTTTTCTTTCTCTGCATAAAGTAGGTGTGGTGAATTTTCTACTTGACTTGATGGAAATTATACCTCAGCCACTATTCCTTGAGGTACAGGTATGGTGATCTCCTCAATATATGGGATTATGTGGAAAATTGATGTACTAATTGCTGAGATTTCTTTCTCTTTTCCTTGTGCAGATTTCATTCTCAAAGGTTGTACAAGGTTTGCTTGTTGCAGTAGCAAAAGCATGGCTTTTGTATTCATATGCTCGAATTAGAAACGTGTAGTATATTCTTCTTGTATACTTGAACATCCTCTATGTATTTCCACTAGTATAGGCTTAATGGAATTGTAGTAAGTAATGTATTCCTTTGTAATTTAATACACTTAGTTCTTATTCTATTTCTTGTATTAATAAGTTCTCGCATATAACTTATATCTGATTGGGCATCTATTAAAAAAAAATTGTGCTTAGCCAACTCTTAATTAGGGCAATGGGCTCTGCCCAATGCTGTATTCGATTAATGGGCCTGGCCCAAAATAAAAGAATTAACGACACTCTCATCATTAGTAAATAAAATCTTACTTAAGTTAATTTATTCTTAGCTAAGAATAATTTACTAATAATATTCATTTAATTGGTCAAACATTTAATCGATTATTCGAGTAATTAGAGATCAGGTTGCTACTTAGTTCTACTCGAGAGTTCTTTGATCGGAATATAAATATCGACTAGAAGTGGAATTTAATTACTATAACTTGGAATTCTTCTCATTGAATAAGAATTTAATTCCTAAAGTAGCAAGGAAAATTACGGGACATTACAGTACTCACAATTACCATTTTTTCATTTGAATGCAAGGTACCAAGATTCATGCTTCATTTGAGCGCAATCTACTCAAAACAGCCACGATCATCAAGAAAGGCCACTGCTACATTATGCACAAATTTTACATAAACAAAATCATATGCGATTTAAAACCACAAATCATGCATATCGTATTGCCATGACTCAAAAAACACAGATTTGTGAAGTCTTTGATGATGACTTTCCATTTCACATGTTTTCATTTAAGTCATTCCAAGACATTGCTACCATTAATGATATTGCTGATACACCTCTATTTGGTATGATATTTAATGCTTATTTTGTATCTTTACAAATCAAAATGATTATAACATTTAATTTTTTTTGGGACAGACATCATTGGAGTCATTGTTGATAGTAGCAATGTTATCAATCAACACAATGCAAAGCTCATCGAACTGAAAATTGAAGATGAGAAGTATATATACTAATCTGCTGCTAATAAATCAGAATACTGATTTTGGGTGTTTATTTTTAGGACTAACATGTGTCTTACATGGACAGCCACAATATTGTGAGTTGCACATTATGGGAGGATTATGTAGATCAGTTCCTTAACCAAGTTGACCCAAATGTGAAGCAATTTCCAATTATGGTTATTCAGTTTTGTAGGCCAAGCCTATACAGAGGTAAATAAATTTCAAAAGAATATTTTTTTATGTACAAAATTTTCTTTGTTTTTAACATATTAATATTTGTAGGGGAAATAAGAGTCTGCTCTTCTTACAACTGTTCAAAAGTTTCCCTAAACCAAGACATAAAGAAAATTAATGATATGAGGCTAAGGTACTTGAAATATATTTTGGGTCTGCATATTTTTTTTTTCTAAATTTGAGATTTATTTTAATCAGTTTTGCAAGTATGAAAGAATATAGATTTCTTTTTTATGATGTAGGATATCTGAGGATGGGATGTTTATGGAAACTATCAACTTAAATTTCTTGAATGAATCAAACAATGTGGTTGATGAAACTGAAAATTTAGATGTGAAATCTATTGAGGATGTGTTCTGTTTGGAGGTATCTTTCTATAAACTTGATTAAAAATCTGTGTTGTTATTTCATACTCCCTTCGGCTCAAGATTCGTGACACCTTTCTAATCCTTCTTTTCGACACTCATTTCCACGCTTCTCGATGATGGGTTTTAAAATAAATTTTTGAAGTATTTTTTCATTTACGGGATACTATGAATGTTGTAGTATCCCGTAAAAGAAAAAATGCTTCAAAAAAATATTTTAAAACCCATTATCAAGAAGCGTGGAAATGTGTGCCGAAAAGAAGGAAAATAAAGTTATCACGAATCTTGAGCCGGAGGGAGTATTAAATTATATCTAAAATTTAAAGTACCCATAGTTCCTGTCATTTTGTGATACACAGGATGGATGTCATTGGATTTGTGCAAAGATTGATCATGTTGAATCAAATGGAGAATGGTGGTACATGGCTTGCAAGCGTTGCACTAAGAAAGTAGTAAGGGTTGATCCTTTTGCGATAGATGCAACAAGTATAATGGGATAGCTAACCAAAGGCAAGTTCAAGTTACTTTTATTTTTATTGATTAATCATATAATTCAAACTGCTGATTTTTGAAAATATAAATTTCATAGGTTTTTGTTAAGGGTCAATGTTGTTGATTCAAGTGGCAATGCTACACTTCTCTTATGGGATCATGAGTGTGTTCAACTGTTGAGAAAAAAAAACTTGGGAAATTGAGGCTGTGGCTGCTAAGGTAGTATAATTTTACTTCAAAATTCAGTAGATTTTGCAATTTGAATTTTCTAAATTTGTATGTTCTTTTCAATACTCAGGATGGTGAGTCTTGCATTATTCCACAAGAGATTGAAGAGAAACTTGCAGATAGGTTCTGTCTATTTAAAGTTCAAATGAGAAATGATATAGATTTTAGGTTTGATCAGCCTTATACTGTCAACAAAATCTGCATCAATCCACACATTCTGGATGACTATGTGGCACAGATTGTGGAGAGTCAAAATTCAACCTCTACTTGCAAATTATCTGACATATCTTTTGGTTATGATGTTGTGAAGGTATTAAATAAAGATGCTGTGCCTATTCCAACATTATTTGCAGTCACCTAACTTATATTAGTTGTGATATTTATTGTAGATAAATCGAGTAGCCACTTGATTTCCAATAATTCTTAGTAACTATCGAATAATCGAGTAGACACTTGATTTTGATATTTGACTAAGTATTAAATTATGACAAAAACTTGTGTCAGCCGGAGGCACCATGCGGCCGGGCCCAAAGTGTCAATCTTTATACAGAAAAGTGTCAATCTATATAAATAAAAGTATCAATCTTTAACATAATTATTTTACGAATAAAATGACAATTTTTAAAAGTATCAATCTTTATACAAAAAAGTATAAATCTATATGAATAAAAGTGCCATTGTTTTAGCCCGGCCGCATGGTGCCTCCGACTGATCCAAGTGTGTCCCTTAAATTATTGCTTTATTATAAGTTATCAAGTTAAATCGTTTCTAGTATGTTATTGGGTCAAGCCCATTTTACTATTTCTATTGGGCTGAGCCATTAGCTAATTTATATACATATATAAATTAAAAGAAAACTGATGAAAAAATATATATATATATACATATATTTCTATTAGAAATGATCCCTTACTCACGGTGGGCACACTTAATGTGCCCACCGGTGATGTGGCAGTGTCACGTCTATAATTTTTCCTTTTAAAATTTAGCTTTTTATGTTAGAGTTTAGTTTTTTATAATAAAGCTTAATTATTTTTGGTAGAGTTTTTATTAATTCACATCATCCGTGAACACATTAAGCATACCTACAGTGGGCATTGAAGCACTACTCATATTTCTATACAACACCAATCAATTACATATCGATTTCAAAGAAAAGGTAGGATCAGCCGAAATCCATACAACTAATAGCAATAAAAGAATTCAATTGCAAATGTTACAAGTCAACATTTGTGTGCTGGGTTCAATTAATGAATCTACAAAAAAGATTATATGTTGTAAAAGTTAAGAGGAAGGGAACAACAAAATCTTTTGCCTCTACAGCAAAATAGCTACTCATATAGCTGCATCCTTGAGCCAAAGACCTACAAAATGAGAAAATTAAATCAACTTTAATGAAGAGGAGGAGGCATAAGGAATTATTGTGCAGGAATTAAACCAACCACAATCATATATACCCTCTTACTCCAGCCAACAGTACACCCTTTCCTACTTCACCTAAAATCCGAAGAACACAAAGGGTGTGTTTGGTAGCCATGTTATCATGAGATAACATGACTTATCTCGAGTAAACTGTGTGTTTGGTAGCAAAGATTGAGTTATCTTCCCGGCCCGTATTTAGCTTCCGGCCCGCATATAATACACTGTTTAACCTCAATAAAACCTCTTTTTCTATCACACCTCTTACCCCGTTAGATCCACTGTTGAAGCACGAAAAAGAAAAATTCCACTTTTCTCCTTTTCCTCAGTGCACAGCCGCCAGCACCTCCTTTCCTTCCACAACGGCGACGCTACTGCTGATGCTATTGACAACGGTGATGCTACTGCTCTCCGGCGACCTAGCCGTACGCCTCCCAATCTCCGATGGCATCATTGACGATGGAGATAAGGGGAGAGACGAGGGCTGCAAATTAGCTGGCGACAGCAATGCCATGGGACTGAGTTAGGCTGGTGAAGGCGGCCAATTGGGCAGCAAATTGGAGAAGGCGGCAGCCGGTGAATTAAGAAGACGACGGGTTCTGGTGAAGAAAGTGGAATAATTCAATAGAATTGATTTGTTGAATTGATTTATGATAATAATTGGGATTTGATTATTGGAGGGGCAACAAATCGAAGGGTTGCATGCCCAACTTCGACCCTCTCTCTCTTTCTTTTTTTTTTTTTTTTTTGTCTTCAGTTCTGATTTCCACAGGTCTCCCGCGTGGTGAGGCGCCGCTGCTACTCCAGCGATGATTCTGCAGCCGTCTCGTTCCTCCATCGCCGTCAATTGGGTTCCAACAATTACAGTCATCGAGCAAAAGATATGAGCCAGTGACTTTGCTTCATGGGTTTCTGAGCTTGGAGGTGAAAAATGCTTGGAGAAGAAATTGAATTGGGTAGAGAAGAAGAAATCCAACGATTATTGTTCGATTCAATTATTAGAAATTTGGATTTGGGTTTCAGAAATTATTGTTCGATTCAATTTCAGAAATTATTGTTTCACTTTGGATTCGATTTGATGCTTCGGAAATTATAAATTTTGAAAGGTTAAAGTTGTAATTTTAATTTGTAATCATTCTACTACAGTAATTGTTAGTTTCATACCAAACACTTATTCCACTTTTTATTATCATCTCTTATCATGGTTTAATCACACTTGTCACTATTCAAGTCCAATTATTTTTCTTATCTCATCACCCCTACCAAACAAACCCTTAAGAGAAGTAAATCGACAGAGTAAGAGTAGAAGAGAAGCTGCATCAGTAGAAAAGGGAAGGACAGGAGCAGAACTCCATCCATTTTTCCCACAGCCACAGCCACAACCCTAACACTCACACTACTTCAAGGTAACAGCACAAGAAACCAACTCTTGAACTCAAACATGTTTACTTTCCTTTTCATTCAAAAAAGAACCCTAGCAGCTTCTATGAAAGTTAAAGAACAAGATACGAGCATGCTTCCATTCTATTAGAACCTCAGCAACTAGAGTTCAAGGGACATACAAGCATGCTAGTTTTTGAAACTAAAAAAAAAAACTAGAAAGAAATCAACATGCTCAGTTAACTGAAAAACCACAAACATAAGGCTAGGAGCCTACGCAAGCATCATGCTCCAAAGCTTGTAACTCAGAACTTTAGAAGAGTAAAACCGTAGCATATTGAAATCTGGAATAAACTCTCAAGGCTAGAAGCTAGTATACAACAACAACTACAGAATTCATAAGCATATGCATAGACTAAAACATAAGAACTTGATTCTTCAACCCAAACCAGCTTCTTTTCAAACAAAGAAACCAAGAACAGAAAATGCTCAACCACATTCGAGCTGATTCAAACACCTAAAATAAATAAGTTATGAAATAAACACGAGAGGTGGAGTTAGAGAGAAGAGGATTCGAACCTCCGACGAGGCCGAAGCCCCAACGGCAAGGAAGCTGGACGGAGTAACAGGCAGCGGCGTGCAGCAGCGAGCAACGGCGGCGTCTCCATCGTCGCAGCCTACAAAATAGAAATCGGGAGAAGTCAGTAGCGTTAACGAATAATACATTAGTAAATAAGAGAAACGAAAATAGAGAGAAAGATCGAAAAGGGGTTGCGGGTCTGCAACCACCAACGGTGCTGCCATCTACTTAACGGCGTCCCCGCCGTTGCTGGGACGAGCAAACGATGGAGGAAACATGACGAATATCCCCTAAAACCGAAGGCTCAGAGATTTTAATTTCAGGGTCGAACCCTAGAGAGAAGGAGAGATGTTGAGCCTGCGGGAGTTGTACCGAGGCGGCGCCGTCTCACCGCGGCCTCCCCAAGGCCAGAAGCGGCAAGTCTCGCCGGGAATCGACGGAAGAGGGGCTTTTCCCTAAATTTTCGAACTTAGAGATTTCGATTGGGGAGCATCTAGCCAAGGAGAGAGGAAAAGAAGGCAACGGCCGATACCGAAGCTGGAACCGCGTCGACAGATGCCGGCGAGAGAGACGCCAGAACCATCGAAGATGACCGGAGGCGAGAGGATGAAGGAGATCGACGGAAACCAGAAGGAAAGAGAGAAGTCACAAGAAATTCGAAGAGAGAGAGAGAGACCGACGGAAATGATAAGAGAAGGGGGAAATGGGGGTTGTTCTCTTTTAAATCGGGTCGGGTCGAGTTAATGGACCGGGCCGGCTGATCCTTCTAATGGGCCGAGAGTTAATCATTTTAACTGGGCCGAGACTAATTATTATGGGACCAGAATTTTAATTGATTTTATAAACCCAACACTAATTTAATTATGTGGTTCAAGAACTATTAATTAAATTATACTACTCCCACAAATAATAGTTTAGAGATTAATAATTCTTAAGTGAATTATTTTACGAGTTAAGGAATTAACTTATAGAATAAGTTAATTAATCAAGCTGTTAATAATCAAGATTTATTGATTAAGTTAATCAATTATACAATTAGAATTAATTATTGAGAAGCTCTCAATTAATTTAATTCCAAGTTAACAATAAATCAATTATTGATTTATTAAGAAATATTCTGCATAAATCGTTCATATAACGGGATTAATAACTTGAGCCTAAATAGTAGTGACAACGTCACTTAAAAATTAAGAATAATCTCCGAGGATATATAGAGCTAGAATTCTTCGATAACTTTTTATCGTTTGAGTTAAGAATCTTATTGAATCAAAGGTCAAGCGAAGAAGGAGCAGTAGCCAATGCGATGTTAGAACTTAATAGCAGTTAAGCAAAGCAAGTGAGGTGGGCTTTCTTCTAAAACAAAGCATGTTTTATTAGATGATTATAGCTCTTTTAAAGATTGTCATGTCATAAAATGTTTTGATTTTGTATGATGCCTATCTGTTATTGGCGCAAGGCCAATTTTATTTAATCGAATTTGGATCCTTGTATGATGAGCTATTATACCTAGATTAGTGTACACAAGTGATTGTGTCATTGAGAGTGGTGACCGATCAAGTGACTGAGTAAGGTGGCCACCTTCTCGGGCATAATAACTCAGATATAGTGGATTACTAAAGAACTTAGACTGCGCAGTCACTTTTGAGAATACAATGATTTTTGTGAATATAGGCTTCTCAGATAAAACCCTATGATTCACTGAGTATGGCTGACAATAAAATAAGTTTTGGGCATGTGTTCACTGAGTACTTTTGTACTCAGTCCTGTACATTATTTCCGATGCGCAGGTTGAGCATGTTGAAGCGGAGTGACCGGTGGAGCTTTTATCAAATTAGCGATTAACAGTTGTTGAATTCTCTTGGTAATACATGTCTCCACACATGTATTTATAATCACACTTCCGTTGCGTACACTCTGAAATTCTAAACTCTATTCGATATGGTTGTAAATCAAGTTAGAATCTTGACAAGTGGCATCGTACCTTATTCAGGTGACAAGGTCAGTTTATCTAGTGTTTGAAGTCTATTTCTATGAGATGAATGAGTCAAATTCCAAAAATATTCTCTTTTTCTATCCATAGTCACGAATTACCGGGCTTAGCTATCGATAAGCAAAGTGCGGTCGTGACACTTTGATACGTACAAGGAAGATGTACGAGGTACGGAGTGTCAAATTCGTACTAAAAATCAGATAAAAATTTCATAATTCATTACAGATTCGTATGCACAAAACAAACGCAATTGTGGTACGAACATGTACGAATACGAATACAAAAAAATGTATGAAATGTGAAATTCGTAATAAAAAAACAGGTAAGAGTTACGAAATGTGAAATTCATACCAAAAATTTGGTAAGAATTTCACAATTCATTCCAGATTCAAAATGCACAAAATAAAACCAATTGTGTCACCAATAAGAAAGAGGTACGAAATGTTAAATTCGTACCAAAAATTGGGTAAGAATTTCATAATTGTATATGTAATTATATGGTTATTGGTACGAACATGAGTCAATTCGTACCGATTACCTATAATATAGTACGAATTATGTAAGCAACCATGGAGCACGATTTACGCTTGTCTTGTAGAGATTTGTGTCGCTGCTGAAGCCACACAAATTTGGCATGAACTAATGGAAATATGTCTGTACGAATTTCACATTATTGGTACGAAAATCTCATTTGTTTGGAAATATTTTATCTTGACAAAAATCGAATAAAAATTTCATAATTCGTTCCATATTCAAATACACAAAATAAAACTAATTGTGGTAAGAATGAGAAAGAGGTACCAAATGTCAAATTCGTACCAAAAATTGGATAAAAATTTCATAATTATAAATGTACGTGAATATTAGTCAATTCGTAACACTTACCTATGATATTGTATGAATTATACAAATTTGTATATGGTTATTGGTATATATTACAAATTATATAAGTGAGTAACAAAAATATTTCATTTGCGTACTCCTCTTGATTTGTGCACTCTCTTCTCTCTCTTTTCTGAATTTCTTACTATATCTTTAGTGAATATGAAAACACGGTAAATGAAGATGTGCAGGAGTGGTATGAATTGTTAAATTCGTACTAAAAATTGAATTTGCCACCAAAAGTTGATATAACAACACTGTTAATGAGTTTGCAGATTCTAGTTCTTCTTGAGCATCTTCAGTTAAATTTAGTACATTAATTTACAAACTTTTTAGAAACTAGCAGAGATCACATGCGTTACACGTGGATCCAATTATATATTTTTTTTACTTAGAATATAATGAATTCTATTGAGATAAAATAAAAAATAAAAATTAAAAGATAAAAAATTAACCATATCATGCCTATGACTCAAATTTGATAAGATTAATAAGTTTAAATTAAAGTAATAAAAACAAGAAGTAGCATATTGTTATTTAAAAAAAAAAAGAATCAAAAAAACTATATTATTCTCAATGTCTAAAAAATTAAAAAATGTGAATATTTATTCATATAATATTTTCTTGTTTGATTTTGATAGACTTGAACACCTTTTGTTCTTTTTTGCTTTTAGACAAAACATTGTCCAACGTGTCGTCATCATCGCCTACAATATCAATGCAATCTTCAAACTTCTTTTTTTTTTCTTTTTTTTTTAATATAGTTAAACTAAAATTTAAAAACTGTGCCTCGGAGGACTCAAACTCGGGACCTTTGACCCCGAAACTTAACCCCCTACCGCTAGGCCAACATACACACACTCGAACTTCTTTTTTGTTATCTTTTTTTCTTCATTTCCTTGCTCTTCACGAAGCTCCAACCCCGCATTTGATTTTTTCTTTTCTTCCACTTTAGTTGGCTTGATTTTTTTCTTTGCTCTGTTATTTTCTTCCACTTTGCTCTGTTGATTGACTTTTCTTTCCTCCAATTTTATTTTTTTCCACCTCTGTTGGTTTTACTCTTTGGCCTGACGTTTTCTTTCCTTCAACTTGATTTATCTGGGATTCTTGAACTGAGTTTTCTTCATCGATGTTGTTGCGTTTAAGGGCCAGGTTCCCCTTGTTATCGATCTTTACGGACTTGCTTGCAATGAGAAAATGAATTTCCGTTGAAATTTGTAAGCTTAAATAAATGTACTTATTTGTTGGTCCCAAAAGCGAGTTTACACACGAGATTGGGGGGGGGGGGGGAACGGGGTGAATATGTGTGTTAGAGAAGTATGGATTTCTCTAAATTTTTCTTTCAAAAGCGGCGTGCTTTTAAAATAGGGGAAGCGTTTCGCTTCTGAAAAGGTAAAGCTTTTCAAGAGCGAATCACTTTCAGAGATAAAAACGCTTACAGAATTTGGTGAGCAGTTTATACTCGCTTTTTAGAAAATTTTGCTTAGAAAATCTCTTTAGTTGATTAAGTGAGTGTGTGAGACTGTGAGTTATGCAATAAACAAAGCAGTAAATAATAGAAAATAAAGTAAAGCAATAACCACACATAGCGATTTAGTGGTTCGGAGGTTATGCTCCTACATCCACTTCGTTACCTTCACTCAACAACTAAAATTTCCTTCACTAGAAATCTATGAACACGTCTCGATTTTATACTTCCCGATGAAGTGATTCAAGCTCCGAATGAACTCAAATCCTCTGAGATTACAACGGGCTCTCGAGTGGCCTGAACAAACAACCTAACACAACCTTTGACCTTCCACTTGTGTGTGCAAATAGAAGCTTCACAATCTCAGATCAAACACGAACGACAAACATAAACTTACAACTCAAGCTACGAACAGACTCAAACTTTGGTTGGTGGGTTTGGTTTTGAGATTTCTAACTTAGAGAATCTTTCACAATGAAGAACATGTAAAAAGGATAAAAGATTATCCTCCTAGATTTGAAAATTGGTTTCTATTCTAGGGTGAAGGGATTTGAGTGCTGCTATACTTAGAAAACTTTTTAAGGTTTGCTAAGGACACAACTAAACTCTAAATTTGTAGAACTTGAGAAATTTGAATGTAGGAAAGCTTCGCAAGTTTTGCAGAATGCTAGTGCGCGAGAGAGTAGTTTCGTAAGTCTTCATGTTGAGGTAACAACCCTATATATAGTGGGAGTCAGCCATCTTCTCGTTAGAAAAGTTGGTGGCTCGTGCTCTTCACTTTCCGTTTGAATGGTCTTCATAAAGTTGAACTTCAGTGCTTTTGCAAATCTCAGATTTTCAGGTTTTGTTTTCTTCCCGAAAGAGAAAACCCTAACTCTTTGTTGGTGGTTGCTGTGTCTTCTAGCGTGGACAACTCACAACTCTGTAGTACTCTTCTAACGGAATCCGTTATTCAATCCTGTGCGGACGCGTGGCCTTTGACTATGGCACTGCATTAAATGAAGTGTAGTGGTTCACCATATTTTCATGAGCGTTCCTCCTGCTCTAGATTTTGTGATCAGCACCGCTTGATAACGGATAATTCTTCCGAGCATATTTTGTGGAGCGATTTCACTGAAGCGTGAAAAGTTGCTCTCTTAAATTCTGCTTGCTCGTGCCCGGATGTAACGCCCCGACTCAAGAAAATTAGGGCGCTACCAAACGCAAACGAAGAAAGAAGAAATACGAAAAGGGATACCAAGAATAAGTTGTTCAATAATTATATGCTTGTAAAATTGAAGAAACTTCGTCTCAAAGGAATTTGCTAGTCAATCTCCAAATAAGATGAGAGTTGAATAGTTGAACTAAAACTTTAGAAGTACGACGAAGTCAAGCGTTTAATATATAATGAAATAATCTTACATAATTATACAACCATTCAGCGGAAGCATTTAAGTAGTAACATCTTGACAATAATATACATAGTTTGACCCCCCAATAGACAAAAGAACAACAATTGGGTCAATTAAACAGAGTCTGTGAGTCCACGTCACCCGCCTTCCTTCACTCCGTACCTATAAAATAGTTTAAAAATATTTTGGGGGTGAGTGCCAAAGACACTCAGTGGGCAATATATATACATATATGCTTTCGTCATGAATATTGTATCATAGAAATATAGTTGCTTCCGTATAACATGGGCTCATATATAACATTGTGTGGAGACAAGACTCTATGTGGCCACATAAACATAGTGTGTCGTGAACATTGTAGGAATTCCATATGCAAGTCATGTCAATCCACGTATGAGCATAGTAAAATAGTTTGGATCATAGACGTAAAGCTTTTGTAAAAATAGTAGTAGGTTTTGAAAATAACCCACCTGATAACTTGATATACCGTAATAACTTTTAAATCCTTGATCTCGAACGGCACGAACTCTCCTTACTTATTACACCTAATGTTGATAGCTTTAATATAGAAACTAAATTAAATATCAACTAAGGCTGCGTTTGGTAATCATCTCAAGATGAGGAATGATGATTCATCTCAAGATGACTCATATAAATAGTGTCAAGATGAATCATTCATCCCACCATTTGGTAGCAAAAAATTCAGACTCGGATGATATCATATTGTGTTTGGTACAAATTGCAAAACTCTAGATTAAAATTTAAATTGACTATTTTACCCTTATTAAATACCCCTACCGATTTCACTTTTTATCGTTGAGATTAAATAGTACCCTTTATTATTTATTATTTATTACTCTGTATTATTATTATTATTATTATTATTATTATTATTATTATTATTATTATTATTATTATTATTATTATATTGTTGAGTTATTATTTTTATTATTCTTGTTATTATTATAATTATTACTATTATTGTTATTTATTATTATTATTATTATTATTATTATATTGTTGAGTTATTATTTTTATTATTCTTGTTATTATTATAATTATTACTATTATTGTTATTATTTATTATTATTATTATATTTATTATTATTATTATTATTGTTATTATTATAATTATTACTATTATTATTATTATAAAATTATTATTATTATTATTTATTATTATTATTACTATTATTATAATTGTTACTATTACTATTACTATTATTATTATTTTATTACATTATTATTATTATTTTATTATATTATTATTATTATTATTATTTATTATTATTACTATTATTATAATTATTACTATTACTATTATTATTATTATTTTATTACATTATTATTATTATTATTATTGATTTATTATTATTATTATTATTATTATTACTATTATTGTTATTATTTATTATTATTATTATTAGTATTATTATTATTATTATTTGAAATCGTATAAATACATAAGGGTAAAATGGTAAGAGAGAGAACGTATTGTGTTACTGTTTTAATGAGTTCACCTCATCCGACCAAAAACATGAGATGACTAAACAAGGCGGAACAGTAAAATATCAACGGGCCTTGTATTCATCTCGGGCCCTCCAGTTTATTTTAGTTGGTTACCAAACAGTGAGATGAACCAAGATGATCTCTCTCATCTTGGTTCATCTTCTTTACCAAACACACCCTAAAAGTGGTAAAAGAGAATGCATTTAAAGAGGCTTCGTAGCCTCCTATTTATAGGGAAGGTTTGATGCTTAGTCATCAACATAGGTTTGCTTAATCCTTCCTAGCCTACATTAGTCATCAACCTAGGCTAACTAGAAAAGGCCACGTATTGAGGATAGCTAGGAAAGGTGGCGCATGGTAAGATATTGTAAAATCATTGTCATGCATGGGGTATATGAATAAACATGTCTTATTCACGTAACTTATCCAATTCTTGCATGGTATAATATAATAGTATTATAATATATATATATATATATATATATATATATATATCTTACTAACATAATCCAACATGTATTTACATAAATAGTGTACTAATTAATACTATAATATTAATTACTCAATTTATTTATTATACATAAATAGTTATAGTAATAATAATAATTATAATAAAAGCTAAATTTTAATAAGAAAATCCGGGATATTACATCCCTCCCTCCTTATAGAAATTTCGTCTCAAACTTTCACATACCTTGATATCCTAGATCGGGATATTAATCCTTGTAATACGAAGTAACCAGCTATTTAGGCCCAATTCAAATTTTATTAATTATCTGTTAAGTTATCGAGGCCCATTAAAAAAAATCGGGGTGTTACACCGAAACTGCTTCATGACTTCGCTTCGCTTTGTCTGGCTGTGCTCTATTGTGCTTCAAAGCAAAATGCTCGAGCTATTCTAATACATTAAAAGAGTACAATGTAACTTGACGGTCATAAAAAATAATGAGGGAAATTATGAGAGAGTTTTGGAATCTAATAAAAACAATAATGAATCTATTTGAACTTAAACAGATTCCGCTCCCCCCTTAACAAAATATCCCAACATTATTAAATTTAGAAATCTGTATAACTTTCTTTCAAATTTTAAAGTAAATTTCATAAAGATTTTATTAATAGCAAATACTAACTGATTAACACGTATTTTATGTGCATGTTGAGTGTGTTTGCGTGTGTTTAAGTCTCGATTCATGTGCTTAAAGGTTAGAAATGCTAGGGTTTTTTAACTTGTAGCATACTTTATAATTTTCTCATTTTTTTCCCGGTTTTCGATCCATTTTTGTAAGAATTTGAAAGAGCATTCAAGTAGCTAAGGATCAAGGGCCGGAAACGAGGAAGAATCGAGCTCTATTAGAGTGAAACTTGTGTTTAAAATGTGGAATATCAAATTCTATAGTTAGGGTTTCACTAGTTTGATTTCATTTATGTTTTCCTCATTCTCTCGAGTCTCTTTATGCTTTTTTCAGGAATAATGGAGAACTTACTTGGCCAAATTAATCATTCCATGACGAAGAGGAGCTCGTTAGGAAGCCATAGCAAAAAACGGATCGAGAATCGGAGTTCGGACGAGAGAGAACGAGCGAAAATGGCGAAGTTGCGCAAGAGAAGGAAAACCGGCGGGTTGGCCGGCGGTTTGCCAAACCGCCGGGAATCTTCATCAAACCGCCGGTTCTCCTACACATTGGACAGCATAGATGGCGGTTTGGCCGGCGGTTTGCCAGACCGCCGGCTCCCCTTCCCACAGACCGCCGGTTCGGCGAGAAGTGCACTTAAGGGGCGAGTTCGGCTCATCCAAACTCATCCCGGTTCACCCCGATTCATCCCGACTCGACCCAAACTCGATTTTTGATGTATTTAACCCCTAAATTCACCTCCATTTGAGTATCTTTTGCATACTTTAATATTCTTAGAACCCTAAATATATTTTTCCTCTTTCTACTTTAGTAATTTGAAGATTGTTGGAGCTATACTTTGTGGATTCAAGATTCAAGACCATATTCTTCTTCCTTATTGAATTCTCTATCTTTTAAGCATGATTTCATTTGTTTTCTATGGTTTATTTTCTTTAATTATGTCTAGCTAAATTTTCTTTTGATTTCAAATATATGAAGAGATGATCTAGATTAATAGGTTTTTGGGTATTGTAGTTGGATTTGCCTTCTAATTCATATGTCTTGTGGTTTGGGACTTGATTTTATTGCATGATTGATTGGCCATCATTGAGTGCATACAAAGTGTTTGGTTAAATGCTTAGGAGGCTTTAATTCATAACACTTGGCATCAAATCACACCATATTAGTAATTCTTGCTAGTAGGAGCTTCTAGATAATTAATTGAGCTTTTTGGAGTTAATTTATGCATCTTGAGACCTTGCGGAGATAGATGTCATAGGTTAATCCACTTACATTGATTGCTTTGAGAAAAGAGTTGATGTATATCCTATAAAGAACTCCCATATGAATTAGATTAAATCGGTTCATCCTTGCAAATCCCAAAACCTATGCTTCTAGTGAATGTCGGATTATATTTGGAACCATATTTTCTCTTATTGATTGTTATCGTTTGTTACTTGTTTGCTAATTGATTTTATCATTTTAATTTGTCATTAATCTTTGGGAAAGCACAAAAACATGATATCTTGTAGCTTGGATAATAGTTAAATAGCTAGATTACTAGTTGAAATTCTTACGCCATAGCATTCCCTATGGATTCGACTCGAATATACTATTCGATATCATTGCTCTCTCTCTACCCTTAAAAAGTAGGGCGATCAATACTAACCTAGTTTATATAGAAATATACTCATCCACGAAGCCCCCAATATATACCGACACAACATTTTTGAACAATGGGACATGCGCATTATAATCCCCTTGCATAACATTCAGAGTTATTCTATACCCGCGATTTTATTAGTAATAGTTATAAGATGTATATTTTATTAATTATTTATGCATATTTATATTTTTACCTTGGTGTTGTCTCGACAACTTTAATATTGCATTTTATGTACATTGCAATTTCACCATTTTTGGGACATGACATTGAGCACTTTTTACAAGAATCATAACACATCGATGATCTGTTTTGAACTCCGTCAACGATTCTCATGAATTAATAGTACGATTCTTGTAATATAAATATAGAACAATGTTTTATTTTATAATTAGCAAAAAGAACTCTAACGGCATGCGCCGACTATTTTCGCCTCTTGGAAAAATAAGTGGATGTAATGGATCATAACATCCGTAATAATGTTTTATTTTATGTCTCTCGCCTGAATAAGCATGAACTACAATATCTCACTCTAATGGTATGTTGTCACCATTTCCTTTAACCCATATAGCTGCAACTTGATCAGCCTGCGGACAGTTATATAAACGTTGGTCTAAGTTCACATCTTTTGAAATACGAAGTTGATCATCATCCATCAAGTCACAGTCCTTCAATCTTGAAAATATTTTAGCATATGGATTGACCTCTAAAATTTTCACGAGTTTCTTCATAACTGCTTCTGATATATTCTGATTTTGCATTATGTTCATTTTGTTTTCAACCTCACTTTGTGTGTCATAAGAATATAATTGGAAAAAACCAGGACTTCTATCTTGTGGAATCAATAAAAGATCGTGATAAACCTTTCCATGTGCTCAAATAGAGTAGACTCGTCATCTTGCAGATGCAAGCTCTCTACCCCGAATGAAGTAAAGGACAAAATACTATTATACGAACGAATATATTTTCAAAAATCAATGGCCTATTTTGAATGAGATGTATACATTTCATATAACTCATTAGGAAATTCTGAAAACGCAAGTTTGATTTTTCCATTATCACAACAAAATATATGAGGCTAGTATTCAAATCTTGTAGCACCGCAATGTTTGCAATCAGGTACCTTTTTTAATTCATGTGGAACTGAACCTAAAAAGATAAATAATATAATTAATTTTAAATAAAAGTGCATACCCATACATCTATAAATATACATTTATCTTAAGATATTGCACTGCTTACTATTTGGTCTGCCCTCACTTTAGGGTGAGGGTAGAGAGCAATAATAATCGATTGAGTAATCGAGTCGAACCACAAGGAATGCAAGGACGCTCAAGTCTCAAGTAGTAACCTAGCTATTAAACCTACTATTCAAGCTACCGACAAGCATGTTTTTGTGTTTTTGATTAACTAATGATACCAAAAAGTAATTATCAACTTCAAACTTAACTAAACAAGCAACAAATAAGCAAAGGATATAAAATCAATAGGAAATAAACGTGATTCCAATTATACTTCGATTAGGCTCAAGTGATGGGTGATTAGAACTCTAACTAGAATTAACCAATTTAATCCAATTTCATATGGGAAACCTCCTAACTATGGTTCACTCAATTCTCATTGCAATGAAGACAAATAGATTAATGAAAGGCCTAATTCCGACTAAGACATCAAGCAATTCATTAACTCCCAATAGCTCATGGAGTTCCTTAACCCTACTATACTCTAGCATGCAAATCTCTTGATCCTAGCATCTAATCTAAGCCTCCTAAGCATTAGATCAAATACTTGATATGCAACTATGGTGATCAATCACAATTACATAATAAAACATAGCCCCAAGAGAAATGAACATGAAATTAGAAGGTAAATTCACAATTAAAGCCTAAACCCAATCACTTAATCCTAATCTACATATAATTGAAATCACAAAGAGAACTAGCTAGACATAATTAAGGAAAATAAACCATAAAAAGTAATTGAAATCATGCTTAAAAGAAAGAGAATTCAATAAGGAAGAAGAAGATGGTCTCCAATTGCAAATCCAACCAATGTAGCTTCAACAATCTTCAAAATACTAAAAAGGAAAGAGGGAAATATTTCTAGGGTTCTTGGGAAATTAAAATATGAAAAAGATACACAAATGGGGTGAATTCTAGGATTAAATACATAGAAAATCAAGTTTGGGTCGAGTTGGACCGAGTTAGACGAGCTAACTCGGTCAAGAAGTGAAGGGGGAAGGAACGGCGGCAGTCTGGCAGGCCGCCGTTTCCTCTGCAGTTCAGCCACCTGGCCGGAGGTTTGGCCTGCGATCTGGCCAGGCCGCCGTCCAGGCCGCCGGCAATCCTCTCCGTGCGCAGCCCTACGGTTTCGCCTCGTTCTCCCTCGTCCGAACTCCGATTCTCGATCCGCTTTTTGCTATGGACTCCCAACGAACCCCTCTTCAACATGGAATGATCAAATGGCCCAAATGAGTTCTCCATTATCCCTGCAAAACGCATAAAGAGACTCAAGAGAACGAGGAAAACATAATTGAAATCAAACTAGTGAAACCCTAACTCTATAGATTTAAATTCCACATTTCAAACCTAGGTTTCACCCTAATTAAGCTCAATTCTTCCTCGTTTCCGGCCTTCGATCCTTAGCCACATGAATACTATTCCAATTCTTACCAAAATGGATCGAAAACCAAGAAAAATGAGAAAAGTCTAAAATGTACTAAGAGTTAAGAAACCCTAGTATTTTTAACATATAAGCACATAAATCGAGACTCAAACACATTCCAAAACACTCAACATGCACATAAAATACGTGTTAATCACTCCCCCAAGCTTAAGCCATTGTTCGTCCCGAACAATGAAACGAACAATCAAAACACTTAATACGTGTGGAGTGTGCATTTTGAGTTCCTCGATGCCTCATATCATATCAAAAACCATTTTAGCTCAAGGAAATTCTCAAGTCAAGCCAAACATTCATAAGATCACTCACTCTCCTAACTTAGAAATCAATCACTCAAACACCTTCGACTCTAGACCTCACAAAGAATGTGTGTATCACTCGATCTCTCTACATATGGAAAAGGTAAGCACTCATCGAAATCATGCAAAGCATAACTTTAGCCATAAGCTTGCCTATCAACTCAAGTTTCTAATACTACAATGCATGCACAAATTAGGATAAAAAAGGTCTTTATTAAGCTTGTAATGTAGGGACATTGGTTAAGGTAAGGAATTATAGGCTAAGTGACTTAAATTTGCATTCAAGTACTCTTAACCCTTTTCTTCTCCTTTCAAAGTATGAAGTTCTTTATCTTCCACCTTATCCAACCCCTTTTTATCAAATGAAACCATAAGCTTCTTTCAAAATTTCTAAAGAAACACTCCTTTATGCTCTTATTCTTTTTCTTTCTTTTTTTTTTTTTGTTTTTTTTTCATAAGAACTTTGTTCTTATTCTTTCCTTTTCTAACTTAGAGCTTATGGGAGTGTTCTTTCATTCCAACACCAATCATCTAGACCCTTCACCATCACCCATCATTCTTTATGAATTTTCAACTTTCACCAAGGTTCCCTTAACAATCCTTCACCCCCTATCATCCGGTTCAAGAAGAAAAAACTCTATGCAAGGCTCAAAATGGGATAACAATGGTAATGAAAGATATGTTCATGTTTAAGGAAAATGGGCTATGCAATGATGGCCTAAGATCATCTCCTAATTATACACAAAAGTAGTACTTCTAACAAGAGTATCAAGGCAAGTTCTATTAAAGAATATGCAATGCAAGATCAAGCTCTCAAGAAAGGATGTTAACTATGTAAAATGCATAGTTTAAGGCTCAAAATCCTCTCAAGCTTTTTGTCTAGAGCCTAAGTGCCTAAGATCAATCCTTCCAAGCTATTCAAGTGAAATAACCCTAATCATGCTTGACTCAAACTTGAGAAATTTCAAAAATGTCACCATTTTAGCATAGATCATTGACATCTCACTCGAATGCACTTGAGCAATTCAACACGTGCTTTCGCACTCAAGCATGCAAGCATTCATTTACTTAAAATTTTTCCTTTCTTAAAAATTTCGCATTCAAACCACAACCACAAACTCATGAAGAGTAATTATTTAACCATAATTCATCCCCAATTGTACAAAACAAAACACAAACTTCCACACAAATTCAAAAACCATCAAACAACTCAACAAATAACACAAAGTCTTTCAAAACATCCCACAGCTTCAAACTCATCATCAAAGAAATTCATTTCCCAATGTCAACAACCTAAAATTCTCATCCACAATCCAAGCAAACAAATCTCAATCAAATAGATACCATCAAACCACAAAAATACCTCAAACCACAATTTTAAAGCCAAACAACTTCAAACATGAGAGGAAAAAACTAAGAGACTAAGACAAGAGTGTAAAGCAAGAAAACAAAGCATGGAAAAATGGCAAGACATAAATTTAAAGTAATTTAAATTCATTATCCTACCCCCCTCCCCCAAACTTATTTTAGAAAATAAATTCTAGAATAAGTTTAGAGGGAAAGATATATAATGGATTTAAATTTCACTTACAACATTCCAAGCTATGATGATGGTGGAGGATGGGGCCAAGTCACCCCTTGATTGAGTTGATGCTCTCGGAAGCTCTCCAAAAGCTCCATCATCGATGTTACTTGCTTTTCCATCTTCTTACTCCTTTCCACTTCATCAAGTTGAGTGACTCTCATCGAAGTCACCTCTTGCCTCATCACAGTGACTTGTGCATCAAGAGATTTGAATCCCCGTTCCATACTTTCCATTCTAGTCTCAAGAGTTCCAAATCTTTCATTGTATCTGGACATTTGTTCTTCTCTTGACATTTGTTCCTCTCTTGTCGAATCTTCCATTTCCTCGTCCTCTTCATCCATATGCACTTCTTCCCCTCCATTGCCAATAGTGTACTCATCCTTTTCACCATACTTGAAGATATGATTTTCCTTGATCAACTTGTGCATTGGTAAGTTCAATTGCCAATTTTCTCTTTCATGAAAATTGGTGACCAATATACTCGCGGCATTAGGGAGAGGGAACTTCTCACAATCCTCTTGAAGAAAATAGAATGAGGGTGTGATAGAGTTGATAAACCTCAAGTACCTTAACTTCATGAAATCCATAAGATATGCTCCCTTCAATGGAAGGTATCCACCAAGATCTTCCTTGATCCACTTGGCAATGGGAGTAAGCATTCCTTCAATGTTGACCTTTCCGGAATTCACTCTTGCTTGCTTCAACAATTGAGGGATAAAGAGATGTGTAAAACTTATCTTCCTCTTGGTCAACATAGCATGAAGAATGAAAAGATCATCGATCCGGACCGAGGTATTCTCCTTTCTTGCAACAATTGTGTGGCCAAGGATTTTAAGCACCATTCTTAACACCGGATTCCGCAGCTCATTTGACTTTGAATATCCCGACTTGAAACCTTCCAGGGAAAGCGGTACAAGCTTATTCCAAATGGAATAGTGCTCGAAAGCTTGCTCTATCAACACATCACCCCCATGTGGTACTCCAAAAATATCATCTATCTCCTCCAAGCTCATTTCATGCCTTTCACCAAACAATTGGAATTGAATACCTTGCATGAGATGAATATTTTCGGCCTCCACTGTGCTCATAACTTCAAGAACAACTTTTTCATAAGTTTGTCTATCCTCAATAGTATCATCAAAGATACGTCCCCAACCAATATTATCAAAAAGAGACTTTACATTATCGTAAAGCCCTATCTTCTCCAAAACCTCTTTTGAAGGAAACCTTGTTGGCATAATGCCCTTTTTCACAAGAGTGGCGAATTTATCCCTTTTCTCATATGTTTCCAATCGAATATCATGAGCTTCCGGTGTTGTAGGATCCCTTCTTGGTTGGAATGACGAGGAAGAAGCATCCTTTCTCTTCTTGTTTGTAAGAGAAGCAATCAAATCCTTAGAAGTTGTTGCTTTTTCTTTTCCTTTTCCTTTTCCTCTAGACTCCTTCTTCCTACAAATTATGAAAATTCCAAATAAATTTCAAGAAGATAGACCAAGAATTTTCATATTGTAAGCAACTTTTCTCATGAACTCATGATTCCCTTGACGTGTATGCTCCCAAAAAAATTAAATTTTAAGCAAGTATCAAGAATGTGAATTCCTACAATGTTCTCCAAAAATTCATACAAGTTCCTTCAATCCTATTCATGAATGTTCAAGTAGAAAAAGTACAAATTTCCATAAATATTCAAATCAAAAAGATATAGCACAATTCATAAATGCAAGAATTAATGCCATTCAATTCATGCTCATTCCCAAAATTCAAAAATTCAAAAATTTATCCCAAAAATTCAAGAAAAACCTAAGCTAGGAATTCTATTCAAACTATCACAAATGATGGCCAAAATGCATACCAATTCATAGAATGAGTGTAGAAATCCCATATAAGCAAAGGTGTAGAACATCTTACCTCATTATCTTGGGGAAACTTGAAGAACTTCACAACTTTGAACAAGAACCTTAGATTTTCGTTTTTTAGGTTAGGGTGAATGAAAAAGTGAGTTCTAGGGCTTAAAATGTAGCTTATGGGATGGGTAATGAGACTATGGAAGGACTTAACAAGATTCAAAGTGATTTGATAGTAATTAGAACATGAAATTTCAAATGTTTTAGTGAGAGAAAGTGATGTTCATGCTTGAAAAAGGGTTTGAAAAACATAAAATGAAGAAAAGGAAGTGAAAAAAAATCAAAATTAGAAAATAGGGGGGAGGGAGGACCGGCGGCGGTCTGGCCGGCGGTCTGGCAGGCCGCCGGTCAGGCCGCCGTTTAGACCGCCGTTTCCTCTGCCGTTCAGCCATCTGGCCGGCGGTCTGGCAGGTTGCCGGTCAGGCCGCCGGCGCCCCTTCTTGCCCAGTTTCCGACCTTTTTTCGATGCGTTTCTCGACCTTTTTCGACCCTTTTCGAAGCACCGGGCCCTTCTCGACTTCCTCTTGAGTCTCTCTAAGTATTTTTCACCCTTCATTTTCAACATTTTCTATATTTTTTTTTTTATAGTTTTTCTAAAAATTGGAACAAAAATTGCAAAAAACTCAAAAATCGAAAAATGAAATAAACACTCACAAAAACGAAAAAGAAAAGGATACGTGTTGAGGTGCCTCTCAACTAGCGCTTTTTTTAACGTCGTTAGCTCGACTTAGTCTCCAAGATCAAGCATCATTAAGAAGAATGGTCGACTCCTCCTTGAACTTCTTCGAATTGAAATAGAGCTTAAGTCGATGTCCATTAACAATGAAGGTAGAACCATCATTCTTTAGAAGTTCAAATGTGCCATTCTTGAAACTCCTACTCACAATGTAAGGACCGGTCCACCTTGATTTGAGTTTTCCGGGGAAAAGACGAAGACGAGAGTTAAAGAGAAGAACCTCGTCTCCCGGAATGATCACCTTGCTTCGAATCTCCAAATCATGAAACTTCTTGGCTCTTTCCTTGTAAATCCGAGAATTTTCATAAACCTCGTTTCTCCATTCATCCAATTCCACAAGATGATTCTTCCTATTCACTCCGGCCTCCTTAAACTCAAGATTAATTCTCTTCATAGCCCAAAATGCCTTATGCTCAATCTCCAAAGGCAAGTGACAAGACTTTCCAAAGACAAGTTGATATGGAGACATACCAATGGGGGTTTTGTAGGCGGTTTGATAGGCCCACAAAGCATCATCGAGTTTCTTCGCCCAATCCTTTTGAGTAGTGATTGTCTTCTCCAAAATTTGCTTGATTTCCCGGTTTGCAAGCTCGGCTTGACCATTGGCTTGAGGATGGTATGGAGATGTAATCTTGTGCTTCACTCCATACTTAGCGAGAACACTTCCCAACCATTTGTTATTGAAGTGAGACCCCCCATCACTAAGCAAAGCCCTAGGAGTTCCAAACCGAGTCAAAATATTCTTCTTTAAAAATTTGATCACAACTTTGGAATCACTAGTCGAAGTAGGAATTGCTTCAACCCATCTTGAAACATACTCAATAGCAAGAAGAATGTAGGAAAAACCACAAGAATTAGGGAATGGTCCCATAAAGTCTATCCCCCAAACATTCAAACAACTCAACCTCAATCATAATGTTTTGAGGCATCTCATCTTTCCTTGTGATATTCCCCATTCTTTGACATCTATCACAACTCTTCACAAAAGTTTGGCAATCCTTAAAAATCGAAGGCCAATAGAATCCGCTTTGAAAAACCTTCCAAGCAGTACGATTAGCCCCAAAATAACCCCCATTCGGTCCCTCATGACAATCTCCAATAATCTTGAGCCATTCATTGTCCATAGAACATCTACGAATAATTCCATCGGCACACCTCCTCCATAGATACAGATCTTGCCAATAATAGAACCTCACATCTCTAAGGAACTTGGCCTTTTGATAATCCGAGAGATTTGGTGGCAATTCTCGAAGCATAAGGTAATTAGCCAAGTCGGCAAACCAAGAATCTTTGCACTTCAACACCATAATCTTCTTCTCATCCGGAAAACACTCATTGATACACAATCTCAAATCTTCACCTTCAATCGGCTTTTCAAGCCTTGACAAATGATCGGCTAGCACATTATCTACCCCTCTTCTATCACGAATCTCCATGTCGAATTCTTGTAGAAGGAGGATCCAACGAATCAAACGAGGCTTTGCATCCTTCTTCGCCATGAGATGTCGTATAGCCATATGATCCGAATAGACAATAGTGTGATTCCCGACAAGATATGACCAGAATTTGTCAAATGCAAAGACAATAGCTAAAAATTCCCTCTCGGTTATTGTGTAGTTCTTTTGAGCACCATCCAATGTTCTACTAGCATAATGAATGACTCGAAACACCTTATCTTTCATTTGCCCCAAGACCACTCCTAAAGCATAATCACTTGCATCACACTTTAGAATGAAAGATTCACTCCAATTAGGCTTGATGAGAATAGGAGTAGAGATGAGGGCTTTCTTCAATGTCTCAAAGGCTTTCAAACATTCTTCATCAAAGACAAACTTCACATCTTTTTGCAAGAGATTGTAAAGTGACTTGGTAATTTTCGAAAAACCTTCAATGAATCTTCTATAAAACCCCGCGTGACCAAGGAAACTCCGGATTGATTTCACATTTGTTGGAGGTGGAAGCTTCTCTATGGCGACAATTTTGGCTCTATCAACTTCCAAACCATCTTTAGAGACCTTATGTCCAAGCACAATTCCATCTCGAACCATAAAGTGGCACTTCTCCCAATTCAAGACAAGAGAAGTGTCCTTACATTTTTGCAACACTTTTGTGAGGTTATCCAAACAAGAATCAAAACTCTCCCCGAAGACCGAGAAGTCATCCATGAATACCTCCATAATATTTTCAATCAAACCTCCGAAAATAGACATCATGCACCTTTGGAAAGTGGCTGGAGCATTACATAACCCAAAAGGCATCCTCCTATAAGCAAATACCCCATAGGGGCATGTAAAGGCCGTCTTGTGTTGATCCTCTGGGGCTATGACAATTTGATTGTATCCGGAATACCCGTCAAGAAAATAATAGTACTCATAACCCGCCAAACGGTCCAACATCTGATCAATAAAAGGCAAAGGGAAGTGATCTTTCCTTGTTTCCGCATTTAGAGCCCTATAATCAATGCAAACTCTATATCCGGTGTAACTCTTGTAGCAATAACTTCTTCCTTCTCATTCTTGACCACAGTCATCCCTCCTTTCTTCGGAACCACTTGGGTAGGACTCACCCATTCACTATCTGAAATATCATAGATCATTCCCGCATCTAATAGCTTCAACACCTCTTTCCTCACTACTTCTTGCAAAACCGGATTCAACCTCCTTTGAGGTTGAACCTTAGGTCGACAATCATCCTCTAACAATATACGATGCATGCATATAGATGGACAAATACCCTTGATATCATCAATAGACCAACCAATAACATCTTTAAACTCCCTAAGGACTCTCAACAACTTGTCCAATTTGGACTCTGACAAGTGTTGTGACACTATAACGGGTAAAGAGTCATTATCACCAAGAAAGGCATACCTTAGATGATCGGGGAGAGGTTTCAATTCTTGAAAGGCACTTGAAGAAGATTCCGCCTTAGTTGAACTCTGACTCTCCCCCGGTTGGTTGATGTCAAGGTAATGAACCTCATCCTTCAATGATCCTTGATTTGCTTCCAAATAAGTAATGGACTCCAATAAGTCATCACAAGCATCATCTAAATCGGAATAGGAATAGAAAGAATTGGAGATGATTTCCTCCGTGAGGTCTTTTGCCATAGATGTAGGCAAAGTGGTAATTGCATTGCACTCCTCATAAGTTGAGTCATCTCCTCTCTTCATTGCATCGAAGATTGAAAGAGTGAGGGTCTCTCCATTCACTCTAAAAGTGAGATTTCTGTCTTGTACATCAATAAGAGCTCTTCCGGTTGCTAGGAAAGGATGCCCAAGTATGAGAGGCATGTCCTTGTCCTCCGGCATGTCTAAGATTACGAAATCCGCGGGGAATATGAATCCCTCCACATTTACCAAAACATCTTCAACAATTCCTTGAGCATATGATATAGAACGATCGGCCATTTGAAGACAAATAGATGTTGGTTTGATCTCTCCAATATCCAACCTCTTAAAGATAGACAATGGCATCAAATTGATACTAGCTCCTAGATCACATAAGACATTTCCAAACTTTTTTCCTCCAATCACACATGCTATTGTGAAGCTTCCGGGATCCTTCTTCTTCAAAGGCAATTTTCTTTGAATCACCGCACTAACTTCCTCCGTGAGGCAAATTATTTCAAATGAACCAAACTTCCTCTTTTTAGCCACGGCATCCTTCAAAAACATCACATAGCCGGGCATATCACGAAGTGCATCAAGCAAATGAATGTTGATTTGTACCTTATTGAATATATCTAAGAATCTCATCAACTTCTCATCAACCTTAGGCTTGGCTAAACGATGAGGGAATGGAGCCTTCGTAATAACATCCTTGGTAGGAAGATGAGCCTCTACTAGCACCGCCTTAGGAGCTTCTCCTTGAACTTCTTTCCTTGATTCTTCATCAATAGTTGGAGACTCTTCATAGGGTATGTCTTCAACAAGAACTTCCTCTTCTTTACTCTTGGATGTAGCTTCATTCTCATAAGCCCTTCCACTCCTCAAGGTGATAGCATTACACCCTTTAGGATTCATCTCCGAGTTGCTTGGAAACTTTCCCGGTGTGTGTTGAGTGGTGGCTTGGTTAGCCATGTGACTTATTTGGCCCTCCATCATCTTCACTTACTTTGTTAAAGATGTAAGTGACTTCTCCAAGGCACTCACCTTTTGCCCGGTTTGTGTGATGAAATTTCCTTGCTGAGAAGACATTTGAGCTTGATTTGCCAACATTTGTTGCATCATTTGCTCATTGATGGAGAATTCTTCTTTGGTTCCTCAATAGCTCCTTGAGATACCGAAAATCCGGGAGGTGACAATTAAGCATTGTTAGGATTACTATAAGAGAGGTTAGGATGAGGTCGATTATTGGGATTGTATGATTGATAACCTCCTTGATACCCATAAGAATTTCCTCCTTGGGGCCTTCCTTGAAATCCTCCTTGTTGACCTTGGAAACCTCCTTTGTTGAAATTTCCATATTGCCTTTGGTTAACAAAATTCAAGTCTTCACTTCCACTAAGCTCCAAGTTCTCTTGATATTGATGAACAATTTGAATTTGGGCTTGAGATTGAGCCTTCCTCTCTTCTTCATATTGCTTCTTCATATTAGCAACTTCCATTGCTAGAGCATCATACTTCTCATCATCAACAGAAGCAACTCTTCTTGATGGAGCCCTCTCCATGGGCCATTGATAACTGTTAGAAGCCATTTCCTCAAGAATCCTTAGAGCTTCCTTTGCATTTCTATTCACAAGGCATCCTCCGGAAGTAGCATCCACTATGCTTCTCGTGTGAGGTGTGAGGCCACTATAGAATATGGTGATTTGTTGTCCCTCGTTGAAACCATGTTGAGGGCACTTCCTTAATAACTCTCTATATCTTTCCCATGCCTCAAACAAGGTCTCGTCACCTTGTTGAGAGAAGTGTGAGATGTCGGAGATGAGCTTTTGAGCTTTAGATGGTGGAAAGTATTTGGAGAGAAAGGCCTTGCACAAGTCATCCCATGTATGAATGTTGGCCTTGTTCAATCCCTTATACCAATCCTTGGCCCGATCCCGTAGAGAAAACCCAAACATCCGCATACGAATAACATCACTTGGCACTCCATTTAGCTTGACCATATCACACATATCAAGAAACATGCTAAGATGGGCATTTGGATCCTCCGTGGGACTTCCACCAAATTGTTCACTCTTCACCATTTGAATAAGTCCGGATTTGAGCTCAAAATTGTTGGCATTGATTGTCCCCCACTCTCCTCCTTGGAATTGTTCCGTTGGAGGTTGGAACATATGGTTGAGAGGAGGTGGTGAAGCCTCATTTACCCTTCTTTCTTGCTCATCTCTCCAAGCTCTCATATCTTCAAGTTCCTTCCTAAGAGCCTCATAATCTTGATTGTTGGCCATGTCTTGTTCTTCAATAGAATTCCGTCTTCTATGTCTTCTTTCAAAGTTCAAGATTAAAGGTTGAACGAGTCTTCCTTTAGATCTTGTGTGCATACACCTACAAAGCAAAAATCAAAAGAGAAAAATGCTTGAATTAGTAATTCAATAACCAAAGCAACTATTGAAACTTAAACTATGCATTCCCCGGCAACGGCGCCAAAAATTGGTCCGCCCTCACTTTAGGGTGAGGGTAGAGAGCAATAATAATCGATTGAGTAATCGAGTCGAACCACAAGGAATGCAAGGACGTTCAAGTCTCAAGTAGTAACCTAACTATTAAACCTACTATTCAAGCTACCGACAAGCATGTTTTTGTGTTTTGGATTAACTAATGACACCAAAAAGTAATTATCAACTTCAAACTTAACTAAACAAGCAACAAATAAGCAAAGGATATAAAATCAATAGGAAATAAACGTGATTCCAATTATACTTCGATTAGGCTCAAGTGATGGGTGATTAGAACTCTAACTAGAATTAACCAATTTAATCCAATTTCATATGGGAAACCTCCTAACTATGGTTCACTCAATTCTCATTGCAATGAAGACAAATAGATTAATGAAAGGCCTAATTCCGACTAAGACATCAAGCAATTCATTAACTCCCAATAGCTCATGGAGTTCCTTAACCCTACTATACTCTAGCATGCAAATCTCTTGATCCTAGCATCTAATCTAAGCCTCCTAAGCATTAGATCAAATACTTGATATGCAACTATGGTGATCAATCACAATTACATAATAAAACATAGCCCCAAGAGAAATGAACATGAAATTAGAAGGTAAATTCACAATTAAAGCCTAAACCCAATCACTTAATCCTAATCTACATATAATTGAAATCACAAAGAGAACTAGCTAGACATAATTAAGGAAAATAAACCATAAAAAGTAATTGAAATCATGCTTAAAAGAAAGAGAATTCAATAAGGAAGAAGAAGATGGTCTCCAATTGCAAATCCAACCAATGTAGCTTCAACAATCTTCAAAATACTAAAAAGGAAAGAGAGAAATGTTTCTAGGGTTGTTGGGGAATTAAAATATGAAAAAGATACACAAATGGGGTGAATTCTAGGATTAAATACATAGAAAATCAAGTTTGGGTCGAGTTGGACCGAGTTAGACGAGCTAACTCGGTCAAGAAGTGAAGGAGTAAGGAACGGCGGCGGTCTGGCCGGCGGTCTGGCAGGCCGCCGGTCAGGCCGCCGTTCAGGCTGCCGTTTCCTCTGCAGTTCAGCCACCTGGCCGGCGGTCTAGCCAGGCCGCCGTCCAGGCCGCCGGCAATCCTCTCCGTGCGCAGCCCTACGGTTTCGCCTCGTTCTCCCTCGTCCGATCTCCGATTCTCGATCCGCTTTTTGCTATGGACTCCCAACGAACCTCTCTTCGACATGGAATGATCAAATGGCCCAAATGAGTTCTCTATTATCCCTGAAAAAAGTATAAAGAGACTCGAGAGAACGAGGAAAACATAATTGAAATCAAACTAGTTAAACCCTAACTCTATAGATTTAAATTCCACATTTCAAACCTAGGTTTCACCCTAATTAAGCTCAATTCTTCCTCATTTCCGGCCTTCGATCCTTAGCCACATGAATACTATTCCAATTCTTACCAAAATGGATCGAAAACCAAGAAAAATGAGAAAAGTCTAAAATGTACTAAGAGTTAAGAAACCCTAGTATTTTTAACATATAAGCACATAAATCGAGACTCAAACACATTCCAAAACACTCAACATGCACATAAAATACGTGTTAATCACTATTCAAGTCCGATGAATTTCGTATATGTTTCCTTTTCATTTGTAATTGCCTTCTTTACCGATACACCTCTACAGCTCTAATATTTCAAAGACAAAATTAATTATAAATATCATGAATAACACATATGATACTTAAATTAGTTGTATTATAAATAATACTCCTATTATATAAATATAAATTTATTTGTAATGATTAAATAAATAATTACCTGAAAATGAGTTTGACATGCGGTTTTTTTCATCACGAATGTTCATACTTCAATTATATCCAAATTCATAATAGAATAAGTCCTACAAAAAATATAATAAAAATTTAACCAAAAAGTATAAGTCTCATCATCAAACACTACACACGTACAATAATAAATAGACAAATGCTACTACTATTAGATTAAATTATACAGTAACATATTTTCAATTTTTTTCTACAATATAAAAAAAGTACTACGTATTAGAATACATTTGACCAATACTAAAATATGACTTTAATCCTTTTCTCTTGGCCCTTCCAATAGTCCTACATGAAACTACGAAAGAGAGATATAAAGTTTGCTCGTAGAAATAAGTAACAAAGATACCTATAAATAAAGGAGATTATAAGAAAATTGAATCGCGAACCACGGCCAAGTTCTGAAATTCTTCATACGTTAACGTTTTTTAAATATGAAAAAAAAGTAAGCTTTAGTCTATTAAATAAAAATTGAGAAACAAAATTGTAGTAGGACACTACTAATTATGTTCCAGAGGAGATATACAATACTTATTAAATAAGAATTCAGAAGCACAATTATAGTAGGACAATTATTCATAATATGTAGTATAGAGTAATGCTCCAATGCCCACCATGAGCACGTTTAATATGCCCACGGATGACGTGCCATTGATATAAATAGAGAAATTAATAAAAGACATGCCAAAATTAATTAAATTCTACTATAAAAAAACTAAGCCCTACCTTAAATAACTATACCTTAACGGGAAAGATTGCCGACGTGGCATTGCCACATCACCGGTGAGCACATTAAGTGTGTCCACGGTGGGCATTGGAGCGTTTTTAATGTAGTATAATACATATCCACTTAATAATAATACTTTTCTAGAATTAATTCTAGAAAGAAACTAGAAGCAAAAAATAAGATACCCCCATAGAAATAATAAACACAACTTTTGTCCAAAACTTAATAAAATACAAATTATACTCAATTTATTGGTAAGTGGATAAAAATACCCCTACTTTTCTCTCTTCTCTCCTCTTTCTCTCTCTTGACATCCCACATGTCATATTCTCTCTCCTCTTTTCCACTTTTTTCTTTGACTTGAGTGACACACACATGTGAATCTCTCTCTCTCTTTCTTTTTCTTTTTCTTTTTTTCGGTTTCATTTCTTTTTCTTTTTCTTTTTTACTGTAAAGAGGTACATGATTATTTTTCTCTATGTGGTAAGAATTGAATAATTTCTTAAATAATCATAAATAAAAAATATGCCCACCGTTTTTCGATGTTAATCTAGATAGAAATGTATCAATTCTTACATACTGATCGCAAGAATTGGATCATTTTTACATAATCATACACAAAAACATGCCCACCGTTTCTTCGATATTAATCTAGATAGAAATGTATTAATTCTTACATATAGATCGTAAGAATTGGATCATTTCTTACATAATCATACACAAAAATATGCCCACCATTTCTTCGATATTAATCTGGATAGAAATGTATCAATTCTTACATGTAGATCGCAAGAATTGGATCATTTCTTACATAATCATACACAAAAAATATGCTCACCGCTTCTTTGATATTAATCTAAATAGAAATGTATCTTACATATCGATCACAAGAATTAGATCATTTCTTACATAATCATACACAAAAAATATGTCCACCATTTTTTCGATGTTAATCTAGATAGAAATGTATCAATTCTTACATATAGATCGGAAGAATTGGATCATTTCTTACATAATCATACAAAAAAAATCATACACAAAAATATGCCCACCGTTTCTTCGATATTAATCTAGATAAAAATGTATCAATTCTTATATATAGATTGCAATAAAGAAAACATTAATCAACCGAGAAAGAAAGAAAACGAAAAACTAAAAAACAAGAATCAACCAAAATAATCTACAATAATGAATATACTCAAACTCCATTACAAATAAAATAGGTCAAAAACAACAATAATCATAAATTTTAAACCCTAAAACCTCAATCTTTTATTACCAAAACAAGGTAAGAAATTGTCAAATTCATTGACCTTAAACATGGTAAGAAATTTTAATTTCTTACCTACAAGTATTTGATACGAATTCGCGTACCATTCTTACCACTAGTGCACAACTCACGATTTCTTACCACTGGTGCACAACACTGCCCCGTACAGCTCGCGATTTTCTGACTGCTTCATCTTCTCTGGCTTGTTTCTCCCTCGTTTCTCCACCAAAATGATTGAGCCACCCCTTCATCTTTCGACTTTCTGAGGATAACAAAGTCTAATGGTCAATTGCTCCACACGCATTCGGATTTGGCTGGAAAATGGCCAAAACAGCAACAAAACCCTAGTTTCCAAATGATGCGATCTACAATATGCGGAAGCTTCAAATCGAACACATGTAAACTACAAAGGGATTCAATCCAAATGACAACTATGAAATATGAATGATAATCCCTAAATTCTACCCACGAATACACTGAATAGGCGTCGACAGAAACCTAAGCAATTCAATTCCGATTAAGCTCAAATTTTAACACGAGTTACAACTTAGGGTTATTAAGAACATATCCAAAATTCAACGAAAACTCATGAGTAGCTTTCGATTTGGCATGGTGGTTATTTTCGGGACAATTTTAGGGTTCAAAAAACGGATCTAGAATTAATCTAAAGGTTTCTGGGATCGGATGTTTATACGAATGATGGGTAATGGATATTTGTGATGTATGAAAGATGAGGAATGGCTGAGAACAAAAATCAAACAAAGGTTTAACAAAATTCGAAATTAAAAAGGGTGAAAATTACCAGAACCGAACCTTGAATCTACAAGGATCCGAAACGCGATTATCAAGCAATCTTCGTGGCTCGACTAACCCGGATACTACGAGATATCACAAACGAGTCGATTGAATTCAAGTTTGAAGTGCCAACAACAAACCTTACCAAGAACCTTCAGTTTTTGTGAGACAAGAGAATAGCGTGAAAGCTGTTTTCATTCAATCAAGTCTCCTAAAGTATGAACAAAAATTGAACATAAATACTAATCTAAGAGGGCCGAAAATACCAAGTAATGGGCCTAAGAAAAACGGGCCAATTAATCACATAAACATGTTGTGATAATTGGGCCTAAAATAAAATAATTATAAGTTCAGTTTCGTTTCCTCTTAATGGGCCTCCGAAATATCATCTTCTACACTTATAAAATTCACCAATTTGTAATGATGACATCCGGTTCCTTCATCTTCCAATCTCTTCGGAATGTAGCATTGCAAATATCCTTGCAGCTTCTTGGCTCTTGATCTCGTCACTGGTCCCCCGAGCTGCAAGTCCCGATTGATTTCTTCAATGCTAGGTCCCGTCTCATCACCAAAAACCTCTCTCTCACTCCAAATTGCGTCCAGATTTGAAATAAAGAGGAGATAGAGGAAGGAGACGGCGAGCTCCGACGGCTGAGGGAGGTGGCGGCGGAGGACGCAGACGGAGGTGGATGTGCTCCTCGTCTAGGGTTTTTTGGAGCAGAGAGAGAGAGAGAGAGAGAGAGAGAGAGAGAGAGAGAGAGAGAGAGAGAAATAGAGAGAGAGAGACTAATATTCATGAAAAAAGGTAGGGGGTAGTTTTGTCCAATCCCCTCAAAATTGGGTATAAATTGTGTTTTTTTTGAAGTTTTGGTCAATATTTAGTTTCCTTATCTCTAAGGGGGTATATGGATGTATTTCCACAAGAAACTAAGTATAAGGTATACCTTATTTGTGTTACTAATACTCTATAAATTATATTTGCTAAGATTATATAATAATAAAATTCTGAAGTTCTTCGTACATTAAACGGTAAGGATATCCACTTAATAATGATAATACTATTTTAATATACTAATGACTATATTTAAGGGCAAAATTAATAATAATACTATTTAATATACATGTTGGGAACCCTGCTCAGCTTGTGAGTTTTGATGATATTTATCGAAACAACACTTAGAATCTTTTTAGATCTTTTCTAGAGTTAGGTTGCTAGATCATACTGCCATGTATAGCTCATGTTGATGATCTTAATTAGGTAGATCTTAGTCAACCAGCTTGAAGGAGTTCAGCTCTTGCCTTAAAGAGTTCAAGACTCGCAGTTTGAAGGAAGGAAGCTGAAGACTCCAGATTGAAGAGGAAGCACCAACCTGCCTACATAGGTTGATCTGATCAGTTTACTACATCCCTAATAATAAATTGAACTACCTCAATGGGAAGGAATGACTTGTGTCAGTATACGGATCTGACACACCCAACGGCTCTATTTCTAGTGAAGCCTATATATACCTCCTTCCATTCCAGAATCAAGCACTGGTAACTAAAGCTCTCAAGCTCAATCGCTGAAGAAATCTCTCTCGGTCAAATCCTTCAACACTCGAAATTAAACGAGTTTCCCAATTGTTGATAACAAGATTTCTCATTCTGGAATCAGAGTTCTAGATGTTTACTGTTGTCGAGTAACTCACTTAAACTCTCTCTACATATTCTGATTAGTTATATTTGTAGTAGATAGAAGAGTTGTAACTTCCACCATTGTTGAGCACAGTCAAGCTCTGCAACAAGGAAAAGTTTAGCAGTTAAGTTTCTATTTGTAGTAAAGTTTGTAAGCAAAGTTTGTAAGGGTCACGACCCATAACTCATGCTTGATCTTCGTCGAGGAACTGACGAAAGGTTAAGGCTGGTGCTCAGCCAGTATAAAGAAGAGAGAAGGAAATCCAAGGTTAAGGAATTTCAGATCACAAGATCTGACGTGGACCTAGGAGGGTTATCTCCGAACCACGATAAACTCTCGTGTCTCGATCTCTCTCTCTTTCTTAAACTCTATTTACTGCTTACTTATTATAAATTGCTGAACTAACAAGCACCGCATACTGCATTCATTAATCGAACTGTTAGTTTAAAAGATAAAAGAATTTTCTAAAGAGCTTTCCAACACTAGCCACCAAATTCCGGACTCCAGTTCAGTTTAACAAACTCAGCAGTTCACTGTCTGAGTTGGATAAACTGAACTCTCACTCTGATCAAACTCTCTGACTCAGGTTGCCTTGGTCAGTTAGTACCTGGCTGTTTGTACAAAATTAAAAACTGTTGGAAATTGGTGTATTCCCCCTCCCCCTAATACACCAATGAACTCTTTCTGGGACCAACAAGTGGTATCAGAGCGGATGTTTTTTTGACCATCGCTTCTAAATACTAAAAGTTCTTCAAAGTTTTAAAGCTTTTGGTCAACTAGGACTAGATCCGAGAAAATTCTTTATGTACTACTACTACATTGAACTTTCATCATGGTAGCATCTCTATTTCGTGCATATAAGGATTACATCACAGATGAAGATTCAGATGTTAAAGTGATTATCATAACTGAGCAAGTTTTCCTTGCTGATGAGGTCGATGAGAACGATGATGAAGAAGAGTTCTACGTAGATCTCGATAAACTAACTGAGGAACCAAAGGTAGTCACTGATCTTGTTACTTCCATACTTTCTAATGACGAAACTGCAAATGACAAACCCACCCGAGATGGTACCTTGGGAGGAGTTCAGTCTGAAGGAACCGATCAGTGAAGAACGATTCATACGCCCAAGGATTCATTTTTTGAATATAGTTGTTTCAATTTAATCCTATCATGCTCCTATGAAATTAATTGCATATCATAGGGTGTTTAATCAATATACCTCTTGAGTTTGTGTGAAAAAGCTCGCCAGAAGATCTTCTGATCTGTTTCCCCGCTTGAATTCGATGTTGGATGGACAACACGCTACGAATCTGACCACCGGAAGATGAAGCGCCGCCGCCGCTCCTTCTCTCTCTCTCACTTAACCCTCTCTTTGATTATGAGATGATCAATCACTTTATCTAGAGGCCTTAAGTGAGTATTTATAAGAGGATAATGGGCTTAAGTTGCAATCTTGGTCCACAGACCAAGACATGGTCGCCCACCACTCATCATGGATGCCCTTCACTGGGCTTTGATGATGAGTGGGCCTTTCTTCCTTAACTGTGGCCTATGAGCCTTTTGGGCCAGATCAGGGATCTACTAGCAGATAAAATTGGGCCTCCCAATGTCTGAATTCTCCATACTCAACCCAGAGTAAAATTCAGATCATAAGTATTAAAACATTCCACTAGAGTAATAATACTGAACTACCCATTTTATCACTGTTGAGCTCAGGGCTAGTATTAAACTTAAATCACCCCCGTATTTAAGATGTCCCACACCCGTTAATTAATCTAAAAGTTTCTGACTGCTTTCGTTAATTAACTTCTTATTTAATTCCTGAGTAGTACCATTCATTCCTTATTCATCATACCAGAACTTAATCCACTTGCAGGGTTTGGTATGATAATCCTTAATGAATTCCTCAGAGGATGTGATCAACCTATTATACCAGGATACAATGCTCTATTGCAGATGCACTAAGGATCGTACTACTTATAGTTGTTGCCCAAGATATAGATCATATTAAGTTTGTCACGACCGCACTTTGCTAATCAATAGCTCAGTTTGGTATAAATCGTGACTATGGGTAATATGAAGTAAATTCAGAAATAAAGAAGGGTTAACAACGAATTGACTTAATAACTTGGGACTTAAATTTCACATAATAGAGATGGCATTATCAATGTTTTTTCCCATGAGAATATGTGTCATGATTCAGACTTAGTACAACCAAATCGAAGAGAAATTTAATAGTGTACGTAGCGGAAAGGTGTTCAAACATATGTATGAAGACATATGCTACCAAGAGTTATTACTTCTAATTTATTCTTGACAAAATCCTCGCCGGTCACTTCGCTTCGACAACAGCTCAACCTGCACATCAGAAATTATGTACAGGGCGTGAGTACGAAGTACTCAGTGGACACATGCCCAAAATCATTTATTTATTGTCAAGCCATTTAATCAGTGAATCATAGGGTTTTACTGAAAGGCTTATGTTCACAAAAACTATTGTGATTTTAAAAGCGTCCGCGCGGACTAAGTTCCGTAGTAATCTACCATATCTGAGGTGCTTGTGACTGAGAAGGTGGCCACCTTACTCGGTCACGTGATTGGTCACTATCTGCAATGACAAGATCGATGTGTACACTAGTCCAAGTATGATATCTGGATCACACAAGGACTCGAATTCGATTCATAAATTTGGCCTTGGCCATTTAACAGATATGTATCATACAAAAACTGAAAATATTTATGGCATGACAATTTAAAAGAGCTAACATCTAATAAAACATGTTTTTTTATTTTATAGAAAGCCCACCTCATATGCTTTTCTTCACTGCTACTAGACGATCTCCGTCTCCGCTACTGACCCTCCTTCACGCAACCTTCGATTGAAATATCGAGGTAAGGTTCGTATTCTCACGAATAAAATCTTATCTAAGTTTGTAGGTCATTGGTCCAATCGGAGGTTATTCTAATTTCAGTAACGTGGTTACTGTTATCTTCATCGAGTTATAAATTCCGTTATATGAACGGTTTATATGGAGTGTTTCTAAATCAATAATTGATTTATTGTTAGCGTAGAAATAATTAATCGGGAAGCTTCTCAACAAAAGCTTATTTATTAATCAGAGGGCTAAGATAACTTCTGATTTAATTAACTTATTACTATAAGTTAATTAAGAAAATAAGTCATTTAAGAAATATAAATTACTAATTGTAATTGTGTAATTGATTATCTTAATCAATTAATCTGGATTATTAAATCTTGGTTGATTACCTTATCTCGAGTTAATCATCGAGAACGCAAAATATTTATCGAATTTAATTACTGGTATAGTATGATTTAATCGTCGTGACTCGATCCGTAATTAATTAGGAATTGGGCTCGTAATTAAAGAATTTCGATCTCTCAAGAAATAAATTTCGGTCCAATCTTTAGTCCAGCCCAAACTTGGCCCATTCTTCATCCGACCCGGCCCGGACCCGTTGTTTGACCTGACCTGGTCCGTTGACTAAAATAAATTAAAAGAAAGGAAAGAGAAAAGAAAGAGAAATAAACATAAACATATCCCACTCCCCTTCTTCTTCATCGCGATCGAGCTCTTCTCTCTCTCTAACTGGTCGAGATTCCTGTGGCCCCTTCCTCTCTCGTCTTCTCTGGCGACCGTCGTTGTCGCCGGCCTTCGTTTCCTCTCTCGTCTTGTCCGTCTTTTCTGTCCTTGGGCGTCTTCCTCAAATCGGAAGCCCTAAGTTTGAAAATTTGGGGAGAATTTCTTACTTCTGTTTCCGGCGAGGCTCTGAACAGCGACCCAAATCAATGGCCGTCGTCTCTCTACCGTTGCCCTTTCTCCCTCTCTTCTGAAATTGGGGTCGATTGCCCCCAAATTTGAGAATCCTACTTTGAATTTTGGGAAATTTCCTGTAGCTCGATCTTCCGGCAACTATCCCTTTCGTTGGGGCTCTCGTCGTCACGGTGAGAAGGCGTGGCTCCGGTGGCTTGATCGCAACTCCTGTGGCTGCGACTCTCCTCTCGTGATTCGCATAAATTAAAAACCCTAGTTCGATCGAACTAGGGAACATTGTCCCTTTCAATTTAAATCTCGAATCTCACATTCCCTTGTTTTGTTTGTGAAGAAATAGTTCGATTATTGATTTGATTTTATTCTCTTGGGTTTTATTTAGATTAAGAATCTCTTTTTAAGAAATAAGCTAATTTCTCTTTCTCTGTTGCAGGTCCGGTGACGCGAGGACGTCGTGGTTGCTCGCCGTTGTTCGCCGCAGCTAGCTGCTTGCTTCCTCGGCCAAAACTTTGCCGTCGGGACTTCGAGCCTCGATGAGGTTTGATTGTTTCTAACCCAATCTTATTTCTAAGTTCTCTATTTTGTGCTTGATGTTTGGTTATGCTTCTCGTTTTTGGTTTCAGTTTTTTAGAAATAAAAACGGGGTTTGTGATAGGATGTGGCCCAGAAAAAATATAAGTGAAGCCCAATATCAAGCCCAAAAGAAATTAGAGTTAGGGTTATGCAGATCCTCTATAAATAGAGGAAAGAAACCTTGTAAAGGGGACGGAAAAGTATTCGAATAAAATTCATACTCTTGCTCCGTGGATGTAGATCTCACAAAAGATCGAATCACGTAATTTTCTGGTGTTCTTTTACATTCTTTCTACGCTATTTAATTTCCCCAAGAAAATCAAGATCCAACAGTTTGCTTTTAGTATTATGAAATCTTCCTAAATTGCCGATAATTGCTTATCTTTAGTAATTCAAACGTTAACAATTTGGTGTTGTTGTTCTCTTAAGAGCATGCTGTTTTTATGGTTCGTAGAATCTTAATGCTACTGGTTCAGTTTTCATCATAACTTGGTGTTGGCTTCAGTTTTTGGTTTTAGACAAGGAACGGTACTACTGTTTGTTCACATGTTGGTAATTACCTAATCATAGTTGAGGTTCCAGACTAAAATAAGTTGTAGCATGCTCATTAAGAGTTGAGGGTTGGTTGTAACACTACCTTAGAGATAGAGGGCTGTAGTTGCTAGCTCTCCCCTCCTCTCTTCCTTCTCCTTCTTCACTTCAAATTTCTTACTCTCAGTGTTTAGTATTTTAGGAGAATGTGGGTGATGAAATGGCTGCAGAGATGGGTATATTTATACATGGAAGAGGGGCAACTTTGCAACTAGTTACTAGCCTAAGTTTTGGTTTATTTGTTGGATAAAAACCTTCCATAATCTTTGGCTGATTATCTCTTCTTCCTTTTTGCAGATTTGGTGGCTCTAAGAGCTGCTGCAGCGGCTGAGATGTTGGGGGTTGTGAGGATGGCTGACTGCTGCTGATTTTGCTGAAGTTTGAGGGTGATTGATTTGTCTTCCCTTTTTGATTAGAAGTAGGCGTGTAAAGCCCCCCCCCCCCCCCCGCGTATGGTTATCTATTTTAATCCCTTGGTTAATAGTTGTAATTGGAGACAAGAGTTGAGTTGATGTAGTACTTTATAAATTTTAATATTTGATTAGTGGGTTTTATAAGTACCTATATACATATCGACTATGCTATATTTGCTTGTACTAAGAAGAATTTGTTTTCATTATATATATAAGAAATAGGACTTCCTTATTAATTGGGCTTGCCCAATTATAAATGGCTTGATTTTAACTTGGCTAATGGGCTTGGCCCAATAATTTACTCTTTACTAGTCATCTTGTGAATAACTAATCGGCATTCGAGTCAATTTCTTAGTTAAGAATATTCGACAATAACTAAGTACTTAGCCGAATACTTCAATCGAGCCTTTAATCGCTTAATTAAATAAAGGCGACTAGCAATCAAATTGTTACTTGGTTCTAACTTGAGAACTCCTTTTCCGAAATAATATAATGGTTAGAATCGAAATAGATTTTACTGCAAGCTACTAATCTCTTTTAGCGTCATAATATGCTTCTAATGACAGTTAGGAAAATACGGGACATTACATCCTTCCCCTCTTAAAAGAAATTTCATCTCGAAGTTTGCATACCTTAAATGAAAAGCCGGGTATTTTGCTTTCATCTTATCTTCGAGTTCCCACGTTGCCTCTTCTTGTCCGTGGTCTTTCCACAGAACTTTCACTGAGGTAATTGACTTGTTTCTGAGTTGCTGCACCTTTCGGTCTAGAATCGCTTCTAGCTTATTCTCGTAGCTCAGGTCTGGATTGAGGGTTATCTCATTTTTGTGGATAACATGTTTTGGGTCGTACACGTATTTCCTAAGTTGTAAGACATGGAAGACGTTGTGTACGTTCCCAAGACTTGGTGGTAACGCCAGTCTATATGCTATTGGGCCTATCTTTTCTAAAATTTCGTAAGGTCCGATGAAACGGGGCCTTAATTTTCCTTTGACTCCAAACCTCATTATTCCCTTAGAAGGAGATACCTTCAGAAATACTTTACCTCCTATTTCAAACTGAATCGAGTCGAATCCACAAGGAATGTTTTGGCGTGAGAATTTCAACTAGTAACCTAGCTATCTAATTACTATTCAAGCTACCAACTAACATGTTTTTATGTTTTTGATTAACTAAGGAAAGAGGAAAGTAATTAATAAACTTCAAGTTCAACTAAACAAGCAACAAGTATCAAATGATAAAAACTCAATAGGAAATGAAAGTGACTCCAATTATACTTTGATTATGCTTAAGTGATGGGCGATTAGAACTCTAACTTGAACTAACCATTTTAATCTAACTTCATGTGGGAAACCTCCTAACTATGATTCACTCAACTCTCATTGCAATGAAATCAAGTAGATGAAAGGCCTAATTCCTACTAAGATATCAAGCAATTCATTAACTCCAATAGCACATTGAGTTCTTTAGCCCTACTATCTCTAGCATGCAAATCTCTTATTTCCTAGCATCTAATCTAAGCCTCCTAAGCATTAGATCAAACACTTAATATGCAACTATGGTGATCAAGCATAATTACATAATAAAACATAGCCTCAAGAGAAATGAACATGAGATTAGAAGGTAAATTCACAATTAAAGCCTAAACCCATCACCTAATCCTAATCTACATATAATTGGAATCACAAAGAAAATTAGCTAGACATGATTAAGGAAATTAAAACATAAGAAATTGATGAAACCATAATCAAAAGATAGAGAATTAAAAATGGAACAAAGTAGTGGAAGGATCTTCAAAGTAAATCTGCAACAATTCATGAAAATACCAAAGTAGAAAAAGGGAAATGTAATTAGGGTGCTAGAGAGTATATTCAAGCTAAAGATACCTAATTGGGGAAGATTTTAGATTTAAATACATAAAAATTGAGTTTGGAGACGAGTTGGACCGAGTTTGGACGGACCAAACTCGGTCCTTAAGTGAGGAAAAACAACTAGACGGCAGTCTATGGAGGAGGAGAGGCGGCGGTCTGTCAAACTGCTGTGACAGACCGCCGAACATCCTGTGAACAGTAGCTGGTGGCTAGCAGTTTGAGGAGGGTGGCCGGCGGTTTGGCAAACCACCGTGCCGACCGCCGGTCTCCCTTTTTTGACCGGTTCCATCCCTTCTTGCTTCCTTCTTCCGGTTTTCTTCGTTCTTTGATCGAACCGACTTTTGAACTCGAGTTTCCACCTTTCTAAGCTCATTTCTTCCTCATTTCCGGCCCTCGATCCTTGGATACTTGAATGCTCATTCCAATTCCTACAAAAATAGATCGAAAACTGAGAGAAAATGAGAAAAGTATAAAATATGCTACAAGTTATGAAACCCTAGCATTTCTAGCATTTAAACGCCTAATTCGAGCCTCAAACATATATAAAATACACTCAACATGCACATAAAATACGTGTTAATCACTCCCCCAAACTTAAGCCATTGTTCGTCCCGAACAATGAAACGAACAATCAAAACACTTAACACGTATGGGATGTGCATTTGAGATCAACGATGCCTCAGAATTTCTCACCAAAAACATTTTCCGAATTTTCAAAGCATATCAAACACACTCTCTACCTCCTCACATGAATCATTAGTAAAGAACTTCCCTCAATTATCAAGCAAATGAACCTCACGGGAAGTGTATCAGCTCAACACTCGAGTGTATAAGGATTTTCACTCAACAAATCAATGCAATGCAACTCATTTACCATAAGCTTGCCTCTTATCTACCATCTCCACCGTTTAAGCATGTGCATAGAACTAAGATAAAAAAGGACTTTATTAATTGGTCCGCCCTACCTTTGAGGGTAGGGAGATGCAATAATAATCAATATGTATAATCGAGTTGAATCCACAGGGAATGCAATGTCGAATGAGATTCAAGTAGTAATCTAGCTACTAAACCTACTATCCAAACTAACAAACTTCATATTTTGGTATTTTCTTAATTCTATCAAGCAATGTAATTGAAAAGTAACAAACTAGATAACAACTAATAACAAGAGTTAACAAACAATAGTAAAAAGCTTGGTTGCAAATATAATCCGATAATCACAAGAGGCCTAGGTTTTAGGATTTGTTAGGATTAACCATTTTAATCTAATTCATATGGGAATTCTATATATTGTATACACTAATTCTTTTCTCAAAGCAATCAATGTAAGTAGATTAACCTATGACATCTATCTCCGACTAGGACTCAAGACGCATGGATTAACTCCTAATGGCACAATTAATATCTAGAATCTCCTATTAGCAAGAATTACTAATATGTTGTGATTTGATGCTAAGTGCTATGAATTAAAGTCTACTAAGCATTTAACCAAATACCTTGTATGCACTCAATGATGGCCAATCAATCATGCAATAAAATTAAGTCCCAAACCACAAGACATATGAATTAGAAGGTAAATCCAACTACAAAATCCAAAAACCTAGTGATCTAGATCATATCTTCATATATTAGAACCAAAGAGAAATTTAGCTAGACATAATTGAAGGAATTAAACCATGAAAAAGAGATAAAATCATGATGAAAATAAAGAGAATTTAATAAGGAAGAAAAAGATGGTCTTGAATTGCAAATCCACCAAGTATAGCTCCAACAATCTTCAAAATACTAAAAAAAGGAAAGGGGGGAATATTTTCTAGGGTTCTAAAATATTCAATGTGCCAAAAGTTACTACCAATGAAGTATAATATCCTATTTATATCATTACATTGAGTGGGGGTCAAAACATAATTAGAAAAACATAGAAAATGGGAGAAAATTGAATTTTCGGAGGAAAGAAGTTGGGTGGCGCGCCCGCGTCTAGGGGGTTGCGCTCCCAAGGCCAAATTTCCTTCATTGGCGCGCGACCGGGGGTAGCCTCTGAAGCAGTCGCGCGCCGGGTTGCGCCCATGTTGCTCCCGTTGCGCAACAATTTTGTTTCGGCTCGTTCTCCCTCATCTGAACTTCGATTTGCGAACCGCTTTTTGCTACGGACTCCTAACGAACTCCTCTTCGACATGGAATGATCAAATTGGCCAAATGAGTTCTTCATTATCCTGAAAAAAGGCGTGAAAAGACTCGAGAGAATGAGGAAAATATAAATGAAGTAAAACTAATGAAACCCTAGCTTTATAACTTGAAATTCCTCATTTCTAACCCTAGGTTTCACTCTAATCAAGCCTAACATGCACAAAAATCACGTGTTTATCACTCCCCCAAACTTAAGCCATTTTTCATCCCGAACAATGAAACGAACAATCAAAACACTTAACACGTATGGAGTGTGCATTTTGAGTTCCTCGATGCCTCATATCACCTCAAACACCATTTTTATTCAAAGAAATTCTCAGGTCAAACCAAACATTCATAAGATCAGCCACTATCCTAACATAGAATTCAATCACTCAAGCATCTTAAACTCTAGACCTCTCAAGGAACATGTGTATCACTCGATCCCTCAATATATGGAAATGGTAAACACTCATCGAAATCATGCAATACACATCTTTAACCATAAGCTTGCCTATCAACTCAAGTTCTCAATACTACAATGCATGCACAAATTAGGATCAAAAAGGTCTTTATTAAGCTTGTAATGTAGGGACATTGGTTAAGGTAGGGAATTTTAGGTTACGTGACTTCAATTTTCATTCAAGTACCCTTACCCCCTTTCTTCACCTTTCTAAGTATGAATTTCTTCATCTTCCACCTTGTCCTACCCTTTTTTATCAAATGAACCCAAGCTTCTACCAAATATCTAAAGAAACACTCCTTTATGCTCTTATTCTTTTCTTTTTCTTGTAAGAACTTCGTTCTTATGTTTTTTTTTTTTTTTTTTTCAACAAGAACTTTGTTGTTATTCTTTTCTATTCTAACTTTGAGCTTATAGGAGTGTCCTTTCATTTCAAAATCAATCTCTAGACCCTTCACCATCACCCACCATTTTTTTATGCATTTTCAACTTTCACCAAGGTTCCCTTAACCATCCTTCACCCCCTATCATCCGGTTCAAGAAGAAAAGGCTCTATTCAAAGCTCAAAATGGGACGACAATGGTAATGAAAGATAGGTTAGTGTTTAGGGAAAATGGGCTATGCAATGATGGCCTAAGATCATCTCCTAATCATGCAAACATGTAATATTTCTAACTAGAGTATCAATGCAAGTTCTAGTAAAGAATATGCTATGCAAGATCAAACTCTCAAGAAAGGATATTACTATGTAAAATGCATAGTTTTAGGCTCAAAAATCCTCTCAAGCTTTGTGTCTAGAGCCTAAGTACTTAAGTTCAATCATCCCAAGCCATTCAAGTGAAATAACCCTAATCATGCTTGACTTAAATTTGAGAAATTTCAAAAATGTCACCATTTAGCATTAATCATTGGCATCTCACTCTAATGCACATGAGCAATTAAACACGTGCTTTCGCATTCACACATGCAAGCATACATGCATTTTTTTCATTCAATTTTTTTTCTTTTTTCACAATTTTCGCACATCACACCACCAAACTCGACACAAACTTCATGAATCCTAAAAAAAAATTCACTCAATCCCTATTCATCCCCAAATGTTACAAAACAAATCAACAAACTTTGAACAAATTCACACCATAAAGCCACAAGATAAACCAACAATGACCAAACATTTTCACAACAAATCCAAGAACCACCTCCAAACCAAACTTCTCGCCAAAAATTCAACAAACTCCATTCACTCAATCAAAATCAACAAATCCAATTCATCACCCCATCAAATAACAAGTAGAGCACATAGATATCACCAAGTCACATTATAGGCACCAAGATATACAATAAACAACCCAAGAAGCAGAGAAGCAAAAGTCAAACAAATTTAAAAAGAAATTAAAACATGAAATGTAAGTAATTTAAATTCATTATCATACCTCCCTCTCCCAAACTTATTTTAGAAAATAAATTCTAAAATGAGTTTGGAGGGAAAGATAAATAAGGGATTTAAATTACACTTACAAACTCTCCGAGCTACTTCGGAGGCGGTCTTGGCCAAGTGGTACCTTAGCCAATTTGATATTCCCTAAAGCTCTCAAGTAGATCTTCTATTCTCTCGCTTCTTCTTGCTTCATCCTAAGCATTTTTTAACCTTCTTTTTCAATATTTTCTATTTTTTTATGGTTTTTTTTTCAAAAATGGAACGAAAATTGCAACAAACTCAAAAATCAAAAAATGAAATAAAAACTCACAAAAACGAAAAAGAAAAGGATACATGTTGAGGTGCCTCTCAACTAGCGTTTTGTTTAATGTCGTTAGCTCGACATAGCCTCCAATGATCAAGCATCATTAAGAAGAATGGTCGACTCCTCCTTAAACTTCTTTGAATTGAAATAGAGCTTGAGTCGATGTCCATTAACAACAAAGGTAGAACCATCATTCTTGAGAAGTTTGAATGTGCCATTCTTGAAACTCTTACTCACAATGTAAGGACCGGTCCACCTTGATTTGAGTTTTCCGAGGAAAAGACGAAGACGAGAGTTAAAGAGAAGAACCTCATCACCCGGAATGATCACTTTGCTTCGAATCTCCAAATCATTAAACTTCTTGGCTCTTTCCTTGTAAATCCGAGAATTCTCATAGGCCTCATTTCTCCATTCCTCTAACTCCACAAGATGATTCTTCCTATTCAATCCGGCCTCCTTAAACTCAAGATTAATCCTCTTTATAGCCCAAAACACTTTGTGTTCAATCTCCAAAGGTAAGTGACAAGACTTTCCGAACACAAGTTGATACGGAGACATACCAATGGGGGTGGTTTTATAGGCGGTTCGATAAGCCCACAAAGCATCATCTAGTTTCTTTGCCCAATCCTTTCGAGTAGTGATTGTCTTCTCCAAGATTTGCTTGATCTCCCGGTTTGCAAGCTCCGCTTGACCATTGGCTTGAGGATGGTAAGGAGAGGTAATCTTGTGCTTCACTCCATATTTAACAAGAACATTTCCCAAGCATTTGTTATTGAAGTGAGACCCCCCATCACTAATCAATGCCCTTGGAGTTCCAAACCGAGTTAATATGTTCTTTTTCAAAAACTTGATCACAACCTTGGAATCACTCGTCGAAGTTGGAATGGCTTCGACCCATCTCGAAACATACTCAATAGCAAGAAGGATATAAGAAAAACCACAAGAATTAGGGAATGGTCCCATGAAGTCTATCCCCCAAACATCAAATAACTCAACCTCAATCATGATGTTTTGAGGCATCTCATCCCTTTTTGTGATATTTCCCATCCTTTGACATCTATCACAATTCTTCACAAAGGATTGGCAATCTCTAAAAATCGAAGGCCAATAGAATCCACTTTGAAAAACCTTCCAAGCCGTACAATTTGCCCCAAAATGACCCCCATTTGGTCCCTCATGACAATTTTCAATAATCTTGAGCCATTCACCATCCATAACACATTTTCTAATAAGACCATCAGCACATCTCCCCATAAGTACGGATCTTGCCAATAATAGAACTTCACCTCTCGAAGGAACTTGGCCTTTTGATAATCCGAAAGATTTGGTGGCAATTCTCGAAGCACAAGGTAATTAGCAAAGTCGGCAAACCAAGAATCTTTGCACCTTAACACCATAATCTTCTCATCCGAAAAATACTCATTGATACTCAATCTTAAGTCTTCACCTTCAACCGGATTTTCAAGCCTTGACATGTGATCGGCTAGCACAATATCAACTCTTCTTCTATCACGAATCTCCATATCGAATTCTTGTAGAAGGAGAATCCAATAAATCAAACGAGGCTTTGCATCCTTCTTGGCCATGAGATATCGTATAGCCATATGATACAAATAGACAATGGTGTGATTCCCAACAAGATATGACCGGAATTTGTCAAAGGCAAAAACGATGTCCAAGAATTCCCTCTCGGTTGTTGTGTAGTTCCTTTGAGCACCATCCAAGGTTCTACTAGCATAATGAATGACCTGAAACACTTTATCTATCATTTGCCCCAAAACCACTCCTAAAGCATGATCACTTGCATCATACTTCAATATGAAAGATTCACTCCAATTGGGCTTGATAAGAATAGGAGTAGAGATGAGGGCTTTCTTCAATGTCTCAAAAGCTTTCAAACATTCTTCATCAAAGACAAACTTCACATCTTTTTGCAAGAGATCACAAAGTGGCTTTGTGATCTTTGAAAAATCCTTAATGAATCTTCTATAGAACCCCGCGTGACCAAGGAAGCTTCAGATTGATTTTACATTTGTAGGGGGTGGAAGCTTCTCTATAGCAACAATCTTGGCTCTATTAACTTCCAAACCATCTCTAGAAACCTTGTGCCCAAGCACAATTCCATCTCTAACCATGAAGTGGCACTTCCCCCAATTCAAGACAAGAGAAGTGTCCTTACACCTTTGCAACACCTTTGTGAGATTATCCAAACAAGAATTAAAGCTCTTCCTGAAAACCGAGAAGTCATCCATGAATACCTCCATAATATTTTCAATCAAACCTCCAAAGATAGACATCATGCACCTTTGAAAAGTGGCCGGAGCATTACACAACCCGAAAGGCATCCTCCTATAGGCAAATACTCCATAGGGACATGTAAGGCCGTCTTGTGTTGATCCTCTGGGGCTATGGCAATTTGATTATATCCCGAATACCCATCAAGAAAGCAATAGTATTCATAGCCCGCCAAACGATCCAACATTTGATCTATAAAGGGCAAAGGGAAGTGATCTTTCCTTGTAGCCGAATTCAAAGCCCTATAATCGATACAAACTCGATATCCAGTAGCAACTCTTGTAGCAATAGCCTCATCCTTTTCATTCTTGACCACTATCATCCCCCCTTTCTTCGGAACAACTTGGGTAGGACTCACCCATTCACTATCCGAGATGGCGTAAATCATTCCCACATCTAGTAACTTCAACACCTCTTTTCTCACCACTTCTTGCAACCGGATTCAACCTCCTTTGAGGTTGAACCTTAGGACGACAATCATCTTCCAATAGAATACGATGCATGCATATAGATGGACAAATACCCTTGATATCATCAATAGACCAACCAATAACATTCTTAAACTCCCTAAGGACACGCAACAACTGTCTAATTCGGACTCTGACAAGTGTTGTGACACAATTACGGGTAAAGAGTCATTATCACCAAGGAAGGTGTACCTTAGGTGATCGGGAAGAGGTTTCAATTCTTGAGAAGTGTTTAAAGAAGATTCCACTTTAGTTGAACTCCCACTCTCCCCTGGTTGGTTGATATCAAGGTAATGAACCTCATCCTTCAATGATCCTTGATTTGCTTCCAAATAAGCAATAGATTCCAATAAATCATCACAAGCATCATCCGAATCGGAATAAGAATAGAAAGAATTAGCGATGATTTCTTCCATGAGATCTTTTGCCATAGATGTAGGCAAGGTGGTGATTGAATTGCATTTCTCATAGGTTGAGTCATCTCCTCGCTTCATAGCATCAAAGATTGAAAGAGTGAGGGTCTCTTCATTAACTCTAAACATGAGATTCCCGTCTTGCACTTCAATAAGAGCTCTTCCAGTTGCTAGGAAAGGATGCCCAAAAATGAGGGGCATATCCTTATCCTCCGGCATATCCAAGATAACGAAGTCCGCGGGGAAGATGAACTCCTCAACTTTCACTAATACATCTTCAACCACTCCTTGAGCATAAGATATGGGACGATCGGTCATTTGGAGACAAATAGAAGTAGGTTTAATCGCTCCAATATCCAATCTTCTAAAAATAGACAATGACATCAAATTGATGCTAGCTCCAAGGTCACAAAGGACATTCCCAAACTTTTTCCCTCCAATCACACATGTTATTGTGAAGCTTCCGGGATCCTTCTTTTTCAAAGGCATTTTCCTTTGAATTACCGCACTAACCTCCTCCGTTAGGCTAATTGTTTCAAATGAACCAAACTTTCTCTTGTTAGCAACGGCATCCTTCAAGAACTTCACATAGCCGGGCATATCTCGAAGTGCATCAAGCAAGGGAATGTTGATTTGTACTTTGTTGAATATCTCCAAGAATCTCATCAACTTTTTGTCAACCTTATGATTTGCTAGACGATGAGGAAATGGATCCTTCATAATAACATCCTTGGTAGGGAGAGGGGCCTCTACTAGCACTGCCTTAGGAGTTTCTCCTTGAACTTCTTTCCTTGAATTCTCTTCATTGGTAAGAGACTCCTCATAGGGTATGTCTTCAACAAGAACTTCCTCTTTTCCACTTCCGGATGTAGCATGATTCTCATAGGCTCTTCCACTCCTCAACGTGATAGCATTGCATTGATTCTTTAGGTTTACCTCCGTATTACTTGGAAACTTTCCCGGAGTATGTTGAGTGGTGGCTTGGTTAGCCATTTGACTTATTTGGCCCTCCATCATCTTCACTTGCTTTGTCAAGGAAGTGAGAGAATTCTCCAATGCACTCACCTTTTGCCCGGTTTTTGTGATAAATGAGCTTTGTTGATTTGCCATTTGTTGGACAAGTTGCTCAATAGAAGGAGATGTCTTCTTCGGTTCTTCAATTACTCCTTGAGAAACGGAGAATCCGGGAGATGGCAATTAAGCGTTGTTAGGATTTCCGTATGAGAGGTTAGGATGATTCCGGTTGTTGGGATTATAGGCTTGATAGCCTCCTTGATAACTGTACGAATTGCCTCCTTGTGGCCTTCCTTGGAATCCTCCTTGTTGTCCTTGGAAACCTTCTTTGTTGAAATTTTCATATTGCCTTTGGTTCACAAAATTCAAGTCTTCACTTCCACTAGGCTCCAAGTTCTCTTGATATTGATGAACACTTTGAACTTGAGCTTGAGATTGAGCTTTCCTCTCTTCCTCATATTGCTTCTTCATATTAGCAACTTCCATTGCCAATGCTTCAAACTTATCATCATCAATAGAAGCAACCTTCCTAGAAGGGACCCTTTCCATTGGCCATTGATAGCTATTGGCGGTCATCTCTTCAATAATCCTCAAGGCTTCCTTGGCATTTCGATTCACTAGACATCCTCTGGAAGTAGCATCCACGATGCTTCTTATGTGTGGTGTGAGACCACTATAAAAAGTGGTAATTTGTTGACCTTCCGTGAAGCCATGTTGAGGACATTTCCTTAGAAGCTCTCTATACCTTTCCCATGCCTCAAACAAAGTCTCATCGCCTTATTGAGAGAAATGTGAAATATCAGAAATAAACCTTTGAGCTTTTGATGGTAAAAAGTATTTAGAGATGAAGGCCTTGCATAGATCATCCCATGTGTGAATGTTGGCTTTGTTTAGTCCTTTATACCAATCATTGGCCTGGTCCCGTAGAGAAAACCCGAACATCCTCATGCGAATAGCATCATTTGAAACTCCATTAAGCTTGATAGTATCACAAATATCAAGGAACATACCAAGGTGGGCGTTCGGATCCTCTATAGGACTTCCACCGAATTGTTCACTCTTCACCATTTGGATGAGTCCGGATTTGAGCTCAAAATTATTGGCATTGATCGTCCCCCATTCTCCTCCTTGAAATTGTTCCGTTGGAGATTGGAACATATGGTTGAGAGGAGGTGGTTGAGCCTCATTTGCCTTTCTTTCTTGCTCATCCTTCCATGCTCTAAACTCTTCTATTTCTCTCATAAGAGCTTCCATTGCTTGATTGTTAGCCATTTTTTGATCTTCAATAGAATTCCTTCTTCTATGCCTTCTTTCAAAATTCAAGATCAAAGGTTGAACGAGTCTTCCTTTGGACCTTGTGTGCATAAACCTACAAAACAAAAATTAAAAGAAACAATGCTTGAATTAGTAACTTAATAACCAAATCAACTATTGAAACTCAAACTAAGCATTCCCCGGCAACGGCGCCAAAAATTGGTCCGCCCTACCTTTGAGGGTAGGGAGATGCAATAATAATCGATGTGTATAATCGAGTCGAATCCACAGGGAATACAATGGCGAATGAGATTCAAGTAGTAATCTAGCTACTAAACCTACTATCCAAACTAACAAACTTCATATTTTGGTATTTTCTTAATTCTATCAAGCAATGTAATTAAAAAGTAACAAACTAGATAACAACTAATAGCAAGAGTTAACAAACAATAGTAAAAAGTTTGGTTCCAAATATAATCCGATAATCACAAGAGGCCTAGGTTTTAGGATTTGTTAGGATTAACCATTTTAATCTAATTCATATGGGAATTCTATATATTGTATACACTAATTCTTTTCTCAAAGCAATCAATGTAAGTAGATTAACCTATGACATCTATCTCCGACTAAGACTCAAGACGCATGGATTAACTCCTAATGGCACAATTAATATCTAGAATCTCCTATTAGCAAGAATTACTAATATGTTGTGATTTGATGCTAAGTGCTATGAATTAAAGCCTACTAAGCATTTAACCAAACACCTTCTATGCACTCAATGATGGCCAATCAATAATGCAATAAAATTAAGTCCCAAACCACAAGACATATGAATTAGAAGGTAAATCCAACTACAAAATCCAAAAACCTAGTGATCTAGATCATATCTTCATATATTGGAACCAAAGAGAAATTTAGCTAGACATAATTGAAGGAATTAAACCATGAAAAAGAGATAAAATCATGATGAAAATAAAGAGAATTTAATAAGGAAGAAGAAGATGGTCTTGAATTGCAAATCCACCAAATATAGCTCCAACAATCTTCAAAATACTATAAAGGAAAGAGGGAAATATTTTCTAGGGTTCTAAAATATTCAATGTGCCAAAAGTTACTACCAATGAAGTATAATATCCTATTTATATTATTACATTGAGTGGGGGTCAAAACATAATTAGAAAAACATAGAAAATGGGAGAAAATTGAATTTTCGGAGGAAAGAAGTTGGGCGGCGCGCCCGCATCCAGGGGGTCGCGCGGCCAAGGCCAAATTTCCTTCATTGGCGCGCGACTGGGGGTAGCCTCTGAAGCAGTCGCGCGCCGGGTTGCGCCCATGTTGCTCCCGTTGCGCAATAATTTTATTTCGGCTCGTTCTCCCTCATCCGAACTTCGATTTGCGAACCGCTTTTTGCTACGGACTCCTAACGAACTCCTCTTCGACATGGAATGATCAAATTGGCCAAATGAGTTCTTCATTATCCTGCAAAAAGGCATGAAAAGACTCGAGAGAATGAGGAAAATATAAATGAAGTAAAACTAATGAAACCCTAGCTTTATAACTTGAAATTCCTCATTTCTAACCCTAGGTTTCACTCTAATCAAGCCCAACATGCACAAAAATTACGTGTTTATCATTAAGCTTGTAATGTCGGGACATTGGTTAAGGTAGAGAATTTTTTTTAGGTTAAGTGACTCAAATTCTCATCTAAATACTTTCACCTTTTATCTTCTCTCCTCTAAGCATAAATTCTTTCATCTTCTACCTTATCCTACCCCATTTTTCCAATGAAGCCTCAAGCTTTTACTAACACTCATCATAAGATAAGAACTACTCCTTTATGCTCTTTATTCATCGACTCCTTTTATTCTTTTTATTTATTTTTTATTTTTTTTATAAGAACTTTGTTCTTAATTTTTTCATTTTCTAAAAAAAAGCTTATAGGAGCATTCTTTTCAAGACAAATCAATCCCAACTTTCTATTTCACCCCTCATTTTCAACAAATATTTAACTTTTCCCAAGATTCCCTTAACCATCCTTTACCCCCCTATCCTCCGGTTTTTGAATGAAAGGCTTAATAATGCTCAAACGGGGACCACAAGGGTAATGAAAGATAGGTAAGTGTTTGGGAAATAGGGTTTATGAAAACATGGCCTAAGATCATCTCCTAATTCCATGCACAAATATAGCAATCTCGAATAAGAACCGAGGCAAGTTCTAGAAATGAAGAAGCATGCATGATAACTCTCAACAAGGAACATTTAACTATATGCAATGCATAGTCATAGCTCAAGTCCTCACTAGTTAATATTCAATGCTCAACAATCAAGTTTCATTCTTCACCAATAACTCATGCAACTTGATAAAGAGATATGCTCAACTATGCTTCTCAAATTCAAAACACTTTCACATTTTCCATATTTCATCATAGGCATCTCTCTCTTATGCACAATGGAATGACAAACACGTGCTTTCGCACTCAAGCATGCAAGCATTCATTCACTCTTTAACTCCAAAACTTTTCAATTTTCCAAAAATTTTGCACTCAAGACCCAATCAACAACAAAATCATCGATACCAAAGATTCTCCATGCAAGCTCCAATAAACTTCAAACAAACAAAATAAACAACCCCCAATTTCAATGAAAATCCCACATTATCCACACTACTTCCAAGAAAAATTTTGCATATCACCCAATCACAATCAATGACTCCCCATCAATTAACAAAAACCTTAAGAGAAACATCCATGGCAAATAAGATCAACCAAAAATTCATAAAGTCACGTAACTAGCACCAAAACAAAACAAGCAACAAAAATACAAGTAAAAGAATGGAAAAGACATAAAAATGTAAGTAATTTAAATTTCTTATCCTACCCCCTTCCCCCAAACTTATTTTAGAAAATAAATTCTAAAATAAATTTGGAGGGAAAGATATATAAGAAATTTAAGTTACACTCACAAAAGTCCAAGCTGCGATGGAGGCGGTCGGGGCCAAGTCACCCCTTGAGCGATTTGATGCTGCCGGAAACTCTCCAATAGCTCCATCATCGATGTCGTTTGCTTTTCCATCCTCTCACTCTTTTTTGTCTCCTCAAGTTGAGTGAGCCTCATAGAAGTCACCTTTTGCCTCATTACGGTGACTTGGGCATCCAAAGACTTGAAACCACTTTCCATGCTTGTCATTCGACTCTCAAGAGCCTCAAACCTCTCATCATAACATGAATCACTTGGACCTTGATCATCTCTCATGGGCTCATCATCCATCTCTTCCATGTCTTCCTCTTCTTCCTCTACACAACTTCTCTCACCAAACTCCTCACGACCTCTCTCGCCAAGTGAATGTTCATCTCCCTCACCTTGCTTGAACATCCGGGCTCGCATGATCAACTTATGCAAGGGAGTGTTCAAGTACCAATTCTACCTTTCATCGAAGTTTGTAACCAAAATGCTCATGGAATTGGGCAATGGGTACAACTCCTCCTTATTTATGCGAAAGTAGTAAGGGGGTACAATTGAACTAACAAACCTCAAATACTAGAGCTTGATGATGTCGAAGAGAAAAGTGCCTCCCATTGGAGGGTATCCACCAAGATTCCCTTTGATTTTCCTTACAATTGGTGTAAGCATGCCACCAATGTTGATCTTCCCAATTTCACATCGTGCTTGCTTCACCAATTGAGGTAAGAAGAGATGAAAAAAGCTAATCCTCTTTCCGGTGAGCATGCCATGGAGAATAAATAAATCATCATTCCTCACCGAGGTATTCTCTTTTCGCGCAATGATGGTGTGGGATAAAATCTTCAAGACCATTCTAAACACCGGGTTCCTTACTTCATTTGACTTGGAATATCTAGACTTGAACCCCTCTGTTGAATTTGGAACAAAATTTTTCCAAATGGTGTCATGGTCGAACACTCGATCTACAAGTTGATCACTGCCATGGGGCACACCAAATGCGTCGTCAATATCCACAAAAGACATCACATGCCTTTCACCAAAGAGTTGAAACTTGATACTCTCCATGACATGCATATGTGTAGTCTCCAATGTGCTCATCATCTCAAGGACAACTTTGGCATATTCCTTCGGTCTTGAATGGTATCATCGAGGAAATCACCCCAACCAATATTGTCAAAGAGGGCCTTCACATTGTCATAGGGCCCAATCTCCAACACTTCTCGAGATGGAAATCTTGTCTCTTCAATCCATTTTGTGACAAGTGAAGCGAAGGTCGCTCACACATCATTGGTGTTCAAGTAAAGTCCATGAGTTTCCGGGACTTTTGGGTTCATCGTCCTTGAGGTGGTGTTCCTTGATTGAGACGAGGAAGAACCTTCTTTTCACCTTTTGTTGGAGTAGGTGACCAAGGCCTTTGTGGGTGCCTTTGAAAGACCTTTCCCTTTTGCTCCTTTTTCCCTACAAGATGTGAAAAATTTCAAGTGAGATTCAAGAACTTAAATAATGGATTTTCACTTAACAAGCAACATTTCTCCTACTCATTACCCCCCATTTTGGCATTCATGCATCCAAGAAGTGAATTTTTAAACCAACATCAAGCACCTCATTCAAATGACCTCCATAAGTTCAAGAAAAATTCTTCTAATCTCATTCATGTATTTACAAATGAAAAGAAATTCAAATTCATAAGAAAATTCAATTCAAGAGAGTAATGCAGTGAATTTTCCTCGTGCAAACCAAAAATTTATGAACTCATGACCTCTTCAAGCATTGAAGCATTCAAGAAATGAATTTTTATCCAAAAATCAAACATATTCATTCACATGTTCATCCTTGATGCAAAAATTATCCAAATTCATTCCAAGTATGCCCAAGTGCATAAAGAGACACAATTCATAAGATGTCACGCCCCGATTCTTGTGAACCGGGGTGTGGCGGGGGTTGGATTAAAGAAACGGGAAAGAAAGGGGATATTATGATTATATAAACATTTTACGAGTACTCTAAAATATAATCTGAGACTATAAAGAAAATGGTAAACCAGCGTCAAGTCGCCAAGTGGAGTCGGCCATCTATACGACACATTGGAATTACCAAGAGTGAGTAGGAAATAGAGCGTCCAAGTGGAACCATTGCATGACACTCTCCACCCTTCATAAAGTAAAAGACCGGCTTTCAGTAAACTAGAGGAGGCGACATCCACTTCGAAAAATAGGATAACCATAATTGAGTGGGAATTCGAGCTTCCAAAAGGAAGTGATTCACGGCACTCTCCATCCAACAATAAGTAAAATGGGAAGAGAGAAATAAGTTTAGGAAATAAAGAAACCATATTATATAACTAGAGGGTTGGAAGATGACGCCCTCGACTTATTTATTATTACCAAACTAGTAGTCTTGTTATCAGAGTTATGAGCAAAATAACATAGCGGAAACTTAATAAAGTCTTGCAACAACCCCTTGCCTCAGCCTTGCTGCACATCACCTGCTTTCAGACCTGAAAATATTTGAAAGAGTTTTGAGCTGAGTACTTGAGTACTCAGTGGATCATGCCCCTTTGGCAAGCATTTTGAAAACTAGCAATTTATCCATACATGGTATATCAAGAGGCTTGCAGAAAACAACTCTTGAAAATACAAATATCATTTTTGGTATGTGATGTTCATTCTTGGACTCAACCAAGGCTACAAATCACATTGGTTCATCTAGACCGGGTTCAGGGCCGTAACCTAAATAATCCCAGTACTTGCAGAAAACCCGAGTCGAAACTCAAGGAATTCACCATTAGTTAACATACGATGGTGATCAAGGCACCGTATGTAACCGAGGTGCGCACAATTCAAATTTAGTATATCTGATACTAACGATGAATCTCGATCGATCCACGGAGTCATTTCTTGGAACATACACACCAAACATTTTTATGGATAATTGCACTTTTAACATAAAATTTAAACAACATTAAAAAAATAATGCCAAAACATTTTAAACCCACCTGTAACTTAGAGCAACCTTGAGAATAGCTCTAAACTGATATACTATAATCTTTCTTCTACGAAGCTTAAGAAAAAGACTTATTTCTTTGAAACTTATTTCGTAAACTAATTTGGATTAATAGTAATATTTGATATTCAGGAAGGAAGACGTGACTGTTGTGGAAAGATTTAAGAATGAGAAAATGGTGAAAAGAACACATAGCTATTTATAGGACAAGCTTAAGTTGCTTATTCACGTAGTATAGCTTACGTGAGTCAACCTCTAGTTTAGAGTACTCATCCCCCTCCTAAAATCAATGAAATACGTGTGGCAGCTACTTCATCTATATAGATATGCTTGGATACGTGTCTGTGTACGAATGGAATAAGATTTTGCAATTGGATAGAGATATTACTAATTCTAACTTACTACATGGTATAATAATACTATATTCATTTATACACACACCCGTATGCTATATACGATATGTATATTACTATGCATGCATGCACTTATAAGTTTTATGCAATTAAAAGATATCTCCACTTATATATCTAAAATATTGTATCATTATATATACGTATACATATGTGACATATACCATGATAAATTACTACATATCTTAATATATATATATATATATATATATATATATTAGATATTTAGAGTGTATAGACGTATAGATTTATACAATAGGTATATTATATATCTAATTATAAATATAAATCTATAGATATCAAAACTAATAACTTATGTTTCTTTCATTATAATCTAAAAACCCAATTGGACGTGCATATTATCTTATTGTTAATTTTTATAGACTTATTATTTTCCAATAAGACTTTCTTAAATTAACTAAATTCTTGAAAACTCGGGATATTACATAAGAAAATGCAATTTCAAGAATATATATAGCATAATTCTTAAAGAGAAGAAGCAATGCTATTCAATTCATGCCCATCTCCACATTCTTCATTCAAGAATTTCTTCAAAAGTCAAGAAAAACCCTAGCTAGAATTTCCACTTAATTCCATGAAAATGATAAGGAAAACACTCATACCCATTCATGTATTGCAAGTAGAGACTGATGGATTTGTATACTAGAAAGCATGCCTTTTAGCTTGTATACATGTGGTTTCCATATTTCACTAACAATTTCCTATCTGATTATGTATGAATTGATTATTAAGCATTAAACATCTATCCATTATCTCAAAGTTATAGGCTATATGGTGTGTAGTAGATCACGGAAGACCGTAGCAGCCGGTGTCTCTTGAGATATAAACAGTTATCACAGTTGAGATAGTTTTGGATAAACAATCGGTATAGACTGGAGCATAAATAGATAAGTAGCTTGTCTTGGTTGCTTGTTTATGCTAGTACGTTGATCGTATTGATAGGATCACAGTGAGGTGAATTCTTCTATTCTGGCCTAAGTAGAAGAATCAAGACCTCGGGGACTTAAATGTTATTTAATGTAACACCTTAACTTTAATTGAATGACTAAGGGTGTATAGTTGTGGTCTGTTACTTTGATTTACCATGGCTAAGGGTTCAATCATTGCAATCCAATATGACCTGTATCTTGGGTAACAACTATAACTAGTACGATCTTTAGTGCATCTGCAATAGAGCATCGTATCCTAGTAAAACAAGTTGATTACATCCCCTGAGAAATTCATTAAGGATTATTATACTAAACCCTGCAGGTGGATTAAGTTCCAGTATGATGAATAAGGAATGAATGGTACTACTCAGGAATTATATTAAGAAGTTAATTAACAAAAGCAGTCAGAAGCTTTAGATTAATTAACGGATGTAAGATATCTTAAATACGGGGGTGATTTAAGTCTAATACTAGCCCTGAGCTCAACAAGGATAAAACAGGTAGTTCAGTATTATTACTCTAGTGGAATGTTTTAATACTTATGATCTGAATTTTATTCTGGGCTGAATATAGAGAATTCAGAACATTGGGAGACCCAGTTTTATCTGCTAGTAGATCCCTGATCTGGCCCAATAAGCTCAATAGGTCACAGTTAAGAAAGAAAGGCCTGATCATCATCAAAGCCCAGTAGTGGGGCGTTCATGATGATGATGGGCGGCTATGTCTAAGCCCGTGAGCCAAGACTGCAACTTAAGCCTATTATCCTCTTATATATATTCACTTAATGCCTCTAGATAAAATTATTATTGATCTCATAATCAAGAGAGGCTAGGTTTAAGTGATAGAGAGAGAGAGCACGACGGCGGCGGCAGCAAGGCTGAGAGACGACGTGTGCTATTTTCTTCCATGGATGAATTTGTAGCGTGTTGTCCATCCAACATCGGATTCGAGTAGGGAAACCGATCAGAAGATCTTCAAGCGAGCTCTCACACGAAAACCAAGAGGTATATCGATTAAACACCCTATGATTGTATTTAATTCATAGGAGCATGATAGGATTGAATCGAATTAATCATAACCGAAAACGAATCCTTGGGCGCATGAATCGTTCTTCGCTGATCGCTTCCTTCAATTGGTATCAGAGCCAAGGTTATTTATTTTCGGCTCTATGGCTGATTCGATTCATATTATGCATGACTTTAATCGATGGATGTTGTCGTATGTCGCTTTTCATGGTGTTAGTCATTTTTCGGTGCCGGTTTGGCAATTAAATTGTAATTTTAATCGCGAGATAATAAGGTGCGATTTAGATTAGGATTTTATTTTTTTGTTTTTCATTATAAACTGCTGCACGGAGATGAAGAACACGAAGAACGAGGGAATAACACGCAACGGACGACCGCCGCACGTGGCGGCACGTGTGCAACACGCGCGGCCGATCGCGCGTGCGATTCGCCGAACGGCAATCGTCTTCTTCGCTGCGTGATCATCTATTGTCCAGTACCTTGCTGGATTGATGACGAAGGCAGTGGGAGGGGAGGGCGAAGTCGATGATGGCTGAAATCGCGCAAGGCGATAGGCGGTGGTGCGGCGGAACCCTAGTTGGGTTCGACGCCATGGCAGCCACCGCCGGGCTGCATGGAGGCTCGGCACAAGCTGCTGCAGAACCCATGATAGGGTTTGATGCAGCAGCAGTCGATCCCGACAACAGCAGCGGCGTCGGCGAGCAGACGGAGGCGACGAAACCCTAACTAGGGATTCGGCCGTGGAACCCTTCTGCAGAAGTCAACGGCGAGGCGATGCGGGGGTGGAGGTCTAGGTTGCGTGAGGAGCACAGCAACACAACAGCAGCAGCAGAAGATCAGAGGCGGCGATCGGCGGCGAAGCCTCAGCCGGGCTGATCGCAAATTGCGAATCGCGATTCAGGCCTGCGCATTCGTGCGCGTATGGCTGTGCCTCGGCTCATACGTAGTTGGGCTCGGATGCGACGAGGTGCATCCGGATCGGGACCATCTCATCGTGAGTTCGGTGGTCGGCGTACGAGGTGGACGAAGGGCCGAGATCGGCAGCAACTTCGCAGTTCACGAGATTACGATCACTTCGGCAGCCTTCTGAGCGTTTGAGCTGGGCTCGAGTTTGATGGGTGAGCTTGGCTTGAGCTTGCTCGTTACGAGCTCGGCAGATCGGACGCGGCTCGAGCAAGGGCGAGGGTTCGGGCTGTGTGGTGTCGGCCCGGCCCGGTTAGCTCGGCCTGAAATTTTTTGAAAAAATTAGAAAATAAATTTTAAATTAAAATTTATTTATTTTTCGGGTGGAACGGGAGATCGAGACGATGGACTTTGAAGACCGGAGCCTGTTTCGGAATTTATTTTATTATTTTGTAATAGAATAGATTAGACAGGAGTAGTCACACCATGAAAAGTGAGTTTTATTTTTGTTATTATCTCGTTTTTCTTATCAAAGCATGCTATGGATGCAATTTGAATTTAAATAAGTATGTTTTGCCTGTCAAGTTGAATAAATTGCGCATAGTCGAGCATATTTTAGGATTGTCAATATAAGCATAATTTAATTTTCTTGCGAGCATGGTTTATTTGCTGCGTTTAGAAAATTATGCTTAGGGTTATGTGACAACATGATCTAGCATGTCGATAACCTTTTGAAAGGAAAACACTAAGCAGATAAAAACATTTTATTAAAAATGTTAAGACCTCCATAATTTGATCTTAATGTGAAGTTTCGGTAAAAGTGTGTAAACGTCCACATTTACGTGGCTTGCATATTTTACCAAAATAAGTTCACTAGAGCTAAGATTTCTTAACAAAAATGTTTTAATCAAAATGAGTAGTGGGAGCCATTTTAAGTAAACGTCCACACTAACGTGGCTTGCTTAAAATAGTAACTACGGATTACTCTAGAGTTTTGATTAATAACAAAGATAGCTTAAGGAAAATGGTTTAATTTTCTAAGATAAGCTAAAATTATGGTTAAAAACTTAGATATTAATTATGATACAACTCCCCAACAGAGTCCCTTTCTTAGTTAATATGGTCTAGTAAGGTTCAACTATTAATTTTATTTGCCATAAGGAAATAAGGTTGGCTAGAGAATAAAATTAAAGATCTTTGATCTGGTCAAGTAACGAGAACGTAAACGTCCACACGAACGTGGCTTGCGGTCGGCGTTACTTGGGTTGTTGAAGGTTTCGTTAAATATTAGTTTATCAAAAGGTTACAATATTTACGTTACGAATTTATGCTTGTTCTTTTCTTACGAGTGTCTACGTGTTTTATTTTCAGATATGACTTTAGGCCCGTTGATTAATGTTCTCACTTCGAGTCCTTTCGATGGCTCCAACTTTTTGGAGTGGAGAAAGAATCTTGAAGTTGTCCTAGTTGCTGGCGAGTACACTGATGTGCTCGTACTTCCTGCCCCTCCTACTCTCACTGAAAGGTCATCTCAGAAAGATAGAGACGATCATAAGAAATGGCATGAAGCGAATGACAAAGTAAGAGAAATTGTCATGTCTTCACTGTCGGGTGGGATGCAGTATATGGTAGGCCATTTAATTACTGCATCCAGTATGATCGAGACTCTCGAGGACATCTTTGATGATGACAAGATGCCCAACATTAAGTTGGATTCCGCAGCAGTCAAAGTTACGGAAAAGCAGTTGTGATGCACTCTAACATTGAAAGATGTAGAAGAGAGGATCAGAAACCACAGAAAGCAGAGATCTTTGCTGAGTGGGAGCATAAGGGACGCCGAGATTATGGGGGCCGGGAATGATGTCAAGCTGAAAGGTAATGTCAAGGCCACTGGCGGCGTCAAGAAAGGGAAATGGAAAGGAAGGTGCTCCAAATGCAACAAGACGGGACATTGGAAGGCTGGCTGCCCTCTAAAGAAGAAGAATGGAGGTACGTCTTACTCATTTGTAACTGAAACATGTTTAGCTGCAAGTTCTACCCAGACTTGGGTAGTAGATAAGGGCGCAACTGACCATGTATGTTACACCTTGCAGGGGTTTTTGTAGAAAAGGGAGCTAAGTGAAGGTGAGATTACCATCTCCATGGGCGATGCATCGAGAGTTACAGCTGTCGCAATTGGAGATTTTCATTTTAGTTTTAGGCATTTTACTCTTATTTTGAGAGATGTTTTATATGTGCCGGCGTTTCGGCAAAACTTAATTTCTGTTTCGAAACTTTATGACGATGGTTTCTCAGTAGTTTTTGATAGTGGTGTTTCTATCATGAAAAACAATGAGATTATCGTTTTTGGTACATTATCTGGTTCTCTCTATACTATAAATTGTCCAATAAATGCACCTTCTTCTTCAAATAATGTTATCTCATCATCATCAAACCCTAAAAAGAGAAAGAGTTCTTCTCAAATGAATCAAACCTATCTTTGGCATTTACGATTGGGTCACATCAACCAAAAGAGGATTCAAAGGTTGGTTAGTCATGGTATTTTGGAAGGATTCCAAATGGAACCATTACCAACATGTGAATCTTGTTTGGAAGGAAAGATGGTGACTAGACCTTTCAAAGCCAAAGGAAACAAAGCTTCCGAGTTACTGGAATTGATTCATTCTGACCTGTGTGGACCGATGTCAACACAAGCTCGAGGAGGTTACGAGTATTTCGCTACCTTCATTGACGATTACTCGAGATATGGTTACATTTACCTACTTCACCGTAAGTCCGAATGCTTTGACAAGTTCAAAGAATTCAAATCGGAAGTAGAGAAGAGATTAGGTAAAAGTATCAAGTCATTACGATCTGATCGTGGTGGCGAGTACCTCAGCACCGAGTTCAAGGCTTATATGTCAGAAAATGGGATTACGTCCCAGTTGACTACACCAGGAACGCCCCAACAAAATGGTGTAGCTGAGAGAAGAAATCGAACTCTTTTAGAGATGGTTAGATCGATGATGAGCTATGCACCTCTGCCAATTTCGTTTTGGGGATATGCCCTAGAAACAGCAGGTTATCTCCTCAATCTAGTACCTTCTAAAGGTAAGTAAAACTCCTTCCGAGTTATGGATAGGGCGCAAGCCCAGCTTGGGTCATATTCGGCTTTGGGGAAGTCCAGCACACGTGCTGAGCAATGAGGCCGATAAATTAGGTTCTAGAACTGAGGTTAGGCTGTTTATTGGATATCCAAAAGGGACGAAAGGTGGCTACTTTTATGGTACTCAGGATCAGAAGGTCATTGTGAGCACTAATGCCCGATTCCTAGAGGAGGACTATATAAGTAAGCACCAGGCGAGGAATGATATTATGCTCTATGAGTTGAGAGAAATGGCAGCCAGTGATCCAACTCAGCCAAGTGTACAAAAGGATGTACCACAAGTAACTGCACCGATTTCCGACACTGAAGTTCCACCGGCGTCTCGTCACAGTGGGAGGGTTGTTCGTCAACCCGATTGGTTCATGTTTCTAGGCGAGTCAACTGATATTCTCGCTGGTGTGGAACATGAAGAGACCGACCCCTGGACTTACAAGGAGGTAATGGAGGACAAAGATGCGGATTCTTAGCAAGAATCTATGGATGCTGAGATCGAATCCATAGTAGACATGGATGTGTACGACCTTGCGGAGCTGCCAGATGGCAAGAAGGCCATTGGTTGCAAGTGGGTGTACAAGAGAAAGAGAGATTCTGATGGAAAGGTTACGGCCTTTAAATCTAGATTGGTGGCGAAGGGATGCACTCAGCGTGAGGGCATAGATTATGAGGAAACATTTTCGCCGGTTGCCATGATTAAAACCATCAGAACTATCTTGTCAATGGCAGCACACTTAGATCTAGAGGTTTGGCAGATGGACGTCAAGACTGCATTCTTGAACGGTTATCTTGAGAAAGATAAGCATATTTATATGCGCCAACCTGAAGGTTATGTGGCTAAAGGCCAAGAGCATCTCATATGGAAGCTAAAGAAGTCCTTGTACGGACTTAAGCAAGCTTCGAGATCCTGGAACATACGTTTTGATAGTGTGATCAAATCTTATAGATTTGTTTAGTGTTCATACGAGAGTTGTGTTTACAGGCTCAGTGCGGATGGAAGCGTGGTAATCTTAGTACTATGCGTAGATGACATACTTTTCATTGGCGACAATGTGAACGTGTTATCAGGCGTAAAAGGTTGGTTGTCTGAACAGTTCAAGATGAAGGACTTGGGAGAAGCTGCTTACATCTTAGGGATCAAGGTGATCAAAGATCGCCAGGAGATGTGTCCAAAGACATAAAAGGAGATAGACGACATGAAGACTGTACCGTATGCTTCAGCGGTAGGCAGCCTCATGTATGCAATGTTGTGTACTAGACCGGATATCTGTTATGCCGTGGGGTACGTGGCAAGATATCAGTCTAACCCTGGTCAGGGACATTGGACGGCGGTAAAGCACATCTTGAAGTACATCAAGAAAACAAGGGATAATGTGCTAACTTACCGGTCCGATGAGTTGATCCCGAGAGGGTATACGGACTCAGACTTCCAGGCTGATCGAGATGAGAGGAAATCTACCACCGGTTATGTGTTCACCTTGGGAGGTGGAGCTATCATTTGGAGGAGTGTGAAGCAGAAGTGCATCGCAGACTCCACCATGGAAGCCGAGTATGTAGCTACTTGTGAGGCTGCAAAAGAGGCTGTGTGGCTCAAAAAACTTCCTTCATGAGCTAGATCTAGTCCTGAGTTTGCCCAAATGTATCGCGGTGTACTACGATAATTCTGGTGTGGTTGCAAACTATAAGGAACCTAGAGCTCACAAGGCGAGTAAACACATTGACAGAAAGTACCATATTGTGCGAGATTTCGTACAACGGGGTGATATAGAAGTGAAGAAAATCCTTTCAGCGGATAATCTGGCACTTCCATTCACAAAGAGCTTGACATCCAAGGTTTTTGACAAGTATGTCGATGGATTAGGGCTGCGGAGCCTCCCACACGATTAAACTTTGAGTATAAGTGGGAGAAGATGTGTAATAGATGCTAGATATAGACACTTGCCTATTGTCACATTGTATACTAAAAGTTTGCTTTAGTATAAGTGGGAGATTGATGGATCTGTATACTAGAAAGCAGGCCTTTTAGCTTGTATACATGTGGTTTCCATATTTCACTAACAATTTCCTATCTGATTATGTATGAATTGATTATTAAGCATTAAACATCTATCCATAATCTCAAAGTTATAGGCTATATGGTGTGTAGTAGATCACGGAAGACCGTAGTAGCCGGTGTCTCTTGAGATATAAACAGTTATCACAGTTGAGATATTTTTGGATAAAACTATCGGTATAGACTGTAGCATAAATAGATAAGTAGCTTGTCTTGGTTGCTTGTTTATGCTAGTACGTTGATCGTATTGATAGGATCACGGTGAGGTGAATTCTTCTATTCTGACCTAAGTAGAAGAATCAAGACCTCGGGGACTTAAATGTTATTTAATGTAACACCTTAACTTTAATTGAATGACTAAGGGTGTATAGTTGTGGTCTGTTACTTTGATTTACCATGGCTGAGGGTTCAATCATTGCAATCCAATATGACATGTATCTTGGGTAACAACTATAACTAGTACGATCTTTAGTGCATCTGCAATAGAGCATCGTATCCTGGTAAAACAGGTTGATTACATCCCCTGAGAAATTCATTAAGGATTATTATACTAAACCCTGCAGGTGGATTAAGTTCCAGTATGATGAATAAGGAATGAATGGTACTACTCAGGAATTATATTAAGAAGTTAATTAACAAAAGCAGTCAGAAGCTTTATATTAATTAACGGATGTAAGATATCTTAAATACGGGGGTGATTTAAGTCTAATACTAGCCCTGAGCTCAACAAGGATAAAACAGGTAGTTCAGTATTATTACTCTAGTGGAATGTTTTAATACTTATGATCTGAATTTTATTTTGGGCTGAATATAGAGAATTCAGAACATTGGGAGGCCCAGTTTTATCTGCTAGTAGATCCCTGATCTAGCCCAATAAGCTCAATAGGTCACAGTTAAGAAAGAAAGGCCTGATCATCATCAAAGCCCAGTAGTGGGGCGTTCATGATGATGATGGGCGGCTATGTCTAGGCCCGTGAGCCAAGACTGCAACTTAAGCCTATTATCCTCTTTTATATATTCACTTAATGCCTCTAGATAAAATTATTATTGATCTCATAATCAAGAGAGGCTAGGTTTAAGTGATAGAGAGAGAGCACGACGGCGGCGGCAGCAAGGCTGAGAGACGACGTGTGTTATTTTCTTCCGTGGCTGAATTCGTAGCGTGTTGTCCATCCAACATCGGATTCGAGTAGGGAAACAGATCAGAAGATCTTCAAGCGAGCTCTCACACGAAAACCAAGAGGTATATCGATTAAACACCCTATGATTGTATTTAATTCATAGGAGCATGATAGGATTGAATCGAATTAATCATAACCGAAAATGAATCCTTGGGCGCATGAATCGTTCTTCGCTGATCGGTTCCTTCAGAAACCCATAAGAGTAAAGGTATAGAGCACATTACCTCATTTCCTTGAAGAAATTTGAAGAAATTCAACTCTTTCCAAAGAAAACATGAATTTTCGTTTTTTATGCTAGGAAGGTTGAAAATGTGATTTCTTTGGTTTAAAATGCAAGTTTTGGGATGGGTAATGGACCTATGGAAGGATTAAACTTAATTCCAAGTGATTTGGGAGTAATTAGAAGAAGAAAATTGAAGTTCTAGAGAGGGGAAATGATGTTCATCCAATAAATGGGGGTTTGAAAGTGAAAAATAAGAAAATAGGGAAGAAAATAACAAAAATAAAAATAAGGGGGCAAAAGAGGGGGGACGGCGGTTTGATTAGGCTGCCGGAGGTCTGACAGACCGCCGGCTCAAACCGCCATTTTCTTTGTCCCGGCCAGCCCCTTCTCACGGCGGTTTGATACCGGTTCTCGGCGGTTTGGCAAACCGCCGGCTCAAACCGCAGTGCTGCTTCCAGCTCGATTTTGGGCCATTTTTCGGCCCTTCCAACGGGACGGGCTGACTCCCGACCCTCTATCGAGACCCCCTAAATATGTTTTTAATTTTTAATTTTTTAATTTTTCTATTTTTTTGTGGTTTTTTTGAAAACGAAACGAAAAGTGAAACAAAAATCAAAAATAAAATTCAAACTAACTAAAACTAAAAATAAAAGGATATTCGTTGAGGTGCCTCTCAACAAGCGCTTTGTTTAACGTCGTTAGCTCGACGATACCTCCAACATCAAGGATCTTGAAGAAGGATTGTCAACTCCTCCTTAACTTTCTTTAAGTTGAAAAAGGGCTTGAGTCGATGTCCATTGACAACAAAAGTAGAACCATCATTCTTGAGAAGTTCAAATGTTCCATTCTTGTTACTCTTGCTCACAACATAAGGACCAGTCCACCTTGATTGGAGTTTTCCGGGGAAAAGACGAAGACGAGAATTAAAGAGAAGAACCTCATCTCCTGGAACAATATCCTTTTCTCGAATTCCCAAGTCGTGAAACTTCTTGGCCCTTTCCTTGTAGATTCGAGATTTTTCATAGGCCTCATTTCTCCATTCTTCTAACTCCACAAGATGATCTTTTCTCCTATACCCGGCTTCCTTGAACTCTCAAAATTGATTCTCTTTGTAGCCCAATATGCCTTATGCTCAATTTCCAAAGGTAAGTGACAAGATTTTCCGAAAACAAGTTGGTAAGGAGACATACCAATGGGGGTTTTGTAGGCGGTTCTATAGGCCCATAATGCATCATCGAGTTTGTTTGTCCAATCCTTCCGAGTGGTGATTGTTTTCTCCAAAATTTATTTGATTTCCCAGTTTGCAAGCTCGGCTTGACCATTAGCTTAAGGATGATAAGGTGTAGTAACCTTGTGTTTCACTCCATACTTAGCAAGTAAGCTTCCCAACTATTTGTTATTGAAGAGAGACCCCCCATCACTAAGCAAAGCTCTCGGAGTTCCAAACCGAGTCAAAAATGTTCCTCTTGAGAAATTTAATCACCACCTTAGAATCATTGGTTGAAGTGGGAATGACTTCAACCCATCGTGAGACATACTCAATAGCAATAAGGATATAAGAAAAACCACAAGATTTGAGAAATGGTCCCATGAAATCTATCCCCCAAACATCAAATAATTCAACCTCAATCATGATGTTTTGAGGCATCTCATCCCTCTTAGTGATATTTCACATCCTTTGACATCTATCACAATTCTTTACAAAGGTTTGACAATCCCTAAAAATAGAAGGCCAATAGAACCCACATTGAAATACCTTCCAAGCCATACGATTAGCCCTAAAATGGCCTCCACTTGGCCCCTTGTGACAATCTTCAATTATCTTGGGCCATTCACTCTCCATAGCACATCTACGAATAAGGCCATCGGCACACCTCCTCCATAAGTATGGATCTTGCCAATAATAGAACTTTACATCTCGAAGGAACTTTGCCTTTTGATAATCCGAAAGATTTGGTGGCAATTCTTGGAGCACGAGATAATTTGCAAAATCGGCAAACTAAGAATCTTTGCACTTCAATACCATAATCCTCTCATCGGGAAAACAATCATTAATGCTCAATCTCAAGTCTTCACCTTCAACCGGCTTTTCAAGCCTTGACATGTGATCGGCTATCTCATTATCATGACCTCGTCTATCACGAATTTCCATGTCAAATTCTCGAAGAATGAGAATCCAACAAGTGAGACGAGGCTTAGCATCCTTCTTTGCAACGAGATGTCAAATAGTCGTGTGATCCGAGTATACAATGGTATGATTTCCCACAAGATAAGACCGGAATTTGTCAAAGGCAAAGACAATGGCTAGAAATTCCCTCTCCGTTGTTGTGTAGTTCCTTTGAGCTCCATTCAATGTCCTACTTGCATAATGGATTGCTCGAAACACATTATCTCTCATTTGCCCCAACACTACTCCTAAAGCCCAATCGCTTGCGTCACATTTCAAAATGAAAGAATCACTCCAATTTGGCTTGATTAGAATAGGAGTAGAGATGAGGGCTTTCTTCAATGTCTCAAAAGCTTCCAAACACTTATCATCAAAGATAAACTTCACATCCTTTTGCAAGAGAGAATAAAGTGGCTTTGTGATCTTCAAAAATCTTTGATGAATCTTCTATAGAACCCCGCATGCCCAAGGAAGCTTCGGATTGATTTCACATTTGTTGGGGGGTGAAAGCTTCTCTATGGCAACGATCTTGGCTCTATCAACTTCTAAACCGGCACTAGAGACCTTATGCCCAAGCACAATTCCATCCTTAACCATAAAGTGACACTTCTCCCAATTTAGGACAAGAGAAGTGTCCTTATATCTTTGCAAGACCTTTGTAAGATTTTCCAAGCAAGAATCGAAACTCCTCCCAAAAACCGAGAACTCATCCATAAACACCTCCATTATGTTCTCAATCAACTAAATATAGACGTCATGCACCTTTGAAAAGTAGCCGGAGCATTACACAACCCAAAAGACATCCTTCTATAAGCAAACACTCAATAAGGGCATGTTAGGCCGTTTTGTGTTGATCCTCCGGAGCTATGACAATTTGGTTATATCCCGAATAACCATCAAGAAAGCAATAGTATTCATAGCCTGCCAAACGATCCAACATTTGAACTATAAATGGCAAAGGGAAATGATCTTTCCTTGTTGCCGCATTTAAGGCTCTATAATCAATGCAAACTTGATAACCGGTGGCAACTCTTGTAGCTATAACCTCATCTTGCTCATTCTTAACCACGGTCATCCCTCCTTTCTGCGGAACCACTTGAGTAAGACTCATCCATTCATTATCCGAGATAGCATATATCATACCCGCATCAAGCAACTTTAACACCTCCTTTCTAACCACCTATTGCAAAACCAGATTCAACCACCTTTGAGGTTACACTATAGGACGGGAACCCTCTTCCAACAAGATACGATGCATACAAATATAGGGGAAAATCCCCTTGATATCATCAATAAACCAACCAATCACATCTTTAAACTCTCTAAGGATATGCAACAACTTGTCCAATTCGGACTCTGACAAGTGTTGTGACACAATAACGGGAAAACAGTCATTATCGCCAAGAAAGGCATACCTCAAAATGTTCGGGAACAGGTTTCAACTCTAGAGTAGTGCTTGATGGAGACTCCACTTTTGTTGAGCTTCCACTCTCTCCCGGTTGGTTGATATCAAGGTAGTGCACCTCATCCTTTGGTGATCCTTGGTTTACATTCAAGAAAGCAATTGACTCCAATAATTCATCACAAGCGTCATCCAAATTGGAATAGGAGTATAGAGAGTTAGAGATGATTTGCTCCGTGGAATCCTTTGTCATAGATATCGGCAAAGAAGTGATTGATTTGCATTCTTCATAACTTGGATCATCTCCTTTCTTCATAGCATCAAAGATTGAAAGAGTAAGGGTTTCTTCATTGACCCTAAATGTAAGATTCTCGTCTTGTACATCAATGAGAGCCCGACCGGTTACTAGAAAAGGATGCCCAAGGATAAGTGACATATCCTTGTCCTCCGGCATATCCAAGATCACAAAGTCCGCGGGAAATATGAATTCCTCAACTTTCACTAAAACATCTTCAACAACCCCTTAGGCATAAGAAATTAAACAATCGGCCATTTGGAGACAAATTGATGTTGGTTTGATCTCTCTAATGTTCAATCTCCGAAAAATAGACAATGACATCAAATTTATGCTAGCCCCAGGATCACATAATACTTTCCCAAACTTTTGCCCACCAATCACACATGTTATAGTGAAACTTCCTGGATCCTTTTGCTTTAAAGGCATTTTTCTTTGAATCACCGCACTAACCTCTTCTGTTAAACTAATTATTTCAAATGATCCAAACTTTCTCTTGTTAGCTACGGCATCCTTTAAAAACTTCACATAGCCTGGCATATCTCTAAGTGCATCAAGCAACGAGATATTGATTTGTACCTTATTGAATATATCCAAAGATCTCTTCATCTTTTCATCCACCTTAGGCTTTGCTAGACGATGAGGGAATTGAGCCTTTGTGATCATATCCTTGGTGGGAAGAGGAGCTTCTACCAACACTTCCTTTGGAGCCTCTTTTTGAACTTCTTTTCTTGATTCCTCATCATTAGTTGGAGGATCTTCATAAGGTATTTCTTCAACAAGAACTTCCTCTTCTTTACTTCTGGATGTGGCTTGATTCTCATAGGCTCTTCCACTCCTCAATATGATAGCATTACATCCCTTGGGATTCATCTCCGTATTACTTGAGAATTTGCCCAGTGTGTGTTGAGTGATAGCTTGATTAGCTATTTGGCTAATTTGGACTTCCATCATCTTCACTTGCTTTGTCAAGGAAGTGAGGGAATTCTCCAAGGCATTGACCTTTTGGCCGGTTTGAGTGATAAAAGAGTTTTGTTGATTGACCATTTGTTGCATGATTTGCTCAATAGAAGGGGATGTCTTCTTAGGTTCTCCAATCACCCCTTGAGAGACGGAGAATCCGGGAGGTGAAAATTGAGCATTGTTAGGATTTCCATAGGAGAGGTTGGGATGAGTTCGATTGTTGGGATTGTACGCTTGATAGCCTCCTTGATGACCATAAGAATTGCCTCCTTGTCGCTTCCCTTGAAACCCCCCTTGATAATTTCCTTGGAATCCTCCTTGAGGCCCTTGGAAACCTTGCTTGTTGAAGTTTCCATAGGGCCTTTGATTCACGTAGCTCACATCTTCACTCCCATTGTACTCTTCACTCTCTTGAGCTTGAACCACTTGAACCTCTTTCTTTGATCTCATTTCTTCTTCGAATTCCCTCTTAAGAAGGGTGTATTGAGAACCTAACTCATCATATCGTGCATCTTCAAAAATAGAATTCACCTTCTTCGTAGAGCTCTTCTCCACGGCGGCGATAAAGGATGGGGTGCGGCGGGGGGGGGGGGAAGGCAGCCGAAATGGTGGAGTGGCTACGGCGGAAGGAGAAGACAATGAGAGAAAGGGAGGGAGGAGAGAGGAGGGTGAGAGAAAGGAAGACAAGAGAAAATAAGAATCTCTAAATTCAGATCCGAGAAAAGGGATAGGGAGAAGAAAATAAACAAAAAGTAGAAGATAATTTTAATCCCATTTCATAAATATGGGTAGTTTTTTGATTTCTTAAAGTTGGGTGGATAGGAATTGATTTTCTTAAAACTATGTGGATAGAATACCCTATTTCCTCCTGTTAAATAGATAATAACCTCAATATCGTGGGTCATTTTTTTCAATAGTTTTTTAGTAATCACAAAAATTAAACTTTGTGTTACTATAGTTGAATAACAAATATCATACACCGAAGGAGTATTTGGTTTTGGTATTTTTTAACATGGTTTAGGTTTAAAATTAGGAAAGGGGACAGTATTAGGTTTCTTACATGAAAAATGGAGAGAGGATAAAAGTTTTGCCATTTATTATAATAGATGGTTTAGAGTTGCTTTTCAAAAGAAGTGTTTATAAAAGAATAAAAAGAGTGGGTTTAATGGAAGTGGAGGAGGTAATTATTTAACTGGAAAAAAAAAATCTTGTTTACTTTTTTTTTTTTAAATTGTTGATGGGTTTTAACCAATGCATAATAAAGACGGTTGGAATTGGATTGTGGAAAGTCGCATGAAAGCTCACAAGGGATTGAAAATAGAGCAAATCTTAATAGCACATCACATGGTATTTTTAAGAATAAGAATATATAGTGAAAGTTTGCCCCAAGTAAAGTAAATGCTTTCTTATAAACATCTTTTCAACTCGATGATAAGAGGTGTTCCTTATGTTAATTTATTGTGAAATTGTCAAATATGTATCTATTTTTCTCTTGCGTATTTGCATATAAAGTTAAAGTGTGGGTTAGTTATTACAGTTGGTTCAGTATGAAGTATGTGGGGCATGTTAATCTTTTACTACAACATTGGATGTGAAGTAGTGGAAAGCTTTATGAATTCAATTATGTTGAATTTATGAAATATTGGGAAAGCCGAGGTGTTCAAGAAGATAAGGAGTAGCACTAGAATTTAGGGGCAAACTACCAACTACCCTCTCCCACATAAAAAAAACTCTAAGGCTCTGTTTGATAAAGGAGATAAACCAAGATAAACCAAGATACAGACTAATAAACTGGACTAATCTTAATGTTTGGTACCTGTACTACTAAACCTGAAGGCCCTAAATAAATAAAAAGCCCGTCCCTATTTCACTGTTATGCTTCGATAAACAAACCCACCATTCTGGTCGAATTATTTGTGCGATTCCAACAGTGCACGCAGATTGGAACAAGTGTTTACTTCTTTACCCTTCCCAAGTTCAAATATCAATTGCCTTGAATTTTCCGGCAAAGTGCAGGCAATTTATGCTCGATTTTAGGGCTCTATTCTTCTCTTCGTTCCTTTTGCAGAGAAAGCAAATGGAGAGAGTGAATACTCAGGAGGAAGTAGCGTGGTACCAAGCTAAAGGTGAAGAAGAATGGCTCCCACTACCGTTGCATTTGGGGGAAGGTCACGCGCCCTCATAGCAACAAGCAGTGTCGTTTTTGCCGAGTTCTAACATCCTTCCTAAATCCATGGTATGTTTGGCTAGAATTTCCCTTTCCGTTTCTAAGTTTTGCTTATGTTCTATGCTTGTGGCTTGTTTGTGGTGCTTTTTTGGTTGAATTGAAATCAACATCCTTTTGTATTCTCTGGAGGTGAATCTATTGTCTCACAGCAATATGCTTGTTGTTTAGTGCTAAAGTTCATGTACTGTAAATTCAAATTCTTTCCTAGTGGGTTGATATATCTATTGAGGTTCCTATTTTCTGGTAAATTAGAATTGTATCATCTGTTAGCGGTAATTAGACTATCCAAGTGTATTAAAGCTCATATATTCTTCATGGAATGCTAGAATTCGTTTTAACTATTGGCTTATGCGTTATTTGTTTTGTAAAATAGGGAGCTAGGGTAAGGGTGATGATGTATCAGTGCAATATCTGAGGTAAATTTCCAATCCTTTTCGATTTGATTTTTGTATGCATGTTTTCGAAGTTGTGCTCTAGAACTCAATATGCCTTCTGCTATGTTTTATAGAAGAGTTCTAAGTCTCTATTATGTAGAGTTCCTTGTAGCTAGAGTATTTAGTTATCCTCATCATATGAATTTTTGAAGGCAAACAACTATGCACTAACTTCCATAGCCAATGAAGTATTGATGTGCATTACTTAAATTTTCTTTCTCTTCCCCTTGCATATAACTCCATTTCAGGCAGAACCTATAATAATAACTAAAAGATCAGATCTTATCATATATTTTTGGTACATCGATTTGTCCACTGCAGGAAAGGTTTTGCATGGACAAGGTTTCAATATCGTCTACTGTCAACTTAACATTGTGGATCCTTCATCAATTGAAGCATTTTCTACGTGGATAAGGTAGTGTATGGTACTATAGATACTGTATATTGCTAAAGTGGCCTTACAAGTTAATTTGTTAAGAATTAAAATAACTTATTCCTTTTGTGATGTTGATTAGACTGCATGGAACTAGAAATTAGAAAAAAGACAGAGATCTATGATAATTCTGAATAACTTATTCATGTATCCTCATTTTTTCAGAAGTTATCGTAAACTAGATGTGAAGATTCTGATGAGATTTGTATAATTGTGTTTATCTGAACATGAATGATCACTGATATTCCTAAATATTGATAACTTTCCCCATAGATAATGAAGATCTCTATCCTCTCATACGATGAAGATATCTGTTTCTCATGTGGATTGTGTAGCAAGACTAGATGTTGATAAGGTATAATTCGTATTAGCTTCGTTTCTGAACGGTCTCTTCCACTTAAATGACATCATTTGTCTAATGCTTGTACGCATATATAAAAGAGTATGTGTGTAGTCATACATGTTTCAGCCACTAGTATGGAATATCAGAACACACTTAATACTTCTTTTGTCAGTCAAAGCACTTAGAATGGCTGAATCTTCATTCAACTCTAGATCTATTGGTGTATGAACATTGTCCACATGATTGAAATATGATAAATTCTTGTTTCATCTACCTGAATAATTACATTTCTTACATTTTCCTCATTATGTGGTAAGGCAACAATGGTCTTAACTTATACTTTTGCAAATTTCTTTAGTTTTTCTAAAACTATATAGCTTTGCATATACATGTGCTAAAATATTTTATGAATAATTACATGATTTTGCAGGTTGCTGCTAGTCTTGCTTTCTGGTGGGTCGATCTTGGCAAAGCTAAAGCAGTGGAACGAGCTGTATACGGAGAAGGAGGTTCGAGGAATTGCTTGAGAAAACAATCTACATTAGCCTCAAAAGACTTCAAATGCATACGAAGAATGAATGCTCGGATATATCAACTGCTAGAGCTCAGCGTCAAGAACGTTTCTCAAGAAATAAATAAAAAAACTACTTATGTATCGCCATCATATAGTAGCAACATCAATGTAAATTTATGTGTAGATTTTCTCTTATGTATTTTAGTCATTTTTTATTGTGATTTTTCTTGTAAAAATATGTAAGATCATATTTTGTCATAATTATGATTTTGAAGAACGACTTGATTTCAAATCTGGAGCTGTCATGATTTAGTTTGTTGATCACATTATTTATTTAAAAATACAAAAGTGATTCCCAAAAAAAAATGAATAAATAAGTTTAGAAGACCATTCTTAGATTTATCTATATTAAAAACAAAATTCATATATTTCTAAGGAAAAAGAAAATATTAAGAACCAAAAAGATAAGCGCAAGAAATTCAGCAAAATATAAATCTAGTAAAATTAAATAAGTACTTATTTCTTCTTAAAAATGTTAAGGGCTTTTTTGTCATTTTCTATATTTTTAATTTCAATCTGGTGTTTTATCTTACATACCAAACACATAATTTAAGCAATCTTACTTTTCAACCTTACCTACCAAACATCAATATGGATAACTTATCTTACTTCTTATTCATACTAATAATCTCAAGTTTACTAATCCTACAAAATCCTAACTTCTAACCAAACACACCCTAAATCTACTCACCACTTTTAATTTACTAGTCAACTACCCACTTTTTGTTATCCTTCCAAAAATACCCTCATTTTTGTCATTTTATGCACATGCATACACCCTTCTCTTCTCTCTTTTTCTTTTTCTTTTTCTTTCTCTTTTTTTTATGTTTCGCTGCTTTTTGTTTCATTTTCTTTTTATGTTTTCATCTTTTTTTGTCTTTTTCTTTTTTTTTTCATTTTTTTCATTTTTCTTTTTCCTTCTATCTTGTGTTTTTTTCTTTAACTGTTTTTTTCAAAAAAAATTCTTTTTTTACTTCTTTTTGTTTTTTTTTCTTTTTCTTCGGTTATTTTTTTACCAGATTTTTTAATTCTTTTTTTGAAAATATCTTTTTAAAGTTTTTAGTATTTTTTTGTTTTTTCCCCCTTTTTTTCATTTTTTATTTTTTCCGTTTTTCTCAACTTCTTTTTTTTTCCTTTTTTTTCTTTTTTTTTGTTTTTTGTTTTCTTTTCGTTTTTTTCAGGTTTTCTTTTCATTTTTTCAGTTCTTTTTTTCTTCTTTAGGTATGAATATGAAAGTGGTACGAGGTACGAAATGTCAAATTCGTATTAAAAATCAAGTAAGAGCAGGGAAGTGATACGAGGTGCGAATATGGAACAGATACGGCATGTGTAATTCGTCTAATACAAGACTAATTGTGGTACGAACAAGTACAATTACTAATATTCGTACCTATCAGTAGCGCAACACATTTATTTATAAAAATATTTTCTAGAAGAGGTACGGAATATTAAATTCGTACCAAAAACCGGGATAAAAATTTTATAACTATATTAGTAAGTGCATGATTATTGGTACGAATATCGATCAATTCGTATCGATTACCGACAATGTAGTACGATATACATAATTAAGCATAAAGTTATTGGTACGAATATCGATCATTTTTTCCTTATACAAAATGAAGACTCCACATTTGTTGTTATTGGCCATTTCACAACTAATTCAGACAACAGAGCCGGCCATTTTCTACTGCTTAATTATTTAGTATATGTATTAGCTAAGCGAAAAATTCATCCAACATCATTATGCACATAGAAAGATGCTTAAACTGAAGAGTCATAACCAAAGCATAATGGCAAAGCTAATTAGAATAAGAAGCTAGCTACAATCAGTCGCATTCAATGGCTTCAAACATCCCTCCATTAAGAAATTAGGCACCCAATATACAATTCGAGGCCAAATCAAACACTACAAATATAAGCAATTTAACATTTTGAGTCATAAACCATAAAAAAACACAAATCCAAGCCGTATATTCTCACGAATTCCCAACTCTCAAGGCAAATGTGCAATTTAAGCAATCTCAACTTCAAATCTCAACTTCTCATAATAAATTCAATTCACCACTGAAACCAATTCAATCAACGAACAAACCATCGTACCTTGCTCAGTGCTAAGGAATTGATTTTGCACATAACAGAGGCAACAACAGTAGATGTGAAGTGAAAGAGATCATAGATCCCGTCGGCGTGAACGCGAATTGGGCATTCAGACGAGGAAGGATCGGTAGCGACGTCGGCCTCTGCTCTCATCGTGTTCACAGTGGTCGGCCTCTGCTCCGCCGCCGCAGCACCACCACTTTAGAGTCAGCATGGGAAGGCTTCTCCATACTCTGTGGAACATTGTGTTTGCCTCGAAAACGCCGCCGTAGAACCAAACCCCAGATTGATAAAATGCATAAAAGATGGAGAAAATATTCTCCTCCACAACGAGTCTGTACGCCACAGCACGGAGGATGCCGGATTTGTAGCAGTGACCGTATCTAAGTGAAGGAATCTCCGTCTTGGAGAAGTCGGGAGTGGCAGTCGGAGGTTGGGAGTGGAGCTGCGACTAGATTTTGGGGAGAGGAAGAGAGAGGAGAGGAGAGATAGAGGAGAGAGAGAGAAACGTGATTCAAATTTAAGAGAAATGAGGAATAGAAATTGAGGGATTTCAATTTGGTTTTGGGGGAATTGAGGGCAATTTAGTCTCATTTAGAAAATATGGATAATTTAGTCTCATTTAAAAAATATGGATATTTGAGTTATAAAATTAAAGGTGTGGGTAGATTTAAATTTAATTATTTAAGGGTGAGTATTTGACCCAATACCACTAGAATTCAATTTAGTTGATTAAAATTAGGTACTATTAATTTTTAATTTCAAATAATTTATGCATTTTCTTCAACATTAACATTTTCCCTCGGCCACCAGCCCGTAATAACCCCCCATGGATTCGTAAATGAACAAAATAAATATTAGCATATGATTTGAAGTGTTACATTACAATCAACACCAAATAAATTTGCCAAAAAAAAAAAGGAAGAAGAGACCGTAGAATCCAAATTTCCACATACACAAGAATGGTAGTAGTAGTATCATCTATCAAGGTAGTTTTCAGAAATCAATCTATACAGAAAATGCATGCATGGGAATTTTCATTTTCTGGGGAAGCAAAACCTATAGCTATTTAGGTTGAGAGTTGAGTATGAGTCAAGACAACCGAAGTTTTGCAGATTGGGCAGCTACTTTTGTGGGCAAGCCACTGCTTTATGCAGTAAATGTGATAGAAATGTCCACAATTTAACTTCCCTGTCTCCTCATCTCCTTTGTATTCCTCCTGCAAGTCAAGTCCAACCACACAAACCGGAAATCGACTATCAGAGAGAGATACCGACAAAATGCCTAATGACAATTTCATACCCAATAAACGAATCCGTGTCAAATTTATCCTGAAAAAATCAAAATTCCAAGCCAATCTATTCGCCAAAAAATTTGAAAGGATTTGTATTATTGGGTATAAAATTGTCATCAGATACATAAACACCAAGCCAATCAATCTATTCGTTATTGGGATAAAATTAGCTATACCCCGAGAAAAAAAAAAAAAAAACTAGAAGAGCAAGAAATTTAACCTGGCATATACTGCATTTTCTCTCCATATCCGGTGCCAAATGCAATGATAAATCAGTCGAGAGTGCGAGCTTACTCTTCACCAAACAGCGAGATATCTCGTCGTCTCTCAATCCGGTGCTCACGTACCCGATCCTATCACTCAGCTCCACCAATTCCTAGCTCCCACACATGTTACGTTAAGAACAGAAACATCGAAATCGAGCAATAATTTCATATCACGACATACCTCGTACGACATGCTATCGATATCAAGCCTCAATTCTCTGTACCGATCGAGCCCATCTGATCTCCCTCCCATCAATTGACTACTTTGGAGCATTATAATCTGCAGAATTAAGCACCATCAAAACCAGACTATTAAAATATAAACAAAATAATGAAACGGTAGCCTTACTTTTCTGTGAATTTCTAGGGTTAAAAGTTTACTCACAGTCACTGGAGCAGTTCCCTTCGAGAGTAGACTTCAAATAAGAATCTTAACTGATAAATCTTCTAAATGGGAGTCTCTAACTTAATCTAATATTTCTCGGTGAATCTTCTATAGGACTCCGTAAATAATTAAAGAGCTCAAATTATATATATTAAGCCCATTTATAATGTTATGGCCCAAAAACTCTATTTTATGATACTACCTCCATCCGATGGCATTAGTCCCATTGTGATTGGGCACAAGAACCAAGGAAATATGAGATATATGACTATAATCAATTCTAAGGAGATAATTAATTATAGCCACAAATTTTTTGCCATTTTAGGAAATGAGACTAATAAGTGGGACGGACGAAAATGGCAAATGAAACTAATAGAATGGAATGGAGGTAGTATTTTTTACCAAATCCATGTCAAAATTCAGGAAAATACACAATTTTAGCAACATAACTTGACCTAATATATAATATTTTAGCCTTCATTTTTGTGATAATTTTGGCCCTGGAGTGATTTGTTGGTGCCAGAATGGCAACCGAAATCTTAGTTGAGATATTTCACTGGCAAAAGGAAAACGAAATCAAAAAGTAAATAAACTATCATATTCGTCATCTTCCTAGATGATTCTTTATTTTGTACGTATTTGTTTATTCTTTTCAAAATGTAAGAACGACGTCATTTTGATGATGTGGAATGATAAAATTGTCACAAAATCAATTTATGAGACTAAAATTTTGTATTAGATGAAGTTTAGGCTAAACCGGTCACAAAGTGAATGTATAGGGCTAAATTTGTGTAAATTCCCATAAAGTCTCAAGCAAACTATTTCAACCTACAGGAAAGCATGCTCAGTCTCAACGTCTTGTTACATTAACAATGTTCAAATTCGGGTTATTGTCTTTTCTAACACTCAGAATTCAAGCATGTGAATGCTTTCTAACAAGATCGTCTTTGTCATATGTAACATCATCACGATGTATATCACAAAATGTTATCTGAGTTCATATGCAGAAATCTACGGGCAAACATTAATATAACAAGAGACATGAGCATTTTCTGTTTAATTTCATTCTTATTCAGTTAATATCTGGAATTAGAATGCCGTCAACAACCATTATTATTAATTGATGTCCAATAACCATTGATTTTCTTTCATGCTCCTGATAAATCAGCCTGTTGCATCTTCAGATAATAGTAGCTGAATAAGAATTTTTATACGCTTATAGCATAACCAAGGACGAAAAACTTGTCAAGACTCTTCCATCGTATTCAAATGAGCAAACACCAGAAGCAAGTTTGAATTTTAATTTTGTTACTGCTAGTAATGGATCGATTTTCTTTATAAGTCAAGGCTTGTAATACAAGAACACCATAATAATTGATTCACCATTAGAATAACATCCATTAAAACTTATAGGACCCTATATCTTAGGCCCCAATACTTTAGCAGTTAAACTAAAATACGTTCTCACAAAAATTCTGTGAAGGGTAAACTTTTTGCAAAAGTGAGACTAAATAAGATTTTGAGTGAATTTGCTTACAATTTCTTAAGCATGTTCAATACAATCACTTGATGAAAGTTTTGTCTCCATAAATAGCTCGATTTCAGAAGATTAATTATCAAACAGATTCAAGAGTATTGGAAAACAGCATCAAGAAAAAATAAGTAAAAGGAATTCACAGTACAAAAAAGGAAGAATAAAGCTGACCTCAGCAAGACCTTCTCGGAAACCATGCCGGACATGACGATGATGTCTCAGTCCAGAAACATCAGAACGAACGCGAGCTATTCCCATGGAAGTGTCAGATTCAAGGAAAGGGTTATCTTCTGGAGTAACCATTCTCCTCACATTGTACGAACGCTGACAATTCACAGCGAAAATTTGAGGCCATTGTATAGCATAGCTGTAATGTAACAAGATTGAAAACAGCACGGATATATGCAATGAAAACAAACTTGACTATACAAGCAAGAGAAACCACAAAATGAAAGATAGACATGTGGTGTGGTAGTTAGAAATTGTAAGCTTGTAGCACCTCTCCAAAACCAACTGAAACACGAATCCCCATCAACTTAGTAATTTTAGAAATACAAACAAACAGTACATAGAATTGACTAAGCAAGATGAAGAAGAAGAAAGAGAAGAAAATTTACATCTTTAGCAAAGAGTATATATAGTATCATCAAAAACCAGCACAACATCAAGATCAAGATCATCGACAAAAACAGGAGGTTAGAAGTAAACGCAAAAGATGAAGAATCGACTCCCTTTTCCTCAATGTAATGTAATAAAGAAAGGGGGCAATATATTACCTCCCTCTCCCTCGGAGCAAGAGCATTAATTCTGTCGATAACATCAACTTTGCCTCTCGAAGGCCTCCTCGAAACGACGCAATCAATGGAAGCTGCGTCTGTGCTCAGCCCCATTCCGGCGCCGCACCAAACATCGGGGGCACCCACGCAACTCGACGACAACGCCAGGGAGAGCGAAGACGATTGCGACGGCGGATTGGCGCCACTGGCCGCGGCGGCGGTGGAGCTTCCGTGAATGAGTAGCTGGTCATTTCCACCTTTCTTCGTCTTAAGCCTCTTCTTCTTCAGTTTCTTGGCCTCCCAATTGGCCGAAGTTCTTATGACCGCGGGCACAGACACCTGCGGCGAGGCGGCGCAGCCAAGTCCCCGGAATGTGGCCGACGGGAAGTTCTTTTTCTTGGCGGCGGCAGTGGCGTCGGTGGTGGGGCTGGAAGAGAGGAGGATTGAAGAAATGGTGGTTTTGGAGCGACTGGAATTCGGATCTATTTCTGGATTCTTAGGCTTTCTGGGACGAATTTGTTCGGCCGTAGCTGAGCTTTCCCCGGCCGCCGTCGGCATGTCTTATCAGGTGCAGTCCTCAGAAAGAAACTTGATTCTGTGTGTGTGTGTGTGTGTGAGAGAGAGAGAGAGAGAGATGGAATTGCGTGAGAAAGAATTGGGGTGGATGAAGAATGGGGACGAAGTGGGCAAAAGTGGGGTGTTGATGGAATTTGAAGAAAGTATTTTTCTCTAGTAGTACTTAGAAAAGAAGCTCTGTGTGTGTGTGTGTGTGTGTGAGAGAGAGAGAGAGAGAAACAGGTGCTGAAGAAGCAAAGCAGATGGGGGGGGGGGGTGTTTCTGGAAATTCAGCAATGGAATTTTGTGAATCAGAAAAGAAACAGAGATCAGAATTCAGAGGGAGCTAAAGATGGAGAGAGACCCTTCCATTTCTACGTTTATAACTGAGCACCCGTTTGGTTCACTCTGTTTTTTTAGTGAGAAAAGGGAAACAATCGATAGATTTCATTATTTGTTGTTTGATTTGAGTAATATGCTATCCATTACCCTTATTTAGGGTATCTCAATCCATCATATTGTTATTCCTTAAGGAGGAGGGGTAACAAGAGTAAGGGAATCCTCTTCGCAAGGGATTCATTTCCATCAATGAATCAAACACTCAATAAAAGTAACCCTTATTGTTTCAATTCTCTTACTTAACTTGATACCATTCCTTTTTCGTTTCCTAGCTTGAATCAAACGAGCACTAAATAATTAATGGTATTTCCATAATTTGGTAGAGTATAATAATATTAAATCCGAAACAGAAAAAATAAATAAAAAATAAAAAATAATAATTACGGAAAGCGAAAGGTTAATGAGAGAGAGAACCATGCATTGTCAGAATATTTTATACACAGAGATAAATAAATTAAGAAAAAAAGGGAGAGATGGGAGGGGGAGGCTGACAAAAGAACAAAAGCACTATTGCTTAATTGGTGGTAATGGAGAAGATAAAGATGGAGTATTATTACTATTTATAATAATATAATATACTTTAATTGAGTAGTTTTTGGACATTGACCAACATCATTTACTTTTCTTTGGATGTTAGGTGGGCCTCTCTCCTGTCCCTCTCATTTTTTATTTTTTAATTGCTCACTTTTACATCATTTCATAGCATCTAAAATTAACTTTATTTCTTCATTTTTTCTCTTAAAAATTACTGGAGTAAGTGATATTGTCAATATTACTTTTAAAGAATATACCTCTAAATAATACGGAGTACTACTACTACTTCCAATAATTATTCAATTTTTGTTACTAGTGATAGGACAAAATTAGGAGGACCCATAATCATTACAATTCCAACCACTTTCAGTTTGATTAACTTGTGTAGGGATCTTTTGTTGCATATTCTAGTTGGCTGGGAATATATTCATCATTAAGGTGTAAATAAGCTAAGCTAATTCACCAGCCATTTCATATTTTATGTCAATAAAAGGTTGATTTAAGCATAAGTTGTGCTCATAAGTTATTATCAACCTTTGTAGCATGTGTATTAGCTCGATATAAGTTTACAGCCCTTTGTATATAAATTTATCATAGATTTAACTCATATAAGTATTATCTTTATCATGTTTAGATTTGCCCTTAAACTCAACTCCTAAGTTCGTGAACATGTTAAAACTGTAATTTAAATATCGTACTCTTTCCATCCCGTTGATAGTGAATTTTTATAGATTTTGATGATATAGTAGTAATTTATTTTCGTCACCCACTAAAATTATTTTTCTTGCTGAATAGCCTAAAATTATTTTTATTGTGAGAGATGACCAAAATTTAAAATATGAAATTAAGTGAGACTAATCCTACGTAGCAGACAGTATGGTGAGATTTATCTTTTTATCGTACTTTGAGTATCACTGCGTACTTATTGTTGCTCATGTTTAAATATCCATGACGATGATGATTAGGGATGTCAATTTAGCCCGAAGCCTGTGGGTTGACTCGAGTAACCCGAGCTAAAAGCGGGTTAGAGTCGAATATTTCTAACCAAAAAAAAAATTCAACCCAAATGGCCCGAACCGAATAGCCCAACAATCCGATAGGGCTAGCCCGGAAGCTTGGTGGTTGACCCGATAACCCTAAAGTTTTTATTAATTAAGTGTTGAATTTCATTTCTTTGTTTCAAATATTAAAATTTATGTCTTGATTCAAATACTTGTGAAAAATATTATAATTTTCTATGCTAAGTTGTAGTAATCATAATATTTTCTCTTTCTTATACTCCCTCTGTTTTTTTGAAGTGGCTCACTTATACTCCCTCCGTCTCATAATTACTGAGACCTTTTTCCTTTTTGGGCCGTCACAAGATTTTTAACATCTTTCCTTTTTGGGAAATAATTAGCATACTAATGGTACAATTAGTTTTCCCTTATTACAATTAACTTTCTCTTATTAAATATCATGATCCACTCATCTTTCAGTATATATTCCAATATAATTTAAATCCTAAAAGTTTAAATTATCATAACGTGCTCATTTGTTCTCGGATTTTTATAATTTTTATATCAAATTAAAGGTCTCGATACGATCTTTCATTTAAGATCAAACATGAATATGTTTGTATGCATCTATGCTGCTCTAGGTTTAAAATATGTCTAAATACATAAATCACATTACATTCCAACACACAATATACTTTAGATTATAAATATTTCCGTCTTAGTTCCCATGCCGAAATAAAAGGTCTCAGTAATTATGGGACGGAGGGAGTATATTATATACCTCACATATTGAATATAAGTGAGTCACTTCAGAAAAAATGGAGAGAATATTTCACCACATAATAAAAAATGATTAATATAATCATTAAAAGAAGAATATCTTCACATCTCAACTAGCTACTTATTATATTATGCAAATTGGAGTAACATAATACGAAATAAAGTGGTTTAGATAGTATAACATGAATTATTTATTTTTATAAAATTGTGATTATAAAAATAATCGTCAACTTCTTGGCTCGGCGGGCTGGCCTGGGGGGCTAGCCCGAGCCCTGAAGGTTTAGGGTTATGGTTGAAAATTTCTAGCCCGAAAAAAACTCAGTCCGATTCAACCCGAACCGAATAACCCAAAACCGGACAGGACTGACCCGAATCCACTCGGGTTGGTCCTATTGACATCCTTATTTCACCCAAAAGTGCTAACAATATAACTAGGTCTATCGTAGTACTAGCAAGTAAAATCTAATGTCGAATCTCAAGGAAGACTTAGCAGGGTAATCAATTGTGTGGCAACAAAAAACAAATAAAATCTACTCTAAGAAAGCAAGTAAATAATTTGGGGGCCTAGACTTAATGAAAAGAAAATAAGAAAACTAAACTAGACTTGAAAACAATTAAAAGCAAGTAGAAAACATTTCCGTCTGTCACCCGGGATAAAAAATTAAACTAAGAGGAAAACAATAAATCTATCTAGGCATGAATTGAAAAAAAAGCAATAAAGAAAGCAAATAAATCTAAGCTAGAGCCAATTAATCCTAACATGCTTGAAAATAAATCTAAGAAACTAGAAAGCAATTAAATCTAATCTTAACAAATTAATCTAAACTAATGAAAGCAATTAATCAAAGCAAGTAAAGAAAGCAAGTAAAATTAATTTAAGAGCACAAATTAAACTTACAAATCGAAGACGAAAGAAAGAACGAAGAACTTGAATTAAACTTGAATTAAATCTTGAATCCAAAAGCTATAATCTTTAAAGCAATATTTAAAAGCTAATCTAAACTAATCTAGAGTTTTAAAGGCTAAAAAATAAGAGAGGAGAAGTGTATTTTCGTTCCCCAAAGATTACATATATATAGCATTGAGAAAACCTAGTCTGAAAAGGAAATAAAACACAAAATCCCGTCAGCCTGGCCAGCAGCCCGCTGGGGCCCAGCGCCGCGCCCCGCTCGGTATAGTATTCGGCCCGCTGCGCGCAATATTTTTATTTCGGACGTATCTCCCTCGTCCGAACTCGGAATTGACCCCCGTTTTTTCCTATGCGCTCCTATCAAACTCCTCTTTGATATTATTCATTTATTTCATTCAAACTTCATCTTCACTTTTTGCTCATTTCTTCATTCTTGTGCTCATTTTCTCTATTCTCTTACAAAACTCATCACGAACTAACCTTGACTAAAACAATTGAAACAACAAACACATAAAAACGAACAAAACATACGAAAACAAACTCACACCAAACTATAAAAATCACACAAAAACATACTAAACAATCCCTAATGATGATAATAGATAATTAAGATTATCGTAGTAAAAGCCTCCTCCCTTACCTAAACAATAATCAATATGTGGTGTGGGCCCGAGTGGAGGATGAACTTTTGAAAAGAGTCTACAATTCTCGCGGCGCTAAGATTTACAAATAGTCAGGTTTCATGTTTTGGTGGTGATGGAAACCTGAAATAGTCATGTCAACTAACTTTGAGTCATTCTAATCTCACACCTCAAACAGCTAGCTATTAAAAAAACAAAACAAAACAAAAATTAACAATTGGCAATAAAGAAAGTAGCCATAATTTTTGTTCACATAGGGAGTATAATCTATTGCGTTGTGTTGAAATAGATTTTTCCTCCCCTTGATTACGCATTGTTCATAATTATAGGTGAATTTTGTACTTGATAGTCGTACTTAAAAATATTTGCCACAAACTACCAAATACAATAGAGTACTACTCTACATCATCTGTACCAAGACAAGCCCCCTTTAATTTATTCACATCACATTGCAAAAAGCCATCTGTGTCTCTAGTAGTAACTTGTCCCTTCTGGAATTTTACTTTCACAATCTGCAAATTCTCATTGATGACTGAAGAGCTCAGTGAAGGATATGTTAAAAACACCAAAATACCGGTGCAAAAGTTAACTACGGCATCCTAATCTCATCCAAAAACTCCTCAAGTTCTTCGAGTTTGGCGCCAAAAAGACCTACAAGTTAGAAGACAACATTTCAAAATAAACCAGTCTTACACACAATTCAGCACATACAACAAACTCTGAAGCTTACCGTTGCAATAATCATCTTTTGCCTTCAGATTGTCTTCTCTATTGCATTTGATTTCCTCTATCCTTTTCCTTTTTAGATTCCCCAATCTTGTTCGGAATTCTGATGCCGTTGTTGTCAGCTCTGCAGGAAATAGAGCATACAGTGTGTAACAGTCCAAGTATCAACAAAGAATGTTAACAAAAAGGCAGAAACTGGCAGATTAGTCAGTCTACAGTTCCCTAATTGATTCGGTAGAAAATGCACAAGGGGCAAAGTTAAAAACATAAAATCGATCTAGTTTCATCAAGAGGAAAAAAAAAAAATTCTGCTGAAGCGACTTGAGGATCTGAATGATGCTGAGATCTGTAAATGAAATGAGCAAATTTGTGACTATATTTTCTATCCTGGATGTTTCGTTTGTGTTTAGCAAAATCGAAGCAAGACTATTAATGAACGGGAAAAGATGTTTTTGCCATGAGAAGACCACGGTGCACTCAAGCACAGGGAGCTTGTTCAAATAGCAACCCATACTCTCCTCTTTCAGAGGGTTGACTATCGAAACTTACTGAAACTATCATGTAATATTGTAATGCACTCATGACCATAGAGTACAAGACGTGCCAGAAAAAAAAGGGGGTAATTGCATCAAAATGTAAAACATCCAGACAAGATAAGGCAGGTCTCAGAAGATTTTACTATTGTGGGTTTGTATTACGCCTTTTCTGTTACTACTTAAATTATCATCTTTGATCAAATATCTGTACTAAATCAAACCATGCAAATCTATCACCGCCCATCAGCATGGCTTTGAAACTGAATTCCAGGTAATGACAACTCTTGCACCCGAATTCTAGACCGCACATCCCAACTTGATTCTACTTCTCAACCAAATTTCGTCAACACAGAACTCCATCTTTTCTTCTTCCTATTTTAGACTAAGCGCAACAAAATCTAGGTTCTATTTATGTTCCCTTAATCCCTTCTTATATTACTCTATCTGGCACGCCCGAGTCAGTTTTTGGTGCTGAAAAGGTTGATTGGTGGACAGATTTGCATAGTTTAATTTTGTATAGCTTAAGGGTTAAAGAGGATGAAAGTTCAAGATACATTTCTAAAACAAACAATAGTTTGCAATTTACATGTCATTTCTCTTTTGATATAATATGACATCACCATCCTAGGCAGCTTCCTGCTTCTTGCCACTGGAATATTCATCAAAGATAGAATTACATAGTTTGATAGCTCGGGTATTAATAACCAAAGAGATCACTTCGGGGTAGAAGAATATAAAGAACAATAGTTTTGGATAGATTTGCATAATAACCCTTATGTTATCAACAGTATGGACATGTCCTAGAAAGCAGCAAAATGATCATAAAGGTCTTCTTTGTTTGATTATATATTGATAATAGAGGTGAATGGCTCTCATTTCCCCCCAAAATTGGGGATATGGCAGTCCCAAGAAATTGATGAAAAATCATTACTTATATGAATTGCTCAGTATACAAATCACCATTTGCTAATCCATTCCCAGTCTCCATCAGCAAGACATAATGGTGAACTTTAAAAGGATTATATTATTCTCAACACATTATGTGGTAGCAAAACCTTGATTATCAGCTAATAATTCAGTAGGATATTGACTATTCAGGAAACATGGCAAAATCTGAAAAAGGTATCAAAGTCCAAGATTTTGACATTAGCACTTCCATCAACCCAACTCCATTCTAAATGTGGATCACTGCTGATTGAAGTTGCTTTTCACGATACATAATGAAAAGGAACGGTTTGTTCATTAAGACGTTACGATCTCCGTCCCAGAGTCATGGTCTCGGTTGTTTTATATGGCCGTCCCAAAAAAATAGTCATATACCTAAATTGGAAACAACAATACCACACTATACATAATAAACAACCTCATTATACTCTAATAATACACAATTTGCCATTATAACCCACCATTATCAACTACCTTTTATCCACAATTTCTCTCTCCTACACTTGATTTGTCTTTAATACCTAAAAAAAGTCACCTTTTTTTTTTTCACTTCTATTATAAATAACTTTATTTAACATCCTGTTAGGAACAGAACATTCTGCTCCCTAACACATCCCCACCCGGCCCTACATGACCATATCGTTGGGACGGAGGAAGCATAACATTTGTTGCAAAAGCCCATAGTATAGTTAACAGAGAACTATTTTCTTGTAACTTTATATGCAAGTTTTGCATATTTAACTAACTAAATTTCCTTAAGTAAAGTTGACAACAAAAATCACTATATACCAGTTTGGACATAATACTATCCAACATTCACTACAGAAATGAGGTACCTTCAATATTCCAACATACATAAAAAAAGTTTGGTTAGTATTCACTTGTAATTTAAATTATAATACCTCGAAACATATGAGCAGCATCATGTTCCTTGTAAAGCTGTAGGGCTTCATCAATAGACCCAGCAGGCAGATTGCATGACAAAGACTGCTTCTCAAGTACATGGAGTTCTCGTGCAAGCTCAGCAGATTCTTTTCCAATCTGTGTCAGAAATTTAAAGTTTTCAAAAGGGAAAATTATTTAACAGTTGGCCCCAACCATATGTATTAAGCTTGATCAAGGAATGCATTCATCTGAAGGGTATCAGTTACCAGACGAAGTCTGTCACGCAAGGAATTCAACTCTGCATCCAGCTCTGTGTCAATGAGAGCATTAAGGTCCGCTGAATCATCTCGATGTGATTCATTCTACAACGAAACATCCATTGAGAACTTTATGTACAATTTTTGGAAGAAAATGGAGACCACTAAATGTAGTTTGAGATTCAATTCTAGCTTAGAAATAAGTACAAAATTCAATGAGATTTTGATTATCATCCACATTAAATGACAAGAATAAGAATGCCAATGACAAAATGAACAATTACACAATTATACTATTTATTACTCCATCCGTCCTTTTCAAGTTGAGTCATTTCTTTTCGGTATTTGTGGCAAGCGTTTTCAAGCGCTTTGATGATAGGGTTTAAAATAAATTTTTGAAGTATTTTTTCTTTTATACTACGAATGTTGTATTATCCCGTAAAAAAAAATCTTTAAAAAGTTATTTTAAAACTCATCATCAAGACGCTTGAAAACGCTTGCCACAAATACCGAAAAGAAATGACTCAACTTGAAAAGGACGGATGGAGTAATAAATAGTATAATTGTGTAATTGTTCATTTTGTC